>JARHVA010000581.1:3982500-4505000 GCA_037957365.1 Torreya grandis | reverse complement strand
GTTGATGATTATGTTAATTTTGATATGTTTGCAAGTAATAGAATAGTGAATGATATTCTCAGAAAGCTTTCAAACAACATATTGATAGCACTACACATCGATCTATGAGGTTTTTATTTTTTATAATATCTAATATTAGATATTTTAATATGAAGTCTAAGTATTTGTGTTCTTTATGGGTATAATTGCAGAGTTTCCTATATTTTTAAGACTATTTTCTTTATGTATTTGTATAGATCCATTTATTTATTTGTACGTAGTTTCCTTCATGTATTGAACCTTTATATTAGTATATTTATCTACAATAAACCTTGTGTATGGATTAAAATTCTTGATTAAAACTATCAATAATATTTCTAAGTCACTTCACACACCTTATCCCCATAATTAGCATGTTCTGGTGAAACCCAGGAACCTCTGCTAACAATGGTATAGTGAGCATGGAATTGTTATGATGGTTACTAACCCAAACAAATGTAGAGATCTGGTTAGACCATTTTTTTTTGGAATTTTTATATAAAGAAGGTTGAAGAGTTAGGTGTACCTCAAGGGAGATTATACAAGAACACCTCCACAATGAAATCTATGAGATCTTCTGGTGTGAATTATTGAGCTTACTAGCTAATTGGTTGGCTCAAATTAAATATAACTATTTTTAACCATGAACCAATGAAATAATTATGTGGAATAAGAAGAATATAGAATAGTTACAAAATTTAGAGACAAATTGGACATGTGCATTCGATCATTAGATAACTACCATTATTGATAGATATATCACTGAGTTTGTAGTGCAAGGATATTTATCCTTTGACATAATGAAGGATCAGTTTTTGAAAGGAATCAAAGGAAAATTTGTGCAATGAATTATAATGCTAATCAAAATATTAGCTATTGAGAAGGCCATGGTGCCCACTCCTACTAATATGGAGTAGTCATTTTGAGCATATGGGGATGTGTGCACGATAGGGGAGAATGAATCAAAGATGAAAATATAAATCTTGAACCTAAGTCCACCATGGATAATCCAAAGGAGAAGGATAAAAAAAGAGTCTAGAGTTAGAAAGAGAGTTGTGGCAATAGAGGATATGAAATAGATAGATTACACTTTAGGAAACTGTGAATAGGAGGAGGAGTAATATCATTGATGATTTGGATGAGAGAAGATGAAAAGGAGAAATGTACAAAGAAGAGAAATAGAGAAAGGATCTTGGGCCAAGTAGAGACAAAAAGGGAGAGTAAGTGATGAGTGTATATCATGGATAAAATAAGAAGGTAGTAGTATAGAAGTAGAAAAATGAGTAAAAGTTTGTAGTTTCTAGAAAGGGTATTCTAGAAAGAACATCAAGGATTACCTTATAGTCACAAACATAGTATAGATTCAAGTTTTAAGAGATACATATTTGGAGGTAAGGATCATCTCCAAAAGAAGCACACATCCCTTGAGTCCACATTTTTTCAAAATCATAGTAATTACCCTATGATGTTAGACAAAGACACTTGGCAAGGACCAATTATAGAAGAACTTTATAGAAAAACTATAGAAGTACAAAAGTTTACATATCATGAAGTTGTGTAGAATTTTTTAGACTAATATAAGAAGAGCATCACAACATTGCTTGATATAGAAATATATCCTCTAATCCTTACAGATGATAAGGATTTCATTACACAACTTTAGATTTTAGATGAAGAGGAAGGAAATGATGGAGATATATCTGTAACCTCTAAAACCATAGAATTAAAGGAGACAACACAACATATAATAGATAAGGAGTCATCCTGAAGTGCACAAAAGTATTCAAAACCAAAACCATCATTGATAATGGTCATAACAAAATCACTTGTGATACCTACAAGAAACCCTACTATGGAAACACATTTGGGTATTTTTATACATCTGGCTCCCTATGATGGATCTATAGTCCCTGAATAATACTTACCTATAACATGGAGTGGAAGGCAAAATAAATCACTGATGACAATATCAAGAAGTTTGAATTTAATGGTGATTTGGGTGGATGTGCACTAGAGTTCATATTTTATAAAAATAAAGATAGAGCGTCCCTAGATGATGTTAAGAACTAGCTCATCATTGAGTTTAAGGTTAATAAGAGTTCAATCCAAATGATCCAATATTTGAAGGAGATTTGATAATGACCTCAGGAGACTATTAGTGATTATGATAATAGATTTTCCAATGTCATGAATACAGTAGAATTTTTTTTGGAAGATAAAGATAGATATACTTGGTTTGTATAAGGTTTATGACCAAGGATTAGATTTTACATGGATCAAACTTAGTTTGGAGATAAAGCTGATGCTAGAGCTACTACGATTTAGGGTAAAGTAGATTGAAGAGTAAGGTGATGTAGTTACACCATGGTATAAGGTAGAAATTAACTTGAAAACTATTTTGAGTAGATTGGATTAGTTTCAAGGAAGGGTTGAGAGACCTAAGTTAGATATCTGGTGCATAGAGTGTAGAAAATAAGGGCATCATAGAAAAAGATGCCCTTGGATTAAAATAGAGTTTTTTAAGATATGCAAAGTGGTAGGGCATGTACCATGATAGTGTTACATTTTATAGTAGTACATAAAGACTCTGTAGAACATGTATTGTAAATTATATAATTCACCTACACATGATGATAAGGATTACTATGTACTTTAAGAATTGAAGGAGGAAATAACTAATAATGTTTGTGTAGTTAATGAACATAAATATGTAGCTACACCATAGGTTACTCCTACATCAAGGAGCATCATATGAGGTCAGAATACCTTAGTGAAGCCTTAGGTTCTTGAAGTATAATAGTAACCTCTGACACTAGAAGGTTCCTTACCTTCTATGCAAAACTAGAGTATTACCTCATAGAACTTTCCATAATCAACTATGACCTACCCATATCAAGCTCCATGGAATCCTATGATTATTCAAGCATAAAAATTAGGATGGGATTTAAACATACCCTAATCACAAGTGGTTAGATATACTAAATATCCACAACATCAAGGATGTAATGTACCCTAGAATACTATAAATTTTGGGAAACCATAATACCAAGGTGGATGGGGATTTAAAGGGATTAAAGGAGGATACAAAGGTGGATACTAAGGTGGTGCACAAGGAGGTCAAGGAAAAAATAGGCCTAGACCATACATTCATTATTATCTTTATCAATAACTAAACCATGTGCAAAGAAATTATCCTACAAATCTTGAGAGACAACCGTACTACACATACTATAGAGTGACAAAGCAACATAATAGAAAAGATTATCCAGTATTAAAAAGACAATAGAGGGAGAGACCTATTAGAAATGTTAATATGATTTATGTGCAGTTAAGGGAAGATGCTACATTATAAGTATTCACTAGACAACAACATGAATAATAGGGATTATCTCTATTAGAACTGCCTAAAGACTTGGGTATTAAAAAGGCATGGATAGAATGATACCCCAAACCTGATACTGAAAAGGGCCTAATACAAGAAGCTATGTATATTTTGAAGACAATCTAGTAGCAAGGGATAAATGGAGGGGATGATACCATTATTAACACATAGATGTATGGGTAGATAGTGTGTCTATTAAGATAGCACAAGGTTATCATTATGCTGATGGATTTGATGAGACTCCTTAGTATGCTATGTAATGAGGATATCTCCCATAACATCATGAACCTACTCTATAACTTATTAGAATGTACATAAAAAGGTTAGTAATGGATGGATAAGTTAGATTGGTTTATAAAGACCAAGAAACATTGGGATATTGATGTAAGTATGGACATATAATTATTTGGATACGACATACCCAATGCTATATTTAATTTTAGAAGCATTATAAATATGATCCTAAGATCTATTTGGGAAGCCTTGGGAAGACCTACATTGATTTATAGCCCTGTCAAGCTCAAATTTATAGATTATGGTAGGGTTGAACCTATTGGTTGCCTAGAGGATGTCAAAATAAAAGTTGTAAAAGTCAATCTATGAGGTGATTTTGAATTAATCAATATGAAGACAAATGAGTCTCACTATATTATTTTGATAGGGAAGAAGTGGGCATATGATGGGTGTTTGACTATTAACACAACCATGAATCAATTGGAGTCTCATCAAAATGATAAGATCATTATCATTCCTCTAAATAAGATTGAGTCCAAACCTTATATTAGTCCAGAAGATCTAGACTCACCTTATGTTGGTGCCAATGCCATTAGGATGAAGGTCATAGTTGAAGGTAAATAGAAGGCTCTATGAGCAACTGAGTATAGATTTCTCTAGAAGAATACTATTATATAAACTCAAATTTTTGGTACAGAATAATCTTAGATAAGATGAGGTTGAATACCTTCAAAATACCTTAGAAAGTTGAGGGGGATGTGAAATTAATGATGGTAAGATATCCAACACAATATAATATAAAATTTATATATCAAATGGGTTGTAATAAGTAGGAATACATAGTACTAGACCCAGAGGGTGTTATTCCATAGGATAGATATTATTCAATTAGTGGAGATATGGAAACCCATGTACTCAATTAAGCAAAAGAATATCATGAGCTATGACCATTATAGATGGTATTTATGACTGATACCATAGTATTTTTCCATAGAGTATGTTGGTGAGTTCATTATGTGATTTAAACAACATGTACCATATGAGACTCAGAGGGTGAGTTCTCTTGACTATATGATGAAAGGTATTTCTATGAATTGGTGGGATATCCATAAGGAGTCTCAATTAACATAGGACAAAACATGTAGGATGCTCATAACTCAATTTAAGTTTCCCAAGACTATTTGAAGAGACTAGCCTATCTATTAGGAGGGAAAATCCCCATAACTACATATGTATGTGTATTAAGGTGTGGATGTTAGAGGGTATAACTCTTAAATTTTAGCTGCATAGTTTCATCTATACCTTTGGTGTTTTCCCCATAACATGGTACATCCATCAAGATCAGAGAAGAGAAACAAAGCACTGGGTACAAATCCAAACCAATTTCATTCAAACATTCATTTTTTAAAGTAAAAATCCTCAAGTACAAGTTACTCTACAAAATATGAAAACCTTTATGGACCACAAGAGAGTTGAATATTTACCGACACAAGGGGAACATGATTTGCATCAAGTCATAAATAAAATCCTAAAACACATCTTGTAGATTCTAGAAATTGGCCAAGGTGAGGCCCAACTATGGATTTAACCCTAACATAGGATACAAGAGAAGGAAGATAAATATTTTTAATTGATAGAGAGGATTTCATAAATACAGGGGATCTCTTTGACCTAGAGAGAGTTAAATCCCCTAACAGAACTAATCATAGAGGAAGTAGAAGAGGAAAAGTTATGACATATACAATTTATAGAACATGAAGGAGAATGTATACTTTGTGACTTCATTTATATAGAAGAAGGTATAATGTATTAGGATATATTAAAGGAGCATATAGAAAATATTGGTATAGAATAAGGACCCAAAATGGCACATTTCAAAGACTATAGGACTCAAGAAGATATCTCATAGGTTTTATAGATATTTTGAGACTATCAAGATGTCTTTCCTATAACTTTCATAAAATTCAAAGGTGTTGATCCTTATTTGGGGGAGATGCACATAGATTGAAAAGAGTGCACATGGCCAATCAAGAGGAGACCATATAGGCTAAACCTAAATATGAAGATGAAATTGAAATCTAAACTGGATTGCATGTTAGAAGTAGGTATTATCTTCTCAGTCAAGAAAGCTGATTGGGTTAGCCCCATGGTAGTTCAACCAAAGAAGAATGGGTATATATGCATCTATTAAGACTTTCACATCATCAATGATGCTTATGTCAATGATCCATTTCCCATTCCCTTTGTAGTTGAAGTTTTAGAGGTTATTACTAGGCATGAAGTGTTCTCATTCACTGATAGATTTAGTGGTTATAATAAAATACCCATCATAAAACAGGATAGGAATAAAACCACATTCACCATAGAATGGGGTTCATTCACTTATAAGGTCATGCCCTTTGGACTTAAAATGCACCTAAAATATTCTTTAGAGCTATGTTGGCTATGTTCAAATATTTCATCCATGATTTTTGGAAGAATACTTGGATAATTATCCAGTGTTCTCTTTGTTCAAAGGACATTTATTGAAACTTATATTAATGTTATAAATATGTAGAACAATGTAAATATAACTAAATTTAAATAAATGCCTATTTCTCACACATTTTAGTGTTTTATTAGGTCATGTAGTATGTAGTAAAGGAATCCTAGTAGACTAGCTTAAGATTGTAGTCATTATGAATATGCCACCATAAAGAATTCAACATAAGTGTGATCCTTCCTGGGACACATAGGTTATTACTAGAAATTCATCAAGGGATATGCCACTATATCACCTCCTTTGGAGAAACTGCTATGAAAAGGCATTTAGTTAGTCTAGATGGAGGACTAGTAGTTTATATTTGTTGATTTAAAGCAGTGACTAGTGAATACTACAATCCTTATTATTATAGATTGGAGTAAACCTTTTCATGTGTATGTGGATGCTTCAGGGCTTGCCATTGGAGTAGTGATCAAACATCTAGTAGATGAAGGTTTGGATCATCTAATCAAATTTATAATTAGAAATTTGTTGGCCATAGAAAAAGAATTATATGATAACTAAGAAAGAATCCTTAGTGATAGTGTTCACACTATATAAGTTTAGGCACTATTTGCTGGCCACATCATTTGAGGTGTTCAATGATCATCAAGCTCTGAGATACCTAGTGAATAAGCCATTGTTGGGATGATGCATATCTCATTGCTAATTATTTTTTAAGAGTTTTAATTCTATATTAATGTCAAACCAAAATGGGAGAATTTTGTTCCAAACAATCTCAACCGACTAACTAATGGTGAGGAACTTGAGGAGATCCTAGATGAGTCACTAGATGCATATTTATTTAGGGTGCCTATGATTCCAAAATAACTATAGGAGATCACATAGTTTATTGAATAAGGGACATTCCCATATCACTATACAAAAATAGATAAGAAATAATTGATAACATATCCCTTATATATAGTCTTATTAATGGACTTTTGTATTACTTAGGTAAAGATGAAGTCCTATGTAGAGTATCACTAGAGCATGAGCATGCATAGGTTATAGAGGAAGTGTATCAAGGAGTATAATTATGCCATTTCATAGGAGATGAAACTATGAGGAAGATACATAATGAGTTGCACAATAATGTGATGCTTGCCAAAGGATGGGGAAGCCACACCAGTGAGATGAGATGCCTTTATATCCTATGTTATCATAAAACCCCTTTAAATAGTGGGGTATTGATTTTTTTTAGGATAATAAATCCCCCAAGAAAATGCAACAAGACAAGATACATAATCACAATGATAGATTAATTTACTAAATGGGTAGAAGCTACTACGACTCCAAGTTGTGGTCACATGACACAATTAAGTTTTTATATGAGAATATCATTACCAAGTTTGACCATCCTTTTAAATTGGTAAGTGATAGATGAACCCATTTCCTGAATAAGACCATCAATACCCTTATAGATCAGTTTCTAATTTTGCATCATAAAAACACTATGTATCATCCATAGGAAAATAACTAAGCTAAAGTTGTGAACAAGGTGATTGGTAAGATGCTTACTAAAATATATTATGTATAGTGAGATGATTGGGTGGATAGAATTCCAGCTATCTTATGTGATTATTTCATGCTTTATAAATATGTGATAGGGGTTACATAATTCTAGTTAGTATATGGGCTTAAAAGTATGATGCCCATGGAATATGTATTTCCTAGTTTTTGGGTCACTAATGTGTTGTGTATGGGTGATCTAGAGTTAATGAATTATAGATTATTGGACTTGAATCACATGGATGAAGAAAGACATAGAGTATAATGAGCTTAGGAGATAAATAAGTGTAGCTAAAAGGCTTGGCATGATAAAAACCTATAAACAAAGGCATTCCAGGTAAATCAACTTGTTCTTTTGTATGATAGAAGTTTAGATATTTCCATGGAAAACTTCACATCCATTATAAGGGTCCTTACATCATTCAAGAACTTGTGCAACCTAGAATAGTGGTCTTGTAAGACTTATAGGGGAATATCTTACTTGGGTAGGTAAATGGTTGTAGGTTGAAGTCCTACCACCATTAATTCAGGATAGTATGGAATAAATGTACTATATCACACCAAAAATATTGTAGAGATTTTTGAAAAGTGTTATTTAAATATTGTTTGCATTTTATGCCATTATTTTAGAATGTGTGGGTAAATTTAAGTGTGTGTATAATATATAACTAACAAGATCCATATAATAGTTGAAGGTTATATTACTATGGATAACTTGGTAAGGTGGCCAAGTACGTAAAATATATGAACATTAATTAAATCTAGGAAAGATGTGTGCATCTAAATTTAGAGTAGATAGTATAACTTAATAGTTAAGTCATTACATTTAATGAATAAGTATGGGGCAGGATATTAACAAATCTATTTATAAAATTGATGGGTTTATGTCAGAAAGGGAATAAGTCATGTAAAAATGAAGCCCTATTAATGTGATAGGTCAAAAAACATTAATCACTACCATAATCTAATGTCACGTTATCCAAATTTTCACCACATTATTCGAGTGGATCCATTTCATTCAAAGCTTGTGTATGAAGGATTGAGTGATAGCATAATTCATCAAGATTGTAAATCATGAAGGAGGTTTGAGAAATTATAAGTCAAGCACTCAATCTACTCCATTCCTTTTCATTACTAAAAATATTGAGGTGTTTTCCAAATTATTAGTGATTTTTCATATTTACTTTGTAGCTTCCATGCATTTTTTTATAGCAAAGATGTGCAATGGATAGGTTTTATCACTCCCAACTCATAAAAGGGTTTATATAAGCATAGAAGGAGGATATTAGCATAAGTGTGGCATTACACCAAATATGATTCATAGATCTAGATGGTTATGAGTTTACTTTCAATGCAAAGCTGTGTGTGTTTTTTTCGAGACACAGTTGAAGGAACACACCCAATCATGTTAGTACCACCACATATGATCCATAATATTGACATGGAGCACTTGATATAGTTACCCAATTTTGGGTAACTTAGTTATGTCATGGAGGTTATTTTGGGTCACTATAATGAAGGAAATATTTATCTTTCTAAAGATATAACCATCCACATTACTAATATTGTGATGGCTTGAGTAATAGGACTGCCTGAGAGAGGTGGGTCAATTATGAATTACAAATATTTAATTCCACCAATTATTCAAGAGATAATTGAAAAATACTATCACATTTCTAAAGGAATCCCCGTTAAAGATATTCAAAATGTGCTGGAATGCATTCTAGTCAAATGCATTTCTCACTGATTTTGGTAGATGACCAAAAATGCTAAATACACTACCAAAGGGATCATCGACATTTCCCATTAGATGATACATCACAATGAGGACTTCAATTGATAAAAAAATTTGGTAAAAAAACTTACTTCAAATATAGACAAAGTTTTGGTGACTCTAAAACAAACCTTTTAGTACCAATTTTTGGTGTTGTTGGTGGTGTTTACATAGTGGAGTCTCTTGAGGGTGAAATTCAACCCGATGTTGATTACTATCTAGATGTATAATTATATTATATCAATTGGAACCATAAGAGAACATATTTTGTGCATCAAGCCAAATTCATCACTTAGTGGGATGAGTTGGTCGGGCTTATTATAGCTAACCTGTGCATCCCACCTGATGTCATGTAGTATCTAAGATAACATGCAATTGTTACAAAGATACCAAAAATTATTGATTTTTGGGTTCGTGAAATCCCCAAGGTTCTAGGTCCACCTCTTCCATATTTGATCAACATTCCAATTGTGAACATTGAGGTGTCTAAGTAGAAAATGATCACAATAATGAGAGCCACTCTATTGTAGAAAGTCCCAACATCTAGTGTAGCTTTTATGACTACACCTATGCAGTCTTCAATATTAGCTTCTCTAATTCATGATTTCAACAAACATAAGGTACCCAAAGGATGAAGATATCCATATTCTCCATAATAAAATACTCATTTATAGCTTATGTGGTTAGATGATACAAGCATTCCTAAAATCATTGAGCTTTACGATATACCACATTTAGGCACTAATGAGAAATAGGTATATAGGATGATGATGGTCGATATGGATGGAGATATTTATGAAAGGGAAGAAGAAAAATATTAATTCTTTTAGAAAATTTTATTCACCATCTAGGTGTAGAACAAAGTGCTCGAGAATCTTTGGGTAGAGTTACCTCCTTGCCCAACCTCTATCAATATTGACATAATGGATAAAGAAGCCAAGTTGTAGAAAATTCATCAATCCTTCAAGGAAGGAGGATCGATTATGAGTCCATCAAAATTAGTATCCACTAAAATGAGTCCCAAAGTATAATTATTTTTATGTAGGTAGACCCATGTAGCCCTCAAAAATCTGGGGCTAAAACCTCACCTATTTCTACACATGCCATTGGATAACTTATGATAGAAGCACTGACTATGTAGGACACTACACCTCCCCAACCCAAAATATGCCTATTTTATAAAGGGAATATTTATTAGGATAAAGTAAAAAATATTTTACCTATCTATTCTCCATCCAAATTTGAGGAAGCCTTGAGCAACATAAAATAAGTCACTCTAGACACCTAGACTATTAAATAATAACAAGTCATACATGAGGAAGTGTAGATATTAGCTGAGCATTGTATGCACTAAGTAGAGAAGTACAAAGCTAAGGATGAGGTTTAAAAAAATGAAGAAACCACATTCCAAGAATGGGAGGAAGACTATCATAAGGAAAAAGAAGTAACTTGCAAGAAATCCATAGATGTTGAGGTAATCCACCAAAAATAAGAAGAAGATGACAAGACCAAATTATAGCAGGAATTCACAATTACCACATAAGCTCAACAATAATAGCTCATAGTTAATCAAAAGTACAAGGATGATAAATTGGAATTGGAGTGAAAATGGATGGAAGCTACCAAAGAGAAGAAGAAGAACCAACTTACATAGGAGCAAGTATATAAAAAAGCTAAAAACCAAGCATAATAGCACATGGTGTAGGTAGTAAAGGTTGATAAAATGGTAAAGGATGATGCCCAATAAAAAACACAAGTAGAACAAGCCAAAAATTTACAAGAAGATGTTTCCCAATAGGGACACAATGATGCTGTGAATAAAATTACTAAGGAAGTTCAAGTTGCTACTATGATAGTTTTATTTACAACAACTTCCTCAAGTTATATTCTCCTGATGCCATCTCATGAGCTGATCTAACTATAGCCATGAAACACTCTAATTAATTCACAAGATAACAATGCTTCATTTAATCTATCTAAAAATTTTCTATGGGTTGTGTTGGCCACCTCTGCTTAGTGTATTATCTTCTCTCTGCCCATCACTCCTTTATGCATGACACTTGTGAGTACCTCTATTACACACCCTGCCTTATCTTCTACAACTACCAAAACATCCTTATATGTTTCTTAACTACCATTATCTATACATATTGAATGTGCTACTATGTTCAATGATTCCATTTTGTACAAGGTGATTGCATTGGAGAAATAGGTTAAGGAGATTGAAGACATAAATTTTTCCATCATCAAGCAGTTGTGTATTACATAAAAGACTGTCAAGGATGTCTGTCCCAATTTTTAGGCCCATTTGATCATAGATCCATGACTTTCAGATAAGGAACAAATTTATATTCTCCTCAACAAGCACACCATCAACTGGTAGACCTTCAATAAATTATTCATCATATAGAAGGGGTAGACCATCAAAGCTAAAATGAAGATCTTTTATGAGATGTTAGCTGAGTACCAGACCACTATGGATACTACTCATACTTAGGTTATGCACATTATGCTTCAACTCCTCGAATAGAAGAAGCAATTTGATATAATTTAAACCACTACACAACCTAAATTTTTTATTATTGCCTTCACCCACACTACTCTCACTGTACCAAATTCCACTCTTGCTACCATGGATGCTTCCCTCTAGACCTAATGTAGAATCTGCATACTTAGTAGAACTATATGCTATGCAACTATTTTACCAGTGTGAAAATACAACATATTGGTAATTTGGTTTAGATTCATGGTGAAATCACCTCCAATTTTCAAATGGTGAAGTCTACTTTGTTTAGGATGGTTGATACCAATATTCACCAATTGATGGACAATTAAGTCCCATTGAATGGACTATTGTGTAGTGATCAGGAAGCTCTAATTAATTGTAAATCTTACAAGAATGATTTGGCTATCATATATTCAAGCATTACACCACTCATCGATGAGCCTCATATCATTTCACCCAGTCAACTATGATAGATTATCTAATATAGTAAGATGCCTCAACCTACCAAATGATGCTTGCACAAGTTCTACAATTTTTGGTCTACATATTTTGTATTTAGTAAGTTTGTCTAGTAATCTATAGTTCTAGTCTATTGAAAACCCAAAAGGGTGGTAGACTAATGGGCTACTTCATTTAAAACCTAAAAGGGCAGCTACATAGTGTGTAAGGGGTGAAAATCCATTTACCGATACCTTGAGTGTTGCTTGTGAAGTCCTATGAACTTATATATTTTGGATCCTTTCTAAGTATTTGGACAACTTCACTTTGTGATGTTGTCTCAAGATGAGACAACATTTTAATTCTATGAAAGCGTTTGTGGTATAAGGTAAATGTAAAACTGTTTGTATATATGAGAACATCCTATGGTAAATCCAATTGTATTCTATTTATGGGGTGTTAAAAGTTGATACAAGAATCTCCATGTTGGTCAAGTTTCCACCAAAGGTGTTATGGAGATATATTTTCAACATGGTAAATATGAAAGTTAAAACTATAGTAAATATTACCTTTACGTATTTGTAATGAATGTAATACAAGGGTTAACAATTATGTTAATTATGATATGTTCACAAATAATAGAATAGTGAATGTTATTCTCAAAAATATTTTACATAGCATATTGATAGAACTAGACAACGATCTATGAGGTTTTTCTTTGTTATAATCTCTAATTTTAAATCTTTTAATATGAATTCTAAGTATTTGTGTTCTTTATGGGTATAATCACATAGTTTCCTATATTCTGAATGATATTTCCTTCATGTATTTGGATAGATCCATTTCTTTGTCTATAAGTAGTTTCCTTCATGAATTTAACCTTTAGATTATTATATTACTTTGTGATAAACCTTTTTTATGGATTACAAGTCTTTATTAAACCTATATGTAAGATTTCTAAGTCACTTTGCATACCATATCCCCATAATTAGCATGTTCTGGTGAAACCCAAGAACCTTTGCTAACAAGAGTTATTTTTTTAGGTACCCATTTGAGTTAATTTTTGAGGTTTGATTTTAGGAATCCTATAGGTAGTGATAGATTAACACTTATGATCTAGTATTTAGGTTAATCTATCTTTTATTTCAATATCACCAAAATTGATAAGTTCCAAAAAATTTCAATGAAAAACATCAATTTTTTGAATGATTTTTTCTCTATGATATTCATAGTAAAAATAAGGTGTATTGATAGGTGGAAAATTAATATTATTAGATTCAATTAAATTATTCAAACACTCTCACATATTTAATAAATCACTTACATTCCTTAAGATAAGGAACATGGTTAATTTATAGTTTCTCTATATCATTGAGTGATTTCTTAGGATCCTTCATTTGAAGAAAATGATCATTCAGACATGAATTTTTTTTGGTGGTAAAATGTTGTGAAGAATAAATATCCTATATAATAACATTCATGTATATGAGCTAAACATATAATGTATTAACCTCATCACAAATATTGTTAAAATATGTGTATTCATTGAAAAACATTCTATATTTAAGAGGTGGAAAAGTAATTTTATTAAATGTGTATTGTTTTTACAAATTTGATGGTTGATAAAGTAAACATTCACATGAGGTATAAATCAATAAAGGTAAGATCATGTATGTTCTCATGTTGACCTTATTGGAGAAATGGGATATATATAAAGGTAGCTTGTAAGTGCTTATTATGAGTGAATTATGACAAAAAATCATCTTATAACATATGAAAGGAATGTATAGATCCAATATACAAGGTATGAAACCAATCTATAGCATATATAATCAAGCTTATTGAAAAGAAACTAAGCAATAATGTATCACTAAGAGCATAATTTATAAAATAATCATAAAGGCTTTTTAGTTACATATAGAGGTATCCTTTTCCATCAAACAAGGTAAATTTAGACATGATAAAAATTTGTATAATAAGAGATATTACAATGTTATGATATTGGGGTTTAATTATATAGCATGATAATCAATCCTAATATTAGGCTCATGGGAGACAAGAGATAAAAGTTGAACTTGGAATTTTTATTCACCTATTACACCCATCATAGTGACTATTTTGGAAATTAGTATATCTATAACATGAAGTGGATCAATTAAGGGAAGAGGCTCATAATTAGTCACAATCATAAAATGCTATTAGGTTTAGGTGAAGTAATGAGTAAATATAAGTTACTTGGAAACACATAAAGACATAAATCATCAAACACATTTAGAGTCACAAAAGGAGGAGAGAAATCATTATATTTAATAGGATTGTTTTAACCTTTTAGGACTTAGATTTATGTGAATATTATGTTTTTAAAGGGTTGAGTATAGTAAATTAGGGTAGAAATATGTAATAAATATATCCATTGATATGTTATAGAATCGACTAAATTTGAATTTTATATAAATAAAAATAAATAATGTAAATGAGAACTTGGCTACAAAATGACTGAGATGGATGATCTGGAGGCTAAAAATAGAGGCAAAAGAGAGTCTAAGTATCACAAATAGGATTCAAGTGTCAAAACCCCTTTTGAATAATAACACCCTAATTAGATAATAACACTATGTATCACTAGTTTCCCTATTTTAGTGGTAGTTTCATCTATGTAGTTTTACTCTAAGCTTTTAAGTGTACCTATGTCTGGGTCTAACAAACCTATTATTTTGTGCATAAGTTTTGAAACCCTGTATATGACCTATTTTGAATAATTTTATGAGAAAACCCTAATCTTCCATATTACTAGGGCATCTAGTTGATACAAGCAATAAACTGTGTTTATTAGTGGGGCAAGTTGGACATCCTTAACATCCTACTATGATGAGAGTTGCCTACATACCAATACTCTTAATAAGGATCAATAATGATGTAATTCTCCCAACCTAAGTACTAATACAAGTGCAAGTGAAGATAGTATGATTGTAGATATGAGTGAATTGAATGTGCTTGAGAGTGTAAAAATGAGTAATATGAGATTAATAATGTTATAGATGGTAGTACATAGTAGGGAAAAATAGGGATTGTTAACCTTATTTTTTCACAACTTGTTCTGAGTTTGTATGTGTAATTTTTATCTCATTTCCATCTAGTGGTTATAGGGCTAAAAGTGATGTATATACACTATTTTGGTTCTTGTGTGAGTGATAAAAGAGGTATATGCCAACCATATGTGGTCTAATATTTGAAAAGATATCTATTTAAAGAAAAAGGAGGTAAAGGATAGTAGCACCAAAATTAGGACACTAGCACCATGTGGTGTTACTGTCCCCATTATGGCACTAGTGTCTAGGTGGAAAAACCTGAGGCACAAAGGGATAAGATGTAATAATGAGGTTCTAAGACTACTTGAGTGATGTCTAGGGACACCTGGAGCCCACATGAAGGATGGATAATGTGAAAATAGGCCTAAGATAGGTCTAGGGATAAGATAGGTATAGGTGGTCCCAAGTAGCACTCTTATCACTCAAGTGTCATTTTTAGGTGATTACATTCTCCCCCTTTATTTTAGAAATGAAGCATAGTGAAATGGCTAGGATAAAGTAAAAATAAGTGTACCTAGACTTACCTAAGAGGTAAATCCCATAAGTCTAGATCTGAGTATGTGAAGCATGCTCGTTTACATGTCATAAAAGTGAAACTTACATAGATAAGTCCTTACTAAATAAATATCAAAATTAAAGACAAATTTGAGTATAAAATTGAAACTGAGTAAAGAGAAAGGAAAGGAATGAATATACCTCACTGGGTACACAAAAAAATGCATAAACCTAGTGATAATCTATGTGTGTGTAGATCATGATAAATCAATGAATAACATGGATTGAGCTAATGGATTACTCAATCCTCATGTGTGGGTAGATTAAGAACTCAATCTAGTTTTGAATCCATCATTGCCCACCCCTACTTGGTGGATCATGACCTATGAATAGCTTGGATTGGATTGATGGTGTGTCTAACCCTCTCATTTAGGTGGATCAAGAACTTAAGTAGACTATAACTTCATCATTACCTACCCATGTGTAGTAGATGCATCTAAAAATAAAACTACATGATGTAACTATAAATTTCTAATTAGAGATATTGGATCTATGACCACTTGGATATATTAGGTAGATATTAGCCACTCAAGAATTCCAATAACTACAGATGGATTAAGGCATGAATATGGTGTGAAAACTTAAATATGGTGTCTTATTTGTAAAACATAAATAATGGCATGGAGTTTATCATTCCATCTAATCAATTAGATATTGAACAGGGGCTAGTAGAATAGATGGTAGATAATGAAATAACTTTAGAGGATGAATCCAAAGCACCTATAGTGGTCCACTCAAACATTGAAAGATGTGAGGCCTGATGAGGTTAGGAAAATAGGCACTCAAAGTGCACATGAAACCTCATCTCAACCAGATAATTCTATTGATGAAATTTAGGACATGATTGGAAAACTCACATTGGATGATTCTTAAGAGGAACTCAATGTTGCATTTGATTTAGAACCAAAAACTTTCAAACAAGTTGAAAAGATTGAATCTTGGAGAAAAGAAATAAAATGAGTATAATTCACTAGTGAAAAATGGGACTTTAGATATGGTTGATCCATTATATGGTTGTAAACTAATTGGTTATAAGTGGGTCTATCACAATAAATACAAGGTAGATGGCTCACATGACAAGCATAAAATGGCTTATCTCAAATGGGTATGCTCAAAAGGAAGGAATTGACTAAAATGAAACCTTTACACCTACAACAAAATAGACTACTATTTAGACCATGTTGGATCTGACAACTCACAATAGATGGAAATTTCACCAAATGGATGTCAAAACTACATTTCTGAATGTAAACCTCAAAGAAACTATGTACATGACACAACTTGATGGTTTTGCAGTAAAAGGACAAAAACACAAGGTGTGTAAACTAGAAAAATCATTGTATGGTTTGAAAAAATCCCCTAGAACATGGTATGAAAAATTAATTAAGCACCTAATGAGCATGAAATTCAAACATTTTGAGTTTGAAGATGTAACTCTTTTCATTAAAACAGTTGACAAAACATTTGTATTTGTGGTGGTGTATGTTGATGATTTACTCATCACAGGGAATAATTAATAATACACTACAAAATTTAAATAAGATTTGATGAAAATCTTTGAAATAACTAATTTGGGATATCTTCATTACTATTCGGGTATTGAAGTAATTCAGAAACTAACATATTTCTTTATTACTCAATAGAAGTACATTGGTGAAATTTTGAGCAAGTTTGGAATGGAATATTATAAACCTCTTAACACACCCATGGAATAGAATCTAAAATTGAAATATAAATATTTAACATATTTGGTTGATGCTACTAAATATAGATAACTCATTGAAAGTTTGATTTATGTGACTATCACTTGACCAAATATATCATATGTAGTTGGTGTCCTCTTAAGATTCTTGTAACAACCCAAGGAGAGCCATTGGGTAAAAACAAAAAGGGTCCTCAGATATCTCAAAGGCACACAACATTTTGGGCTCAAATACTCTAGGGCAGGAGACTTCAAACTAGTTGGGTATTTAGATTCTAACTATGCTGGTGATCATGAAGATGAAAAGTCCACCTCTAGTTTTCTAATGAATTTGGGAACACAAATTATCAATTAGAAATCTAAGAATTAATTAGTGCTGATAATTTCTTCAATAGAGGTAGAATATATGGCCACTTCAAAGGCAAATAGAGATATTTTATGGCTCAAAAGGGTTCTTTCAGATTTGTAGGAGTAACAAGCTTCATCAACACCTCTTATGGTTGATAACACTTTTATAATCCATATGGAAAATAATCTAGTCTTTCATGACCAAACCAAGCACATCAATACCAAATTTCATTTGATTTGGCACTATGTGAAAGATGGCAGTGTCAAGTTACAATATTTCCTGATAGTAGAGTAACCATCAGACATCTTGACAAAGGCACTTGGATGAGAAATTTTTAAAAATCTCAAAAAAATGCCTAGTCTAACAACAACCCTTGTGGATTAAGGGGGGATATAATATTAGTTAGATAATATTTCCTATTTCCTAGGTGTAATTTCTCATTTATTTTGTCTTCTTGTGTGTAGTTCAAGATTCTCATAGGAATATGAATGGACTTCTTGGTAGGTGAATTGATAAGTCAAATTTTTGGCTTTATAATGTATGTTTTGCTTCCTTTCAATTTGAATCATGAAATAATAATTTCATTTCCATTCCATTTGGCTTGTCATAAATGAGCATATGGAGATAATGTACTATGCAAATACCCCCAAATTTGATATCTGAGCATGTGGATTTTAGAATAATTTTAATAATCTATATATGAGTATCTAAATTAAAAATGGGAATGGCCATGTTTCACATGATGTCCCCAATCTTTACAAACTATATGAATCTAAACTAAATTAGTATGAATCTAAACTAAACTGGTAAATTTGTAAATGAACCTATGTAAACTTGGATTTTACCTACTATGCTTTTCTAGCTAATATTTATTTTTTTGAAATTAAGGATACTAGATACTAGTTCCATATCTTGGATAGTAGTGCCATGTGGTGCTAGTATCCCAATTTGGGAGCTAATGTCTAATTTTTTAGATTTATATGTAATTACAACTGATCTCTATGACATTATTTCCCATAATGTTTACTTGAGTATAATTTCTTTAGTCTAAGCCATTAAAAACTATACTTTGAGTACATTCTGATAGACTTATCACTATGCTAAATCCCTTTGAATGCCCCCTATTTTGAGGGGAGTTGTTGAACATGTGAAAGAACCATCCTCAAAATAAAAATCTATACAAAATATGTGTTAGGTAGAGCATATATGATTTATGCATAATAATCCAATAAAATGTGCATATATAACATTATAATGTAAGATAATCTCACCATAAGTTTTTAATGTGAGATGTATGTTATGTCTAACATTCAAAAAGTTATCTAGATAGATATAACAATTTATGTAAAAATAAATTTAAGTAATAACTGAGTAACTACCTAGGGGATGGGGCATGATTTCCATCATGGCACATAAGTATTTAGGGGAGATATATGAGGTCCCTTATGGAATCTAAAACTATAGTGTGTAACAAGCAAGAGATAAATGTCATAGACATGACACATATAATAAAATATACATACAACACACATGAGGCACAAAAATTAGGCCAAGGGAACATGATATAAGGGACATGGGCACATGTCTCTAAATCTAAAAAAGAAAGACATACAAGGACATTTTCAAATGTCCACATACATAATAATAATCAATTTGGCTTAGAGTCACATAGAAGGACATGTTAAAATGTCCACATACACAATGAGTAAGGCACACACAAGGACATGGGCACATATCCAAATCATACATACTATGAAAAGAAGTGGCATAGAGCCAAAGAACAATGGCCTATTCAAATTCCATCAAATAAAAGAAGCATAGAGACATAATCAAGTCTAAAATAAGAAATATAAAATTGAAAATATGAATGAACATTTAATACAAATATGTATAAGAAATAATATGTACATATGTTGAGTCTAAATTAGTAGTAGCCAAAAAAAAATCTAAGTGTAACATGATCAATATCAAGATATACAAATAATAAATATGTGATGTAGAGTTTATAAAGATGTAACCTAGTAATTGAAACTATGTATAGGGTGCCCCCAAATGGGTGAATGTGTCAAATGTATAACCCATGTATCTATGTATATGCCTCCAATGGGTAGATAGTAGAAAATCTATATCAGTGTAGTGAACCTAAGTCCTATAAGTATCTACAAAAAATCAACAAGAAAAAGTGAAGCATGTATGTATGATAAAATTAACTATACTAAGATAGAAATCATATGCAATACCTAGAAAATATATTAAGTGTAAACATGGTAATACATAAAATATATAGTTTTATGTTTTCTAAGTAAATATTTGAATGTTTTTGTGTTTTTGACATATTGTATTGCTTTTGTATATTTTATATATAATATCTATACAAACAAAATGAAAATGAAAAAATATATAAAGATCAAGAAATAAGTAAAGTATGTACATGAAAGGAGAAACAATACTAACTAATGAGTCTCATGGGAGACTCACTATCACTATGGCCTATGCCAAAAATAGGAATGGTAATCTGTCATGTAGTGTGATTGTTATTTTGTATTTAAATGGTGTTACAGTATGAATCTAAGTATTTTTAATCCTTAAAACCATAATAATAATAATAATAATAATAATAATAATAATAATAATAATAATAATAATAATAATAATAACCTAGAATGCTAGAGGGAATTACCTCATACTGTGTAGTTGACCTTTCTAAAATATGCCTTGGAATATTGATTTTGATTTTTCCCTTTGAAATTGTGCTTATTATAGGCATATGGTACTTTGGAGGTTCTTTTTATAGAAATAATCTTGTGAGAATGCTTGTTGTCTTAACATGATTTTGAGTTTTCAAATGAAGTTATTACTCTTTCTATAATTTTATACATCTAAAATTGCTTGGTTCATTTATCATCACTAATATTATTATTAGCCGACACTAACATTGCTTATTTCATCTAATGATCACTAATCCCATCTAGTTTTATCTAATTCATCTCTAGTAATCCTCCTAGTCTTTTATATAAAATCCCCCTTCATTAATCTTAATCCACTAACCTTATTCCTACCCCACAAATAAATTCATTCACCTAATTCCTTATTATCCACTAAATAGTCCCACTTGTATTATATTTGGGAGTTTAAAATTCCCATGACTCACCTACCTACCTAATCTTAGTATTTCCTAAAATCATACCCCCTAGATTCTTTAGAACCCACTAATCAAATGACTAATCCACCACTAATCATTATTAGACTTCCAAAGAGATTCTAGAGGCTTCTACCTCTAGAACCTTCCCCCCTCTGGAATTTTGTAAGGAATTTTTAATTCCTTGGATAATCCTCCACAATTTATCTTCATGTTACCAAATTTGAATGATGGCGATTGATATTACCTCCATCCTTATATTTAAGAACACCATCTCCCTTCATTCAAACAACTAATGAAACCATAAAATCTCCATGTCAATATGATCAACTAATCCATGCAATCCAAGTAAATCACCAAGCCAACATCATGCTAAAAATCTAAGTCTTTGGTAAGTAATTTTAATCCATAGTCAATTAATCTTTATTTGTTTAAATCTTTATTGGGAACACTTAAATTTAGTTTAGAATACTTCTTTAGATGTTCATTTTATGGCATTTTAATCTAATGGTTCTTGATTTCAATGGTAAATTCTAGATTTGGGTTTGGTTACATTGCATAATCAAATCTCATTGCCCAAATTTATCATGTTACATTTGGAAACCACAATGGAAGAACCAATTTAAATTGACCATTTTTCATGTTAGAATTTTTAAGATATCTTGCAAGATTGGTTGGATGAAGAGAGATCTCTAGATTTTGTCAAATTTCCACATCCAGGCGAAAGGTAGTTTTGCTCTACAAATTATGACATTACATCAGTAGTATTGATGACTGTAGTTGTGTTTTTACATAAACCATATCTTCTAACTTCTAACAACTATAATTTTTGGTAGGTTTTTCACCTTTTTCAATACTACATCTCGTAAAGAGTGAATTTGTAGTCTAGTTGCATTTTTGAATTTTGAACTATAGTTTTATAGTATATAGTCTTAAAATCAAATATTTAGTCTTATACATATTTTTTTCTATAGGATTATACTAAATTTATTTTCATTATAGGGGCATGTTCAAAGTATATTAGCCTTAACATTAGTAGTTGTTTTATGCTAAGCAAAATATCCTATTTTAAGTCCTTGTATTTAGTTAGAGTTATGGTATTGCCTTTACAAGGGTGATTTTGAATTTTGTATTAAAATCATGGACCTTAAACTGCTAACTTTGACTTTATGATAGTTTGTCTATCTCTGTTTGACTATTGACTACTCACAAGAAAGGAAGGTGTTACCTAGATTGGTATAAAACATCTTTAAATGCTCCTTTTACTACTTGATTGAAATACCACATTTTTTGAGAAGCAATTTTGTTTTTCATAATCAACTTTACAAAAAGATAGGCAATTTTGAGTAAAAAAGATCAAACAATATATTTTTCTAAATATAATTTGGTCTTAATCATTATGTACCTATTATTAAACAATATGTAAACATTTATAACTTTTTTAGATATTTTCCCTTTTAGCTGCTAAGTTATAGTGTTTTTCTATAAGTGACAAAACCACATATCATAATCCGTGATATTTTTGTTGACCTATGGTATTGCCATAAAAACCTATGGTTCTGGCTTAACCACATGGTTATGGGTAATTGACTATCAGTAAAACCATGGATTTCCAATTTGTGTTAATGCCTAATAGTTATAGTTTCATGCTTTATGAAATTGATTTTGCATGACTGACTATGTTTCTATAGTTTTGACCAATCTAGTAGCAATTTTGCCTTCAAATTATAATTTTTTGAGTTTATTTTTAGGAACATTTTTAGTTAATTTTGAGTTATTCTAAGGGAGGCACTTGGGGCACTACCTCGTGACCCTACTAGGGGATACCACCCCTAGACCCTCACATTGTGGCCCCTCATCCAAAAAAGTTATAGTGCAAAATTATGATTTTTTTAGTGTTTTTATTAAGGCTTATTGGACAAACATTTTGTTTCTTATAGGGCTGAATCTAGTAGTAATTTTTACTTGATAACATCTTCTCTTGTAAGTCATATATTTTTCCTAATGTCTTATCTTTCAAGGTGCCCCTCCAAAATTACCAATTGAAACTACTAATCACTTATCTTATAGGTCACCTATCAAAGATATTTTATCATTTTGAAAAATTATCTTGTAAATATATTATATATATTTTGTATATATAATATCTAAATTAATTAGTTAATAAATATTTTTTTATACTTGTGTGTCACTTGAGGGATAAAATGGTATATGTTATCCTCATGTCATTGTGTTAATTCTTAGAGGATCAAAAACTACTAATAAATCCTCCCATTTTTCTTTTTTAGGGTAAATGTGATGTGTAATGGACACCCACACACTTTCCATAGTCTTAAGGGGATAATGACCATGTATTTCACCATCATGCACTAATCCACACATTGTGTTCTAGTGGATTATAAATATTAGAGACACCTATAGTTAGGCTAAGTGGTTAACCCCATATAGGTCTTAAATGAAGGGGAAGACTTAATTATCTAAACCAAGCATTAGAAAACACCCTACATAGACTTGGGCCCCACTATACCTAGCATATATTAGGGATTCACTTAGAGAGTCTATATATCCTGGCCTAAGACCTATCAGCCACAATAGGTGACTTGATATTAGAGTTAGTATTAGCTCCTAAGTGATTATCATGTGTATATAGGATTGAGAGGGTTTGAGAGATTTTGTAGTGGGTCACCAACCTAAAACCTTACCCATGAAGCATTTGGATGATGCAATTGTTGGGTTAAAGACCCATTAGTTTTCTAATCTTAGGCTTATGGACTTACCTAATTTGGTGAGTGTTTTGCTAGACCACTGTTATCTATGAGCTAATTTGACCTTTTACCCAAGCCTATACATTCTTATCTAGGTCTATTTCATGTATCATCTTGTATATCTTTGTCTCATCATCATATTATCCTCTTGTACATATTTTATTTTTATATCCTTTTAAACATTGTCTCATATTGCATCTTTTCTTACATCTCATCTTAGTCACATCTTATCCTTGTCTCATCTACTAATCATTGGTCATACCCCTATCCTTATCATAGTCTAAATTTGAATAAGTCTACCTTATCCATAAAAAAAAGCATATGTATTATGTTTCATAGTCACCTTAACCACCATATTATCATCTGAGTCCTAATCATAGTCTAACCCAATTCATCTCCTTGTCTATATTAATCCTCTTATCAAGTCTATAGTCATACTTTGGCCCTCATCCACTTTGGAAAACAACTCTTTTCGTCAGGGTCCTTATCACTAGCTTACTTGTGTTTAATCAAGTTTGAGTCATAATAACAATCCTATCAATCAAATTATCTCATCCTCTTTGAGTTGATCATCTTAGTCTTGAGCTAGTCTTAATCTAATCAATCCCTAGTTCAACTTATTCTCTTGGGCTAGTCTATCCCCTCATCGAATCTTAGAGATTTTAATATCTCTCCTAGTTAAATCCTATTAAAAATCATGAAATTCTAGCTCACATGCTAATTTAGTATACTTAATATTGTATTTTTTTATCTACATCACATTGCATCAAATATCCAATCCAACTTGAGATCAGACTAATGCAAGCCATTGTCTAAATTTGTTCCACATATCTCATATTCATCCCTCAATCCTTCCATTCAATCCCCAACACCTATTGATTGGGCCAAGTAAACCACATAATCCATAATTTATCTCATCTATATCCATGGCATCTAAAAAATATTTGGTCAATACCCTAACTGAGTAATACCTCATCACCAATAAGGATATACTCCTTTCACACCTCCTTGAGATGAAAAATCTAGGTCCTACAAAATTTGACTCCATCCATCCAACATTACTTCTAATATGCACCCATCCATATTAGTTAACTCCTAGTCTTCATTCCTCCCAATCCCATTCCAATCCCCCATCCACTAGTCATAGCCAATCATATACCCCTTTCTATACTAACAAAGGGAATATTATCCTAGCCACCTCCTCATCACATCAACAACCATCTAATCTAAATTATAATTCTTCTACATCCAAATCACAAAGTGAAGAGATCCCATATACTACATTTACTATATCATTATAATCCATGTTACAAAAACTTGTTACTACTAACATGATGCTCTATCCACCCACATGACATATTAATCCTACCAAGCCTAATCCATCTTAGTATAAATCTAAGAACTATTATATATATCACTAAACTTAGGGTCATACCATTAAATGGTGTCATCATTTCCAAAACTATGTTTAAGACCTTACGAACCAAGGTGACATAGAAATTAGGAATAAATTAGATGAGTCTACATCCCTAGGTGAACAAGAAAAGGAAAGCTAAGATTCCATTCCTGATCATGATCAAACCCCTCCCTCTCCAAACCAAGGTTAATGCATCACATCCATCTTCCATTATCCCCCCATATTCAACAAATCCTCCATCAAATATGAGTCCATTTACTATGAACCTAGTCCTCCATTCTCTCATGAGTCAATCTTCCTATTGTTAATTTGGCCTACTAATGCTAAATACCAACCCCTATAACTAATTTTTTTTTCATGAAATCCACTTAAGTCTCTACATGGTGATATCCTAAGTTATGATGTCTCTTATTTTTCTTCTCAAAGTCATTCAACACTCTTAGAGGTGACATTGAGTCTATTTGTAGTCATAATATGTCCTAGATGTCTTTGGTTCTTAGGTGATATGCTTGATCATCATGTTGTCTCTGATTATCATATGAAGGGAGTAAGTCTCAATGTCTTGTAATTTTCATGTCTCATTTAAATTAGTGTCAATTGTCACTCTGATGTTTGAGAATGTTTTGAGGTCTTTGATAAAGAATTCAAATAGTCTTGTGATCTAAAAGTGCCTTAATGAAGATGGTAAAGAGGGTAACTAATGACTCATCATGAGATTCTCTATCATATTCGGTATATATAAGGTATGGGGATGGATATAATCATTGAAGTGTGATCAAAATACATAAAAGTATATTTGAAACCTTTTAGAAGGCTATAATATACTCTCTATGGCATTCAGTGGCAAGTCTCCTTTATGAAGCTATGTGTACATTATTTAAAAGGAAGGTTTTGGTTTTAAAATGTAAAAATTACATCTTAAGAGGCCACTAAATCATCCATAAAATCTATAAACACCATCATGATCATGATTTTACTTTAATCAAATAGTTTCATGCTTTGGAAATATCTCCTCTATAAGTCTAAAGTGTAGTTTAACGTCTAAAGAGTTCCCACGTGTGAAATATTCCCCCATTATACTCTCCAAAGACTTATTACTTGTTTTAATATTACATTTGATTTGTAATATTCTCCATGTTTCCCTAAATTAGTGGTTCAAAGTTTAAAGTGTGGATAAAATGGAAGAAAAAGGGTATTTTCTTGTGTTTCATGCAGGAAATATAGATTTATATGGACTTTTTCATAAAATAGAGGTCAAAAGTTTGAAGATGGAGTCATGATAGGTGTTTCAAAGAAGATTCATGGAAATAATGTTTAAGATAAGATCAAAAATAGTTACTTTCATCTATCAAGCTGCATTACAGCTTGAAAAAGCCTTTTAGGTTTTTAGATGGTACGACCATGAGAGAGAATATCAAGATCTAGAATTTTGGGTAGAGGAAGGGGTTTAAAGAGCTTCCATATTTTTTTATTGGTTCTTATTTTATCTCTATCTCTTTTATGAATAATCATTTACAATTTAAGATACTCATAATGGCTTCTTCATTCAGGTAGGCAACTAGTTTTTTCTCCTTTCTTAAGTAATATGATAGAAAAATGGAAGTTTATGGAGCTTATAAAGAGTCTAAACCACCTTTACATGATAATATTCAAATTAATTCCACATGTGTGAGGTTATATATATCTTAAAAAGATATACATTGCTAAATCTATAGTCTTTAGGTAGTTTGGATAGGTTGTACAGTTCATGATAGATCCATGGGTATCAAGACTCATTATGACATTGTTTCTAGGTTTCATTCATGTATTTTTTTTCTCTCTTTATGTTTCTCAAAGTTTAATCATGATTCATAGCCTATATATCACCTATTAGTCAACATATTCATAAAATCCTTGGTAGGTGAGATGATGATGAGTGTCTTGAGTGAAATCTCAACCTACAACAGTCTTATGAAATAGAGATCTTGATAAGTTAGATGGATTATTAGGGGGTCTAACTCAGATTTCAAGAATAATAGATGAGATCACCTTGACCATTTCAATAATCCAATTAAAATATGAATATTTCAATCATGAATGGATAGGACTATTGAAGAAAAGGAAACATTGCATTTCCTTTATTAGTAGAGATTATGGTAATGAACCTTTTATTTTTCTCATTACTATTCAAAAATATTACAGCTAGTGGAGGTTTATACAAGAAAGGTGTGGAATATGGAGAGTCAATGAGATTCTTGTAAAAAATTTTACCTCTTGAGGTCAACCTCCTACCTGTCATTAGTTCATACACATAGTCGAATGACCATCTACATTGGCCATCATAAAGTCACTTCAAAGTATGGCATGAGAGTTTCTTGAAGGACAAGTTGTGAGTGGATGAAGGATTATGATGTGATCTGAGCAAAGTCTAGCTACTAAGTGAATATCATGAACTTATCTTAAGGCATCCAAATTATGTAATACAATTGGAATTGTCTCAATTCATAAAATAGGGTTTAGAGCCTCATGATGACTAAATTTCTTGAAGTGAGATCAAGGTCTAGAGTTTAGAAAAATGAATAGTGAAATGGTTCTAAATGAGTGATAAAAGTTTCAAGGTTGAATATTTTTGAACTCATCACCTCATCAAACTAATATCTCATGAAAATCTCAATAGTCACCTACAACCATATCCATGTCTCCTCAAGCATAGTGGTGAAATGGAAATTGGATTGTATAGGAGTTCAAAGTTGAAGAGGGTCAATGAAGTCTTCTAAAAAACATAAAGAGTAGGAAATTAGGGACATATACAAGCTTTTTTAATTACAATGTTATGGTATAATAGTGCCTATATAGACACCTAGAATAGTATTCTAAATAGATGATAGTTAGTCCAGATCAAGATAGGGTAAGTAATGGGATGAGGATAAGAACCTAGAACTTTTATAGATTTTACATGCTACTATGAAGAGATAATGGACACTCTTTAAGGGATAAATTCACCTCAAATATCAATACCCTTATTTTTGGATAGTTCACCTCAATTTGACACCAAAAGACCACCTACATCCATACCACCTTAGCTTGGATAGTGGTATAAACTAAAGGTTGGATTTAAGGTAATTGATAGTGTAGGAGTATATAGAAGGTAAATACACAAATTTTAAATTAAAATATCTAGTTCAAATATTCCAATATGATGACAGTGACGTAGTACTTAGTTTGTACAACAAAGTTTCCAAAAACCCTTAATGACTGAGTTTTCAAATTTGAAGATCAATGTTTTGATCTTAGGTGAGTTTGAATGATGGAAAGGTTTTAAGGTGAATGGTGAAAGATAAAAGTTGAATAATTGTAAAACTTACCTCATATACTTCATCATATTACTATCTCATATAAGGTAGGTAAATGACCACCTATAACCATCATGGTGATGTGAAGTGATATGTGACTAAGGTAGAGCTCAAAGTTAGTGATAAAAGGAAGTTCATGAAGATAAAAATAGGATTTGATGAAATATCAAGGTTAAATCATCCCATGTTAGGAATATCACATAGATACACCTAAAGTGACTACCTACATCTATCAATTCAAGGACACCTACAACCAGCTTGTCAATTTTCTCATTATGTAATTATGTTATATGTTGAAGAACATCTCATGAATTGGGGGGTTTGTATTAACTATGAGTGTTCTTTAATATGTTTTAAATTAATTTAAGATGTTAATATTAGAATCAAAACCTAATTCACACCTGGTCATACCTACACATAATCAAATACATAAAATGTAGTCAAAATAGAGTGAGCTAAAGTTTGCTTATCCTTAAGAGCTCTTGTTTGGATTGAAAGAGAATAGGACTATGGGCATGATTGAGAGTATGAAGTCAATTTTAGAGTGGTTTCTACATGAATTAACACTCCTACACCATTCATACCTTGCCAATCAATACTAAATAGTCAATACATCGATGTGATAGTTGAATCTTAAGAGACCTTGAACACACAATCAATGCCATAGCTAGTGTTGGCAGAATTTGTGATTTTGAGGCCTCTATAAATGGAGCTAAGATTCCAAATTTAGTATAAATGGTCTTCATTACTGGTTTGAGCTTCTTATGTTATCCTAAAGGTCATAAAAATAGTGGAAACATCCACTATTTTTTTTTAAGTTGTCATTGATGTCATGTGTTTGATCCTATCATTGATGTCAAAGTGAGAGTTATCTTCGATATCAAATGTCTAAGGTCATTGATGTCAAAGGAAGTATGAGGTATTATGTGTTTAAAGAAGGCTATCTCAGTCTTAGGTAGTGACCTATATGATATAAGGAGACCTAGTTAAAGGAGAATGATGGGAGGTACTTTGAATCCTATCTTAGATATTTGGAGGTGAGTAGTGAGCTACAATAGGTGTCTTAAAGATCTCAAAATGGTATGATGCACAATAGGGCTATGAGATGAACTAGTCCTTTAGTATGAATATGGATTATAGAGGATTGTTGGTGGTGATATGAATATGTATGAGCTTTAAGGTGTATAGTGCACTGTTAGAACATGTTTATGAGGTATTGAGAGTGGTACAAGAGGATATCAAAGTATGTTTAAGGTCTAATCATGACTAGTAGTTCTAGGTCTAGTATGCAAAAGATCTAATATGGCCTAATGAGGGTTCAAATCAAATTTTCAAGGTTATAAAGCTCATTTTAGTTCTAACATAGGTGTAATAGGTTGATTCAAGATTGATCATGAAGTTTTAGGTCCTAAGTTGAAGGAGAAAGAAAGAAAACAAGTTTGAAGTTCTCCTATGTATGTAAATTGAAGAGATGAGGACTCGAGAAGGAAATTTTGATGTTCATTGGCACACGTAAAATTTTCATGGTGTTATAATATCTTAGGGAGACATGTAAAATGGTCCTATAAATGATTTACAATCATTAGGATTTGGTTTCAAGGATAAAGTTGTATGAATAAATGTTAAGATTGTAAATTGGTCTAAAACCCTCTGAAAACCCTCTTAATAAACTGATTGGAGAGATCTTATTGGAAATGGTCAAAAGTGGATTGGTAAGGATATTTTTATGATTTTAATGGGTATGGGAATATCCCAATCATATCCAAGTGGTATTAGTTTATTATTATAGTGAGTGAAACCTAAAGAAAAACCTTTGTTTCTTAGAAATGTGATATAACAGGTAGGGTTGACCAGGTCAAGATTACACAATGGATGAATCCTGAGACTTTTTATTGATGAAAATTTTGTTATTTTAACAAGTTATATATATATATATATATATATATATATATATATATAAACTATTTATATCACTCATGTTGACTTATTGGTAAATTGGGATAATAGTGAAGACAATAAGAAAAACTAGTTAGAGTGAAAATGCATTTAGGGATTAGTTACAGAGGATTAAGAATGGATAAAATTGCTTGAGGTAATTATTAAATAAATATAAATCATGTAAATATTAATTATATTATTTTTATTTCATTTAAAAGGGTGCAAATGGTGTTCACAAGATGTCTTGTCTAGAGAAGATGTGATAGTGAAACCTAGGATAATGAGATTAGCCTACAAGACCAATATTGATCTTTGAGCCTATGATATGGATGTTTGAGGTAGATATAATGATATTATAATATCATGTTAATTATTTTAAATATTATGAAAGTGATTCTATAGGTGCTCTAAGTTATGTTCACCATGATTAGTTCTTAAGACAGAATGGTAGATCTAGGTATGCATGATGAAGTGAAGAGTTGGAGACTTTGTGACAAAATTTGTTGTATCAAATGAAAATTTTATTATTTTTTAGGGCCTATTTTACCTATAAATTATTTATTTAAGGTTTTTAACACATTAAGGAGTTTTAATGTGGAATCCAAAATGGATTATTTAGTTGTGTAAGGGCTATGTAAGAGAAGCCTAAGAAATTGGTTTGAAAGACCAATGGTTGACACTAAAAAAAATTATTTATCTATTTTATGATGTTATATAAGTCATATAGGATATATTAATGTGAATTATAATTCATATAATTTCCATTATAGGTGCTAAAGATAACATTATTCATAATTGTGTTTTTGAAGCTATAAATAGTTTTTTGTGGGGTAGTGAGTTTGATGTTCCTGTGTCATATTGATTAATTTGGAAGCATACCAAGAATATTATATTGTTATATATATTATATAGTATATAATTCATTCATTTTTAGTGTTTTTAAATTTCATTTAAATATGTTGGTTTTCAAAGGTAGTTGACTGGGTTTTGGAGTAACTAGACAATTTTGAGTGGTCATATTGCAAGAGTGTGTTTGAGGTATGTTGCCCTGTTTGGTGATGTAAAATGGACATGGTGATTAACTTTAGGTAATTAAATATATAATAATTTTATTTTTTCATGTATTTATATGTGAAAATTTATTGTATGATTCAATTGTGTGAGGCATACCTTTTTGTGTGTGAAGGGCTAATGGAAAGTAGACCTAATGATGTGGTTCAAGGAGTCAAATAATCTAACAGGTGGTATGGAGATATATGGATTTTATCAAGGTTATGTTTGAGGTATGTTTTAAGTGTTTCATGAATTGGTAGAGGCTCAAGTTTTTTCAAGGGGTTAGAGTGGTAATGTGTGGTCTTGAAGAGTTAATACATTAGGTCTCTAAGTAGGCCTAAGAAGATACTAAGGTCTAAATGAGTTTAGATAACATATGTAATGTTTTTATAATGTGTGAAACATATTATATGACCCATTTAAATTTTAATAAAAGTGTTTAAATATGTTTGTATAACCAATATGGATAAGAATAAGTAATTGGTATAAATACAAGGCATAATAGGCCTATTTAAGCTAGTTAAAGGTATGAGGGTATAAGTAAATAAAATATATCTTTGAGGAGAATAATTAGGTCATGGATACCATAATATGGAGTATAGGATTATACATTAACATATAATAGGAGGTCTAAGTGTGATTGACAAGGTCAGTTGACCTAATAAGCTTAGTAAGAGGCATATTAAGCAAGTGAGTCTAGAAGGTTGTTTGAAAGAGAAAGAAGGTTGAGAAGAACTAAATGAGTTGTTTAAATATTTATATACCATAACATATTAATAAAATTTGTGTTATAGGTGTATTAAAATGAGTGAAATGTATATAGAGAAGATAGAGAGTTGAAGAAGAGCTCACTATCTGTTGGTTGAGTAACAAGGTGTTTTGAAAGTGATCAAGATTGTCATGACTAAGTTGGTACTTAGTTAAGAGGGATTTGGAGTTGAATTATGGGTTTGAGATTGTATAATTTTCCTTAAAGTGTATGAGTTGTTTCCAAGTCACTTAGGGGGGTGGCACCTCCTTGCAAGTTGGAGCTTGCTAAAGACTAGTTGAGTGGGTACTTGACTAGGTAGGGGTTAGAACTCCTTAAGGGGTGGTTCCTCACTAAATTTTGATCCATTTATTATAGGATAATATTAAAATTGGTGTTTAATTTTATTTTATCCACCATGAGGGTTTCCCACATAAATCTTGTGTTTATGTGTTATGTTCTTGCTTCATGCTCATATAAATGGTTGATTATGCATTGTTATATCTCTTGATTAGTTTGAATGTTTCATTCATGTAAAGTGGAAATAAAGGATTATTTTAGGAAATTTATTCACCCATACCACTCAATGGTTGTTCTTCCAATAATTTTTTCATAGATACACCCTAGTCTCCTAGTAGTCATAGATGATACTAGGTGCACAATTAAAGGTGTGAAGATAAGAGAGATATCTTAAAATTCATTAAGGGGTTTTAAGATATGAAACAATGATGATAGTGACTTAATATGCTCTATAGGATTTATAATAGTCATGTTTTAAGACAAAATTCTCTTGAGGACTAGTAAAGAGGGTAGACCTATAACCAACCTATTCATACCAGTTGGGGTTTTGAATATACTTGGGTGATTGTTGAAGTAAGATACCTAAGAGAGGGGTTTTTGATCCAAAGTATTTTTCATCCTTCATAGTTCCAAATATCTCCCAAAAATAGTATAATATGGAAGAACATTCTGAGAGATTTCCAATGCATATTAAAATACACAAAATAGACATCGTATGCTCCATATATCATTGGTCAAAGTTTGGATAAAAAATGGTCAACATGTCAATAGTGATGTGGATGCATGTATGGTTTCCAAGTACACCAATCAACATGTGACACATGGAAGTGAAATGGTAAAAGGGTGTTTTTTTTCACCACCAGTATTTGATACTTATGTTTGTACAAATGGGCCCTGTTATTTGCTAGATGGGAGGCCTTAGCCAAGATCAACACACTCTTTTTATAGAGGGGTGCCTTGGCCTTCATCACTTCATATTACCATTATAATGTGTTTGTTTATATATGCTTATGTTTTATCTACATATTTCATGTGGGACTAATATTCCCATTATTTTAAATCATAAACTATATGTTATTTTATACATCTCATAGGATGAGGTGATCTTGGAGAAGTCCACATGGTGGGTCCTCAGGCCACCAAATGGCCTACCACCACATTATTTTATTCTCTAAGTCATTTTCCAAGATTTAAAATTAGCTTGAGTGCTATCCCAAGTTATAATATATTATTCTCCATATTACTTGAGATCAAGTTAACCTTCCAATGACTTAACTAACCTCAAAGGTTCTACAAACTGACCAAGTTTGGTGTAGAGGGATAAACCCAAACAAAAGGTGAGATACATGGCCAAAGCCATGAATTACATGTTTTAAATGTTATTTTAAGCCTTTATTGCACTTACCTTTGGTGAATGTGTGATTATTATCCCATTATACCTATGAAGGCATTGGTTGAGGAGTCAAACCCAAGACCACAGGGTTTTAAAAATAATAATTTAACCATTATGCCACATGGGATTCACATGTATGTTGTCAGTTAACATGTTAATTATGGATTTAGGTTATGATTGAAAATTATTTGAAGGGGATTCAAACCCTATTGGCCAAAAGTCATTAGACCATGGGCTAAGTAGATGTACATAGTGTGAGTTTTATTTGTATAAGACATGAGTCCCGCAGGTATAGGTGACTATGTATGGAAAAGACATGGTCCCGAATGTAATAGAAAAATTCACCTATTGGTAAGGCCTTTGGGTCATGGAAAATGGTGTAAGGGATAGACCTAATTATAGTTTTTAATATGTTTTCTTCCATTTTTAAGGTCATTGGCCATAAAATATGTATTATACATGATTGTAAATGAGACAAATGTAATACCAAATGGAGGAGAATATATATACGCTTGTTTTGAAAGGTTTATATGTCATGGGCAAAGGTGGAGTTTGATTTGAATGGAGACCTAAGCCTATGAAGATAATTTTCCTATTCTATAAGGCTTTTTGGGCCTTGGTAAAATGATATACTTACATTGTAGGTGAATACATATATTTTGTAATGCCATTAGGATATGGATAAATGTGGTCTCTTTAAAAGAATACACCTATTTGGTAAAGGTCATTGGCCCATAGAGAATGGTATATATTTGTAGACCTAAGCTATGAGAAGCAAAGGGGATGGGATTTTAATTGACAACTTATGTGCTAATGAATATGTCCTTAGCCATTACACCATAACATTAGAAGATAAATGTATATGAAAAAATGGGTAGTTATTGAGACACATTTTTGAGACTATATTTTGTTTAATGCTCCTATTTTGTAAGGCCTTTAGCCATGGGAGAATAATATAGTTATTTGTAGGGATGTTTTAGGGAGTTACAAGCCTGATGGAAGTAGAGGCACTACTAATAGTTATGATTCCCATGTTTTAATAGTTTTATATACACTCTTAATAGAGAAACCATGACTGAATTCATGGAGAAGATGAATAGGTGCTACATATGTTAAGGTAAGATGTTTTTGGTGATCAGTTTCAGAGTCTTCATAGTTAATTTTAGAATTATTTATAGGTTTGAATCCACATTCTAATGATACTTGTGTATTTTATAATGGATTAGTACATTATTTCATGAACCTAGAGATGTAGCTCCTAAAAGGGTGAACTCTATTATCAGATTGGTGTCATTTTCCTTTACAATTTGTTATATGTTTCAGTTGATAATTTAGTTTGAAAATGAATTAATGGAACACTAGAAATAATCATGGGAAAATTATATAAAAAAAACACCAAATCAAGAGTTTTAAAATGGGAAATGAGTTTACATAGTTTATTTAGCACTTTTCATTCATTCCTAGAATTTTGCATCCAATTTCTATTTCACTAAAAGGGAATTTAGAATTTTTAGTATTCAATTTTAAAAAACTATTTGATTTATCTAAGATGGTAAATATTATTTTTGGATCAGTTTTAAAGGGAATATCAGGTAGTTTTAGAGTGATGATAACCCATAATTTAAATGAGATAGGACTAAACTCAAGTCCAAGTGTTATACAATCTTAATAGCATGTAAACACTAGGTAAGGGAGTCAAGAATATGAGGGATAGAGTTGAAGGAAATTTTAGACTTGAGGGTTTGGTTAACCTTGGAAATATGTTTTTAAATTTAAAACTACATCAACCATATATTTTAAGGAGGGAGAACCATGCAGACTCTTGTCTTCCCACACACACAGATTAGTAATGTAACCCTATAGGTAGCCTCATGAGGTGATGGAGGCATAAGGGGTTATGGGTAGTTAGATTAGTTTTAAAGGTTGAGAAATAGGTAATAAGGAAAGTTATAATAATGGTTTTTCATCCATATATCACCTACATATCACCTTAGACTCCAAAACTCAGTTCAAACCTTCTAGGCCTAGAAACCAATTTTGAGGCCTAGAAGACCCACACCACGATGGAAGCATAAGTAGAATTTATTAATAAAATTGAGACCAAGAGAAGGTGTTATAAGTTTTTTAAATTCCTAAATGATATATTTAAAGAATATGATAATAGGGGAAGGTTAATTACGATCTCAAGAGTTGACTCAAAACACACATCCCCTAGATAGTCATTCAAGTTGCATGTTTCAATTCTTATATCTTTCACCATAAGGGTACTTGGACCAAATGATCTTACCAATATTTGAGGATCCATATTTAATTAATATCCATGGAGTATTGAATTTTTTTAGGGGAATAAGTTTATGAACCATTGCTAAGACTATAAGTAGGTCTAGAATGTATGTAAAGAGCTCATGGTTAACTTCCCTATTTACGTATCTTGACACACCTTCTGCATGGGAACCCAATCTTCTCAGGAAATTTGAAGGGGTATATGGAATAAATATGCATGGAAATAATTTATGGTTTGGAATTTCATAATTTATGAACCATTGCTAAGATGGTGGACCTCCAAAACCTTCCCTAAACCCTACTACAGACTGGTCTTGAGAAAAGTGAAAATTATTATACTTAGAGAGGGTCTTGACCATGGTAATATGTTGTATGACATTATACGTACTTATCAAAAAATAGGGGTTTTTAATAAAAAAGTGTAGAAAGAGAGGTATAAGGTAGTTTAAGAAGATGTCAACCATTAGAGAAGTTTGTTTGGAACTTATTTCACCTTCTCAATCCACTAAATGCCCAAAGATATGCCTAGATATGCCTATATTAGTCTCTTCTAATTAACCAATCTACAAGAGTGAAGGACAAGGTGACCTAGTCACCTAGTCTAAAATGTTTGTAGGTGTTTATTTCCCAACAGGACTAATGTTATGATTAGGCATTAGTTTAGGACTAAAACTCACTTTTTAATAGGTTTCATATAGGGTTTTATGGCCATCAAACACTAGCAAATATGCTATTACGCCTAGTAGAACTAATTGGTCAATCAAGTAAAGTGAAGAATGGATTAGAAGGATGTTGATGAGAGTTAATGCAGAGTAATCATGCCACATAATTGACCCTTTAGTAGTCAATTCCATGCATAAATAGTCTTTAAGTATCAATTCCATGCATAACTAATCCTTAGTTGGCAATCACATGTATAATTGACCCTTAAGTGGCAAGTTAAATGAGTTGTTTGACAAGATAAAGGTGTAACATACTTTAGTTTAAGGTTAAATTAGACAACTACATCCTCAACTACCTCATTTCAATGCCCAGTAGCTCATTCAAAGATCATGCAAGAGCATTAAACATGGAAAACTTTTGGAGGACTGTTTGTAACTAAAAGTAATGCTTGAATTAATTATTGGTCATTGATGATATTTATTATGATTTTCTCCACAATTTTATCCTTCTTCTTCTCTCCTCATTTTCTATATATTGAGGCCTTATAGCTTAAAAAAGGATCCCTCAAATGAGTATGAGGAAACTCTACCAAGCTTGTACTTGTTAGACCTCTTGAACTAATGAATAAACTATTACAACTAATCCATTATTGACTTATGGTATGTTTATGCTTGTTTAGATGTGTATAAGTGGTATAAATATTCCCTTAGCATGTCATTGTCAAACCTATATGTTTATTCATCATCTTATGTAGGTTGTGTGAAGTGTCATAGTTTGGTGATCATGTTTGGAGTGTAATCTGGTTGAAAGTGCCTCAAGAGAAGCCTTTAACCCTTCACCTTCAAGATATAGTCACTCATCAGAACCTTCATATGAAACATTATTATTGAAGAGTTTTGGATATAAAGATTTAGTCTATTTCTAGTTCATTAGTGTTGTTAGGAGTATAAGATTGAGTGGATGAATTCAAGAATTGGTTCATCACCATCACTAGTGTAGTTTTCCTTTTAAGTTATCATTATATCTCTTTTCACCCCCAAATAAAAGTAAGTTTTAGGAAAAGGATTCAAATTGGATACATCAAAGGATCTAGCCTCATAATATAGAGGTTTGGTCTAGTTATAGGTAATCCACAACCTATAGACCAATATAATATTAGTCTATGTTTGAAGGAGAACTGGGAAGTCTACTTCAGTAGGGTACAACTTGGGTTGCTAATAGTTCTAGCATGCCTAGTGGGACCAAATTCAAACATTGAAGCATTCACATCAGCATATTTGTTTTCATAAGTAACTTCAAGTAGTCATATTGGTCATCATTTTATAGGTATCAAAAGTTCTTGTTCATATGTTAATTGATATTCATTGCATTGTATTGAGTGATGGATACATATGGGGTATAATCATTTCACATACCTTCTTATCGACATCCCTATGATCCATCCCCATTCCATTATAATCCCTATCCATATCATTATGACCCTATAAACCCTATATTCACCTTGATCAATAATATGAGAGAAATTATCAGGATTATGATCCTTTTCAATACCAATTATACCACTCTAGCCCTCCTCATGAACCTCATTCACTTCCTATGTAGCCTATGTATACACATAATATTTTCAAACTTTTATCACTTAATGAAATTTTATATCTTTTAGGAACTCATTGAGTCTTAATATCTATGAGTGCATGCCTTAAGGGATTCATCGAGAAAAGGGTGGGTAGACCATTGGTGCTTTGTAGGATTGTTGTCCCTTTTACTTCTTATTATCTACACATTTGTCTCTTGAAAACCTTATCCCTAAACATGTTCTTCTTTACTACATACTCTATAACCATTTTCTACCTTTTATCCCCATTTTCCTAACCTTAGGACCCTTTTGACTATTCAATATACTAGGTCAACTAGGTCAACCCTATACAATTTTGGGTAAAATTCATTTAGGGTTTAAGTCAGCTCTTGGCTGACCTAGCCCATGACCTAGTGAATTCTTATCCATAAATGTAATAGGTCAACTGGGTCAACCCTACTTTTTAAAGGGATTAGGGTTAAATATGGATATATATATACAAGTTCATTTTTCCATTATTTAGAGAAGAGAAGAATAACTATTGCACATTTGCTTATGCACCATTATACTTGAGGAGTAAGCTTAGGATTTCATACTTTCTTAGAGATGTGGATTTTGTCTTATGGATAAGTCTTTTAGATGCATTGATAGGTTGTGTATCCTAGAGTCAATTTGTATTTATCATCCTTAAATAGCACAAAAACCTCTTACAAAGTATACACATATAATATTTTCACACTTTTATCAATTACTAATTATTTACATCTTGTAGGAACCCATTGAGCCTCAATCTCTCTAAGTGCATGCCCTAAGGGGTGCACTAAGAAAGGGGTGGGTAAACCTTTGGTGCTTTTTAGGATTATTTTCCTTTTTTTCCACATTATTACCAATCCAACTAGTTCTTAAAACCTTTCCCTAAGTTGTTTATCCTTCCTCATATAGTCTTCTAGTCTTTTTCTCTTTCTATCCTTCATTTCCTTACTTGGCACCCTTTTGACCTATTCAATATACTAGATTGAGCTGGTCAATCTAGTATAGTTTTCAAACATTTTAGATCCTTTGGTTTGTTATCCTCCTAACCAATCTAGCATAAACCTAGTGAGTTATCCCGAAAACATGCTAGGTCAATTGGGTTAACCTAGCACAACTAATGTTTTCAAATGATTTTAGGGTAAGTTTATCTTATAAATACAAGGTCATTTCAGTCATTATTGATATATGCAATCAAGAGTTATTATTCACTTGTGCTTTTTCATAATATGTTCTTCCACCATTTTACTTGAGGAGACTTAGTCTAGGTTTATTATTTTGGAGAATCTAGTATTATGGATAGGTTTTAGATGTTTTGGCCTAATAAATTTATCCTTACAAACCAAAACAACCTCTTATAAATTCCCTTTGGCCAAGGGATAGATTTAGTCTTGATGGGTTCACATTTAGGTAAGTATATTCTAACTTTTTTCTCCTCTCTTTTAGTAGATAGAATTAGCATAAGTATTGGCTTGAATAATATTACTCTTCATATTCCATGTATTAGGGTGTTACTCATAATTAATTTTATTGGAATTTCCTTATAAATGTTTTTATTGCTTTGCTTTACTACCCCCCTCTTTGTGCCATAAGCTTTGGTGTACACTAGATTAAATTTACTTTTCTTGTTATTAGATTAGTGAAATATTAAATCATAGGACTCTTTTAGGGTTGTTATGTGATTGTGTTAGACTATAATATTTGGAACCTTATCTCACATGATGTGTTATGACAAGTGATCCCATAATCCGTTCTAGCAAATCCTCCCATTGGTCATGCTCCTGCTTAATAATTGTAAGCCCCCAATTAGAAGTGTAGGTGTGTTCTATCCCATTTGATCTAGGATTGATTTATGGACACGATGTATTTCTGATTGCATACATTCTAGTGAACCCAACATGAAAATAACCATTTCAAGATTTATTTCACTTATTTCATTTATATTCATCATTATTTTTATCATATCTTTAATATGGTGGATTGACCTTATCAACCCAATTTATTTATCTCTATGCATAAATTTGCAAAAACTGGTAACTTAATCAACCACCTCAACTTGGTAAAGGTTTTAGAAATTTCAAAACTCTGTTCAAACAACTAGATCAACCAGCTCAACCCAGTGTAAGTTTTTTCCAATTTTTAAACTTTCTATTTACTTAACTAGGTCAACCAAGTCAACCTAATGTATTTTTAACACTTTTTTAACAAGTTCTTGTATTGCTTGGTTGATTAGCTCAACCTAGTTTACAAGTTTTTGATAGTTTTCTCTAAGGTTATTAATCAACAATCTTCTCCTTTTCATCTCTAAACCATTTACGTCAATTTACATTTCTCTATCTTTCTATTTATATACTTCTCATAGTTTTTAGTCTTCAAAACTACCTCTGTATAGTCAACTAGGTCAACCTTGTGGACCTAATTTTGTGTTCTATGCTTTTTGAAATAATTAGGTCGACCTAACCAACCTAGTTTATTTTCAAACTTTGTTTCCAAAATATAGGTTTAACCTTTCAACCCTATTTTTTATGATTATCCATGTAGTTTCTCAACTATACCTTCTTTCAAAGTTGGAATAAACCATATAAGTTAATCACATCTTTCTTTTGAGTTGTTTGCATCTTTAGAATAGTTCACATAGTATAATTAGGGGATTTTAAATTAATCATTTAGTTTCAATATTTCTATTCTTTTGCACACATATCCAAATCACATAAACATCAATAAGAATTTAAACATTTGACTACCCAGTCCAACCTACTTAGATTTCATCACCAAGGGGGAAGTTGACTTGATGCTCTGTTCAAGTATAAAGTGTGGTCAATGGTGTATTTCAGTTAAGCACCCATTATCCTTATTTATATAATGTGTGAAGTGAGGGTCTAAGCCCTAATACCAAGCCTATATCATTACCACTATAGTCCCTTTCATCCTAAACTTACCTAAAACTATCCATAGATTATTATCTAGTACCTTCCTTATATCCAATCTCCCTTTACACTTAAAATCATTCATAATAATCTAATCAAACATTCTAGGTTGACCAAGTAGCTATCTTTACTTTCAAGTTAATTTTTTGATCTTTGATCAATTATGTGTGAAAAATATTACATTAGCTAGTGTCAATGCAAGATTTTTCTTTGTGTACATCAATTGAATTGGCTAGCATCAATTCATTTGATTATGTGTTTCCTTTCTACACTTACTTTCTTAGATTAGTTTCAAATTATATTGTTTCATTTCCAAGCTTATTATCAATCTTTTCCTCTTCCCTATTCATTGTACTATGTTTACCTAGTCAACCTTGTACTTTTTCTAACTTCTTTACACTACAATAGATCAACTTGGTTGACCTAGTACAATCTGCAAACCTTATTTCTTATACTAGGTCGATCTAGTCGACTTAGTTCTATTTCCTACTTTTCTTATTTTTCAATCTAATTTCCCATTTCTCTAGTTTTGCATCTTGTTCATCTTTCTTCAATTATAGTGAGGTCTCCTATCATAATATTTTTGGACAACCTAAATCCATTTAGATACTATATGGGATGTTCATTTCTCCCTCTTTTTTCCTCCCAAGGGAGCCATCACTCTTGGGGTACATCTTCTCCTCCTTCATCTATGAATGGTAACATGGTGTAAATAACACTTCAAGATGAAGTTAATGGATCTAATATTTTCCATACTTATCAAAATATCCAAACTAATGTAGGAATGATTGATACAAATCTCTTTAACAATCCCACTAATAACCCTCCTTTTAATAATCCTCCCCCTAACACTAATTAGGGGAGTACTCTAACCAACACTAACTCATCTCCTGATATAACCCAAATCTTTACTCAAGTCATTCAACAAATGAACATCATGTAAAACTTTAATACCAACCAAATGATGAAACTTCAACAACATTTAATCAATGTGACTAATCAACCTCCAACTATTCATCCTCAAGCTAATCCTAATTATATTCCTCTGCCTCTTAGGGATGACTTAGGTAATGTTATTACTCAACCCATAATGAATAATAAGATACTTCAAACCATTTAAAATGAGACTTTATCTCCCTTCATTTTATCCATTGATATTGGTAACATAACTCCAACTATCAAATATGATGGGACTAAAGACCCTACTTCATTCCTCAAAGCCTTTGGCAACCTTTACAAAGAGTGGATCCCAACTAATACATTTGCCAAAACTAAACTATCAATCAAAACTTTCACTAGTGATGTATTAGAATGGTATAATCAACTTCCTCAACATTCTATTTGGCAACTTGAAGATTTGGTTAATCCTTTGGTTAAAGAGTTTCAACAAAATGACCTTCCTAAAAATTCCCTTAGTCACTTCATAAATTCTAAATAATCTCTTAATGAATCATCTCATGACTTTATTAAAAGATATAAATCTTTAGCTCATAAATCTAATCATAGTATGATGGATAATAATTTATTTAAACTCTTTATTATTGTTTTAACTCACACTCTTCAATACAAGGTTCAAACATTTTCTCCTCAAAATATTAATGAAGCTCTTGACCAAGCTAAGCATCAAGAATTTCTTATGAATCAATTCAAACCAATCATAAATTTTTTAAAGGATATTTCCAAGAATCTAATGCTATCACTAGTAATACTTCCCAAACCAAGCCCAAAGTTACCAAATCTAATGTTATTTTACCATCTCATACACTCTTTCAGTTCAATAAATGCAATAGTTTTTACCACCCTCAAAACCTTTCATTTATCCCAATGCTCCTCCTAAGTGGTATGATCCCAATCTATTCTTCTAGTTCCATGCCAACATTGGGAATTATCATGAATCATGTAGAGGGCTCACTGACTATGCCATTTATTATATGCTTGGTGACTCATTCAACCATGAGGCTATGATCAAAATTAATTGTCAAGAGTATGCTATCGTATCTCAAAAATGACAAAAATTTAAATCCTCTACTTCTAATAATACAAAATTTTATTCAAATAATAATCAATCACATGTCAATAATGTTTATGCCATCGATGCCGATTATGACCTAAACTATAACAAATCTCAATTTGTCAACACTACTAAGGTTAATTATCATCATAAATCAACTCACAAAGATCCTATTACTAATCCTAAGAAACCATCCGTAGAAGAATAATTACTTAAAGATACTACTACCACTCATGATGATTCAAAAGCACCTAAGGAACAACTTCCTTCTTTCAATCCTCCCATGACATCTATACCTCCTAAATCTAATTTTAATTTTAAAACTCATGATGGTTCTTCTAAATCACATTAGAATTTTCTTGAATAACTCATCTCTATACCTTGTAAGGTTCCTCTTATCTAGTTGGTTTTCACTTCACCTTATCATTGAAAATTTATTATGCAACAACTTTAAGAAATTGAAGATCTATCTTATATAGATGAAGAACCACCTTCTATTGATTCTCAACCAACTAATGTCAATACAATTGAGACTATGTTCCCTTCTTCCCAGCCTTCCATTGAGTTTATTGAAGAAGACATGATCAATGCTAAAATTCTTTTTCACGCTGATGATCCACCTCTCTTTATCAAAGTAGCCATTAATACCACCCTTATCCAAAAAAATTTAGTTGACGAAGGTTTTGACATTAATGTCACATCTTTATGGCTCATCCAACAACTTGGTTATAACAAATATCATCTTAAACAAACCCATCTTACTTGCCATGGCTTTGACAAGACTAATCAAAAGCCACTTGGCTACATTTGACTTCTATTTAATATTAGACCTAAGAATATTAGAACCAAACTTATGGTCTTTGATATTCCTTTATCCTATAACATTCTTCTTGGTCACCCATGGACTCATTGGATGAGATACATCACCTCTTTTGGTATTCAATGTATTAAATTCTTACATAACAGAAAACATTACACACATGAAGTTGATCCCAACCCATGGAGCATCTAGCTTCCCAATCCTAAAACTCAATATCAAATTCTTAAAATTTATAAAATCAATAGTGCTCCTTTATATAAGTTCACCAATATGAATCATAATTTTCAGGTTACTCTAGTAATTTTGATGATGAAGAGCCCAATGAGTTACAACAAACTTGCAATACTAAGAATCTACCTCCATATATTTTATATTGGCTTCCTCCTTCTCTCTTACCCCAACATCATATTTTTATTATCATGGATAAGATTACCAATTTTTGTCTCCATGCAATGCTATGGAGTGATCTTTACCTGAATATGGCTTCACTTGTAATGACTTTAGAGTGGCTAAATTATTCCAAAATCCTCTCACCATGTCCCCTCGTATATTTAACAACATTAGGATTTATCCTTCTGAAACTCCCCTTAATTCTCAAGCATGTATGATTTATCAAACATATGATGACAACTATATCATGACCCAAGCTCAATATAGAGACTTGGATGTATAACACTATCAAAATATTTTAGCCCAAATCAATGCCTTTTATTAGGATGTACATACCATATCTACACATCATGACTTAGATCCCGAGGGTCATGTACCTCCCACCAATTCTCCACTTATCGATACTCCTTGGGTGGTAGAATAACTTACACCTTTTAAACCTATGAATGGTCATATATATTCTCTACCTCTTATGGATCCTATCATTTCTTATGATACTTTTCCCATTATTGAATCTATCCACACTCCCATCTCTTCAAATTAATCCTCTTCATATACTTCAAAAGTTACACTAGATGCCAAGGCAACTGATGTTCATCATATTCATTCTAAATATGATCACCATGGAAATATAATTTTAGATATTAAATTATATGTTGAATATTATGGTCCTCTCCCTACCTTACCTAGTGATGAATCTATTCTTGAGTTACTTCATGTCTGGGAACCTCAACTTCGTCGATAGTATCATAAACTTGGAAATTTCAAAAATAAAAATCTTTGCTTTAATAAATATGTCTCTAGCATTGATCCTAAAACAAATCCAATTTCAGCCTTACCTAACACACCTTACCATTTTCAAGATGACAATGCCTTGTTTATCGAAGAAATAACTCATATTGAATATGGTACCCCATCTTCTCCTCAACCAATCATAGTTTATCAATAACTCTCACCATCTGAGTCTGACAAATTTAGATTATTATTTGATAAATATCAAGAGGCATTCATTTGGTCCTACCAAGACATGCTTGCCATTGAACCTAGTATTGTGGTTCATAACATCATCACTTATCCTGATGATAAGTTAATGCATCAAAATCAAATAAAATTTCCACCTTATTTTACTAATCTATTTCATAAGGAAATCATTAAATTTCTAGATGGTAAATTCATTAAACCAATGGATTATTTTGAATGGGTTTCTAACATTGTTCCCATTTGGAAGAATGTCACTATGGTCATTTTCATTTGTATTAATTTATGCTACCTTAATATTTTTTATCTTAAGGATAACTTCACCTTACCTTCAATAGATGCCATCATCAATTCCATAGATAGTTACAAAATGTTATCTTTTATGGATGGTTTTTTGGGATACAATTAGATTCATATCACTCTCGAGGACTAACATAAGACTAATTTCACCATGAAATGGGGTACCTATTGCTATGCCAAAATGTCCTTCGGACTTAAAAATGCCATAACTACCTACCAACATTCTATGAATCACATCTTTCATGATCTCATCCACAAAACTATCAAAACTTACATGGATGATCGTATTGCTAAATCCAAACATCATAAGAACCATATTTCTAATCTTACTATCATCTTTGACCATCTGCTTAAATACAAAGTTAGACTTAATCCTTTCAAATGTGTCTTTGGAGCCACATCTATAAAATTATTAGGATTCTTAATCTCTCTCCATAGAATCAATGTTAACCCAGCCAAAATTAATGCTATATTAACATGCCCATTCCTTGATCTATTCCTGACATTCATACTTATTTAGGAAAACTTAGGGCAATTATATAATTTGTCCCTAAAATGGCTTATCACATTTACTCTATTAGTTCCCTTATTAAGAAATATACAACTTTAGAATGGATGGATCCATGTCAAAAAGCCTTCAATAATATGAAAGAGTCATTACTTCATCCACCTACACTTCGTCCAACTTCTATTGATAAACCATTAATTCTCTATACTTATTCCACACCTATTTTAGTTCAGGAAATGATTGCCCAATAAGATTACATAGGAAGAGAGTATGCTATTTACTACATTAATTGAGTCCTCCTTTATTATGAGACATGTTATACCAAAGTTGAGTGTGATTGCTTCACTATCTATTTTATATTTGAAAATATTCATCATTATATGTTATATCAAACTACTTATGTCATCATTCATTTTGACCCCCTTCATTATTTCTTCTCCAAATCCTTTCTTCCTAGAGATATAATTGGCAAATGGATGGTCTTACTTATGGAATTTGATCTCTACATCATCACACAAAAAATTGTTAAAGGGAAAGTCATAGTTGACCAACTTGCCATAGCTCCCATTCTAGCCACTTATTTACTTCAAGATGATCTTCTCGATGATAATATACTTTTTATTGAAGGTCTTAATCAAGATATATCCCTTAAATACTATTTTCATAACTTTACTACTGATCTTAAAGCTAATAGTGTTGAAGAATATTCCCCTCCCTATGGTAATACTAAATCAAAGATAGTTATCAAGAAGCTCCCTAAAATTAATGTTGACTTGCATGAGGATACTTGGAACCTCCAATTTGATGGTGCTAAATGTTGTCAAGGAGTCAGGACAGGTTGCATTCTCACTAGTCCAATTGGTAAGATTATTCCTTTAGATTTTCACTTCACCTTTGATGTCACCAACAATATGGCTGAATACGCAACTCTTATCTTAGGCATAAGAGCTGCTATTGATCTTGAGATCTAATATATTCATAATTTAGGAGATTTTCAACTCATTTGTTGTCAAGTTAATGGTGATTATCAATTTAAAAGTGAGAACCTCATTACCTATCATCAAATTGTAATCACTTTTGCTAAGGACTTTATCTCTTTCAGTATTGAGCCTATTATTTGAAACCAAAATTCCATTATTGATCCTCTTGCCTCTTCAACTTCTCTCTTTCATTCTCATTAAGTTCTTTTTGATCATTCATTTATTATTCAAATAAAAAAATATACATCATCTATCCAACCACCATATTTACTTATCTATCACATTGAGGTTGTGACTATTCAACAAAGCCCTTGGTATCAAGATATCATTAAATACTTAGAACATTAAACTTATCCTCCTAATTTAGATTCTCATGAAAAGACATGTATTCATAAACAAGATTTCAAGTATGTATTATGACATAACATCCTTTACTATCACAATGCCAAAGTTATCCTACTCTGTTGTATTATGCAAGATGAGTTTCCTCCTCTTTTTGAGAAAGCACATTGGGGGCATTTGTAGTGGTCACTTTAGTGGACATGATATAGCAAGAAAATGCCTATGTATGGGTTATTTTTGGCCTACTCTTGAAAAGGATACAATTAAATTTTCTAAGAAGTGAAATCCTTGTCAACTTTACAATGATATTATCCATTCACTTCCTGTCAAGCTTTAAACTATTGAATCTCCTTGGCCATTTTACACATAGGGATTTAATCTCATTGGTAAACTTCCTCACTCCCAAGATGGGCACATCTTTATCATCACCGCTATCAAGTACTTTACCAAGTGGGTATAAGTTATGCCCCTTGTTAATGTTACCGGTCCTACCATATCTAAGTTCATTATTAACAAAATTATTTTCCACTTTGGCATTCCCCATACCATCATTTTAGATAATGGTGTTAATTAAAAAAATAAACATGTTAAACAACTTTGTACCAAATTTAAGATTAATCACAAGTTTTCCACACCTTATCATTTGCAATGTAATGGTCAAGTCGAGGCAATCAATAAAATTCTCAACAAAATTATCTAAAAGATAATCTGTGACACCTGCATTGATTGGCATATTCATCTTTACCTTGCACTTTGGGCCTATCAAACTAGCATTTGTACTACCATTAGGGCAAATCCATTTTTGTTAGTCTATGGTTTAAAGTTGGTACTTCCATTAGAATTTGAGCTTCCCTCTCTACATATATCTTTTCACAACATTATTCCTAATGAAGAATTATGTGAATCTCACCTTTATAACCTTGATCTTCTTGATGAATGCTATCTTTCTAAAATAAAAAATAACTACCAATATAAGGCTCACATCACTCGACAACATAACAAATGTGTTAAAGTCTATACTTTTAATATTGGTGATCACTTCCTTAAATTAGATTACACCCATGATAAATAAGGTAAATATGCCCAAAAATGGTGGAGCCCATATTTAGTCAAAGGCATTCTTGGTCCAAGCACTTATCATCTTCAAAATAATGAAGGCCATGTTTTCAAAGAGCCCAACACTCAATTCCTTAAAAATTACTTTGCCTAAATATTTCCTTCTTGTCATGTTTTTGTTGGAAATATTGTCATTAATGTCAAAGGTCTAGCATTATTGGTGATAAAGGCCCCATTGCATTTAATGTTGTTTGTAATAGTTATATCTTGGCTAATGTGTGTTAATATTTATTTAATATTAATGAATATATTTTTGGTTTCATATAAGACAAAAGAGGAAGGGCGTAATTTCTCATGAAGGGACACTTTGAGGAATATGAAAAGTCACCAAGATAAAGACAAAAGAGGAAATGACGCTTTTGCTTATGAAGGGTCACAACATGACTTTTCAAATGCAAGGATACAAAGGGTCATGCAAGTTTGGCACCATTTTCCATAAGGATTGAAGGGTCACAAAGGGGGAAGGCCAAAGATTATTTGGAAAGCTATAAATAAAGGCTTGAGAAGACATTTGTAGTGTGTGAAAAAGAGTATGATTTGTAATTGTTATATCTATCTTAGAAGAGCAGAGGAGAGAGAGGAAAGAGATATTGCAATTAACTATCATTTATTAAGATAAAAACATTGAGAGATAGTTGTGTGGTATACAAAAAAGGGATTGGTGCTCCTGTGGGTTGGTGCTCATGAATATTTGTTGTGTTGGTGCTTAGTAAAGGGGTTGGTGCTCCTATGGGTTAGTGCTCATGAATTATTGTTGTGTTGGTGCTCAATAAAGGGGTTGATGCTCCTATGGATTGGTGCTCCTATGGGTTGGTACTCATGAATTATTGTTGTGTTGGTGCTCAACAAAGGGGTTGGTGCTCCTATGGGTTGGTACTTATGAATAATTGCTATGTTGGTGCTCAGCAAAGGGGTTGGTGATCCTACAAGTTGGTGCTTGTGAATATTGTAGTTTTAGTTGGTACTCATTCATATAATTGAGATTATTCTCCATGGTTTTTCCCACATTGTGTTTCCATGTTAAATTTGGTCTCTCTCTATCTTGTGTGGTGTTTATTATTTTAGTTTTATTTCATATCTTGAATGTATGTTAAAGTGGAATTTGATTAATGGAAAGTTTATCAGATTTATGATATACTGATTCACCCCCCCTCTCAGTATATCCTATGTTTAACAATTGGTATCAAAGTAGGTTACTTTAAAAAGGGTTTAATAGCTTGAAGGTAGATCAAAGAAAGCATAAGATGGCCAAGTAGCTAAAGAAGGAGAATCTAGAGTTGAAATCTATAGTTGAGGCTCTTAAGTAATATGTATGTATCTTGGATTCTAAGTTGGCTATAGAAGCAAAAGAGAATAATATATTTATTCAGGATCTTACGAATCATCTAGAGGTTGCAAATTCAAGTTTGAAAAATGAAAAGGAGTCAAAGGAAATAATTGAAGATCTACAAGCACACTTTGAAGAAGCCAAGAAGAATGAAGAAGATCTAACAACATAGTTGAAAATAGTAAGAAAAGAATGTGAAAGGTATGTTATTGAAATTGATTCTTTAAAAGTAGACATTATAAAATAAATAAAGCAATCAATGATAGAGAAACTAATGATTCAAAATTTGAGAATATCACTAATATGCTGAATAAGATATTAGTCCAAGGTAAGAAGGATGCAAGTTTTAAAGGCAAATTAAAAAAGCCAATTAGGTAGCCCAATGCTTTCAAGTTTTCAAATTATTTTCATGGCCATTGTTTTGTTTGTCATCATGTTTGTCATAGGGCAAGAGATTGTATGAGGAGAAGTAATCAGTCAAAGGGAGATCTCAGTCACATTCAAGAAGGTATGAGAAATTGTGTTTGCTTTTATTGTCATAAGGTTGGCCATATTGCTAAATTATGTCCAAATAAAGTAAAGAGATCTTCAAGGTATGTCAAAGGATACAAATCCCATAGAAGATATGAGAAGAGCCAAATTCAGGTTTGGAGACCTAAAATAGTAAAGGTTGATCATGTTGAGTTTAAGAGTGAGAATAAATTACTTGCTATATTAGATAAATAATTAGATAAGAAGAACTGTGAAAAATATCTTGTTATAGAGCATGAGCCTTATCAAGATAAGATAGTTGCAAGAGTTGAGAATATAAAAAGCATCATAAATGATAAGGTTATTATGTAAAATAAGTTAGACATGCTTAAATAGATTCTAAGAGAAAGACACAAGGAAGTAATAGAGGAGATGTGGGAATCTCCTAAGATTTATTTCTAGGACCCTTTGTGTGGGGTGTCTCTTCTAGGCTTCAAGGAGACACTTTTAAGAAAAATTGAAGCATGGTGGATGCTATTGGGTCTTGGCTATGTTGTATGATAAGAAGGTGAGTTGGAAAATTAATTTATATATCATTTGAGGAAATAGATTTTGAAGAAAATTTTGCACCAGTGTTAAGGTTAAAGGCTATTAGAATGTTTCTTGCATATACAGTGTTTAAAAGTTTTAAAGTGTTTCAAATGGATATGGTCATAAGAAATTAGAATGTTGGAAAAGAGCTAATAGTTTTAGAAATAATGAGAAGGAAAGTCATGTAGAGTCAAGCAGAAGCTACAACTCTTTTGCTCTTCTATCAAGCTTTGATGAAGAGGCCATAATATGGTACAAATGTAACAACTTTAGACACAGCTTAGTACTATAGAAGCGTGTTTGAGTTAGTAAAGAAGGACCAGAGTTTTAAAACTCCATTAATTAAGAAGAAGGTTCAGACATGTTCATTGTAGAAGAAACAAACTAAAAATTCTATGATGGTTTAGATATCTTTGCATGTAAGAAATGAAGATCATCTATGGTTCGTTGATAGTGGATGTTCAAGGCATATGATAGGAGATAAGAGTAAGTTCATAACTCTAAATAAGATCAATGGTGGCACAATGGAATTTGAAGATAAAACCACTGCCAAGATAGCCATAAAATGTACTTTGAGTTTGGATAATGGTAGAACTAAGACTAAGAATGTATTGTATGTATAAGGTCTTAAGCATAATCTATTGAGTGTAAGTCAAATATGTGATTAGGGATACATATTAAAGTTTTATGTAGAAGGTTGTGAGATTAGAAGAAAATATTTAAATGAGTTGATTGTAGATGGTCAAAGGATAGACAACAATTTATATGTATTATCAGATATCTTCTTAAAGGCACGATCAAAGGACACATTCAAATATCTACAAGAGAAGTTGGGAGTAATTTCTTTTACTTCCTGCCATTAAATTTCATCATTAGTTAAGGGGGAGCTAAGTGTTAGCTCCAAGTAGGCCCTTTGCCATTGATGTCAAAGGGGGAGAATAATAGGTACATGTGTAGAAATAGGTACAAGGAATAGGTACAGGTTGCTACAGTAAGGGGGAGTTACTATATGTTTTTTAGATGACAATATGTGCAGGTTTTAGGATGTGGCAATTTCAGGATTGAGGTTGCCATTAATGACAAAGGGGGAGATTGTTGGAAATATTGTCATTGATGTCAAAGGTTTAGCATTATTGGTGATAAAGGCCCCATTGCATTTAATGATGTTTGTAATAGTTATATCTTGGCTAATGTGTGTTAATATTTATTTAATATTAAAGAATATATTTTTGGTTACATATAAGACAAAAGAGGAAGGGCACAATTTCTCATGAAGGAACACTTTGAGGAATATAAAAAGTCACCAAGATAAAGACAAAAGAGGAAAGGATGCTTTTTCTTATAAATGGTCACCACATGACTTTTCAAATTCAAGGATATGAAGGGTCATGCAAGTTTGGCACCATTTTCTATGAGGATTGAGGGTCACAAAGGGGGAAGGCCAAAGATCATTTGGAAATTTATAAATAAAATCTCGAGAAGCCATTTGTAGTGTATGAAAAAGAGTATGATTTATAATTATTATATCTAGATTAGAAGAGTAGAGGAGAGAGAGGAAAGGGGTATTGTAATGAACTATCATTTGTTGAGATAGTAACATTGAGAGATAATTATGTGATATAAACAAAATGGGTTGGTGCTCCTGCGGGTTGGTGCTCATGAATAGTTATTATTTTGGTAATCAATAAAGGGCTTGGTGATCTTGTGGGTTAGTTCTCATTAATTATTGTTGTGTTAGTGCTTAGCAAAGTGGTTGGTGATCATGAATTATTTTTATGTTAGTGCTTAGCAAAGGGTTTGGTGCTCTTGTAGGTTGGTACTCATGAATAGTTGATGTGTTGGTGCTCAGCAAAGGGGTTGGTGCTCCTACAAGTTGGTGCTTGAAAATATCGTAGTTTGAGTTGGTACTCATTCATATACTTGAGATTTTTATCCATGGTTTTTCCCACATTGGGTTTGCACGTTAAATTTGGTGTCTCTCTCTCTATCTTGTGTGGTGTTTATTATTTCAATTTTATTGCATATATTGATTGTATGTTAAAGTGGAATTTGATTAAGGGAAAGTTTATAATATTTATGATATACTAATTCACCCCACCCCCTCTCAGTATATCTCATGATTAACAATTTTTTATCTATATCTTTCTAACATCTTTTTGTAGGTTACTTAATCATGGGTCTCTCCCTCTATAGTAGTTTCCTTCCCTTCAAAAACCTCTAGTCCTCCCTTTTGGTCTTTTGGTTTATTGATGTACCATAGTATTCCTTATATTATTGTATTTTTATATTATTTTTTCACCCATTGGGTTTTTATTTTGTGATTTTCTTTGTAAGACCTCAAATAGGACCCAACATCCCTCATAAAACTACAATCTTTTAATCATTCTTTCTCATGTTGTTACTTGCCAATGTTGTTTTGGAATCCATTGGGTTTTTATTTGTGAGGTGATTTATCAAAATTATCCCTCACTTTTTTCTTATTATAACCCTCATGGATATCTCTTTTATGAGGTACTTTGTAAGACTGTGGATAGGACCCAATTGTAGACACTAAAAAATTGCACACTTGTAATTTTTAATGACTAAATGCCTCAAGAACCCCCTAAATAACCCCTAAATATTATTAACCCTTAACCAACCCATCTTAATCCAGCAAAATAATTATTATCCTAGTCACATAGTATTATTCAAAATTACTATTTGAAATTACTATTCACTACGGGACCTACTATCACTATTCATGATGACATGGCATGTGACATGGAAAGTGACATGGTAAGTGAGATGGAAGGTGATATGGTAATTTTAATGTATTAATTGATTTGGCTTGATGTGGGACATCATACCCCACTTGGGACCCTTTCTCAATGTGTTTAATGACCTCATTTATGCATCACAAGGCCCTCCCCTTGAAATATGGCAAATTTCCCCTTAAAGGGCCATCATTAAACATATATTTTTCCTTCACAAATTAAATTATATTTCAAAAAGAGATACCTACCTATTTAAAGACAAAGGGCACCCATTTTTGACTTCTTATCCCAAATAGGAGACTGACCAACCCAAATGGGAATCCCCACCAACCTCATCTTTGACTATTCATGCACCACATGGAAAATGGAACCACATTTGGTGTGTCACATATTTAAGTTCTTGGATGAAGACAAGAAATGGTGGTGAGAAGTATTTAATCCTCATTCAAACCCATGTGCATCATTTCCATTCAAAATAAGACTCATGTGCAAGGTGGGTGACAGACCAACCCAAATGGGAAGACCTATGATCAAAGTGGGAATCCCACCAACCTCATCCTTAAATTATTTGTGATACCCACTTGGAAAAGTTCATCATATTTAACTATTCCCCTCTTTTGGCATGATTCTTCATAACAAATTCTATAAATACCCCCCCCCCCCTCTCCTTCACCCAAGGTTAAGTGAAAAGTTAGTCTTTAGTTATTAACATCTTGTTGTATGTTTATTTGGAGGAGGTTATAATTTTGGAAGTGACCATCATCTTGGGGGAAAAAATATCAAATCAATGAATCTCTACCAAAATTTCCTCAAGCTCCATCAACAATAACATCTTCATCGACCATATTCATCAAGCATCAAGGTAACATTTGTTTGCTTTCTTGTATTCCATTTCTTTCATTTATTAGCCTTTTTATTTCCTTGACCTCACACATTTATCCCATTTAAATTATATTTTTTAATCCCTTTAATTCCCTACCCTCTTATCCATTTACTTCCTTTTCCATTCACCCTTTATCTCCTTCTCACCACCTTGACCATTTACCCCTTTTGCCTCTTTGCCATCTTGACCTTTTGACCTCATAATCCCCTTTTAACATTTATATTCCCTTTCTTGACTATAATTTACTCATTTAAACATTTAACAACTTAATAAAAGCCTTATCATTTTTTTTGACCCTTGTCATAAACCAAACTAAAACCACCATTTTACCTTAACCAATTTTTAGCACTAGCATAACTGAACTAGTTGCTTTATTTTGGTTAACTTAGAAAATCATTTAATTCTCTTGTATTAAATTCAATTTTTTGTTGGTTTTAATTTTAGTTTGATATAATTTAATTTAATAATATGTTTATTTTATCATCTCAACTAAATTTTTAAAGCAAGTGGATTAACATCCCCCTAGAAAGCTTTCACTTCTAGGATCTAGCTCATGCTAGGTAATCCACCCATCTACTTGTCTAACAAACAAGTTTATTTTAGTGATTTTTTATTGCAGGTCATTCTTTCCTAGCCAAAAATGAGTTATTACAAATTATATATTCAACACATGTGCTTCAAATAGGTATTCTTATACACACCCTTCTTAACTAGTTTCTTCTTTTCACACTTAAGAAAAAGTAAAAAATAGACAAAAACACCAACCCTCCTCATAAAATTACCATTATATTCATGTTTTTGATCTATGTTCTCAAATTTATATTTTATTTCTTAGGTTAGATTAAATATTCACAACAAAATATGTTAGCATGTTTTCTTCCGTTTCCCTCTCTCTTATGATAAAGAATCACACTTTTCTATCATTGTATCCTTCTTTTGCCTTCGTCACATTTTTTGCAATCTAAAGAAATTCAAATTGTTTCATATGTCACTCCTCTTTATTTCCCCTTTTATTTAATCTCCACATTGGATAAAACAAGGTCAAATTCAAGATAGCACTTTTTATTTCACCTTGATTTATGAGACTCTTAGACCCCATGCCCTTTGAAGATTCTCTCTCTTAGCAACCTTGTCCCAAGTTTTCAAATGAAAGTCATCTTTAGCACCCATGTTTAGTTTTCCAAATCCATATGGAGGAAAATCTAGAAAAATCCATCAAAATAAAGTTACAAGCCAAATCATTTGAAATAAAAGGCAATGATATCTAAAAGGTCACATACAAATCTGAAAATTCAAATTCACACCAAAAGATGTGATTTCAAGCACATCTCTTATCTCCAATTGAAGATCAAAATATATATTCATCTTCACATAGATCTTAATTCCTTTGGAGTGTGGTAGGCCAATAGATTGGAATAAGGGATTTCAAAAAACTCTATGGTGATACCTGCTTTCTCATGAAAGTACCCAATCTTCATAGTAGACCAACAACTGGGTCCTGAAGAACAGGGAACACATCATGGAGAGGTAGATTCATTTTAATTTTCATGCATATATCTTTCATGTGATGATCTATATACTTCATATTTTTACTTGACTTGTTTCATGAAGAGAAGTTATTCATAGTTCCTAAGGTCGAATGTCCTCTTGTTTTGACAAACCTAATTTGAGTGTCTTGAATTCAATAAAGAGTTCTCTCTACCTTGGTTTTTCCTTCATTCTCCCCTCCACCCATTTCATTTCCCCCAATTGATAGATAAATTATGATTCCAAATATATTTTCCCTTCTTTAATTCCTTTTCTACACCTCTTAAAAACATGATAGCATTACTTTATTTCATTTTCTCTTCCTTAGAGCAAAACAACATGTTTGAGCAATTTTAGATCTTTTTTTACATCAATTTACATTAATTAGACCTAATTTACTTTATATTTCTCATTTATCTTGATTTTATTGTGTTGTTATTATGGACACCTAATTTCGTACCCTTTTTCCATTTTTGAGTGAGATATGGATTGTTGTTGCTCACTTGACAATGTTATTTTCCCTTTTATGCATCCTTTTTCCATTGATGATTGAGATGTGATTTGTTACTGCTCACTCATCAATGTTGTTTTACCATTTTGTCTTTTTAGTTAGTATTTTTACCATTTTTTTTCTTTTTTACATCATGTTTGACATATATCCTTAGTTTTATTTGGTGAGTTTACCTTTCTTAATTTAAGATAGCTTGTTAGAGTTTTTTGGTCTTTAGTAGCCTTGGCTTTTCAGTTACCTGATTTACTCTTGTTGTTTGACTTGTTCATTTGGTTTAACATAGCACATATCACCCTAGATTGAAATTTTTTTGAAGTACATCCCATAATCATAACACCAACTGTCTTGGATTTTCTTGTGCTTGCTTTTTTTACTCTTTAGTTTTGCATTCTTGGGTTTATCGAACGCAAACTTTGCACCCTACACAAGCAAAACTAATAACAAATTAGACAACCATCCCATGATAAAAGGTAATTAAAGGTATGCATTACATTTAATTTTTATTTATTTAATTTTTTAGATTAGTTTCCCTTTCAGTCATTTAATTTTAGTTATTTTTTCTTTAAAATACTCCAATTTTTTTTAGCATCAACATTGTGTGTGTCCTCATGTTCTTTCTCAAATAACCATCCCCTATTACACCTTAGTGAAATATGATGAGTTTTGAGTAGGGAATATGTATACACATAATATTTTCACACTTTTATCAATTACTAACACTTTACATCTTGTAGGAACCTAATGAGACTCAATCTCTCTGAGTGCATACCCTAAGGGGTGCATCGAGAAATGGGTGGGCAGACCTTTCGTACTTCATAGGATTATTGTCCCTTTTTACCACATTATTACCAATCTAGATAGTTATTAATAAATTTACCTAAGTTATTTATCCTCCCTTTCATAGTCTTATAATATTTTTCTCTTTTTATCCTTCATTTCTTGCTTGGCACCCTTTTGACCTATTCAACATACTAGGTCAACTTGATCTACCTAGTATAGTTTTTGAACATTTTAGCTCCTTTGGTTTGTTATCCCCCTAGTCGATCTATCACAAACTTAGTGAGTTGGCTTGAAAACATGCTAGGTTGATCAGGTCAACCTAGCATAATCAAAATTTACAAATGATTTTAGGGTAAGTTTATCCTATAAATACAAGGTCATTTCAATCACTATTTATACATGTAATCAAAAGTTATTATTTGCTCACACTTCTTCATAATCTACTTTTCCACCATTCTGCTTGAGGAGACTTAGTTTAGGTTTCTTATTTTAGACAATATAGTTTTTTTGGATAGGTCTTGGATGTTATGACTTAATAAAGTTATCCTTACAAACCACAACAACCTCTTGTAAAGCCCATTTAGCCAAGGGAGGGATTTAGTCTTGATGGGTTTACATTCAAGTAAGTATATTCTAACTTTTTTATCCTCTTGTTTAGTAGATAGAAGTATCATAAGTGTTGAATCAAATAATATTACTCTTCATATTCCATGTATTAGGGTGTTACTCATACTTACTTTATTGGAAATTCCCGATACATGTTTTCATTGATTTGTTTTACTAACCCCCACTTTGTGCCACAAGATTTGGTATGCACTAGATTAGATTTACTTTTTTTATTATTATATTAGTGAAATATTAAATCATAGGACTCTTTTAGGTTTGTTATGCAATTATGTTAGACTATAGGCTTTGGAACCCTATCTCACATGGTGTGTTGTGACAAGTGATCCCCTAATCAGGTCTAGAAGATCCCCAAATTGCTCGTGTTCCCTCTTAATAATTGTATAGCCCCTAATCAAAAGTGTAGGTGTGCTTTATCCCATCCGATCTAGGATTTATTTATGGACATGATGAATTTCTAATTGAATATACAAAGTACCTTGGCCAAGGGAGATATTGAGTCTTGGAGGGTTCATCTTTAAAGGTAATTATTCCTAAATTTATTCCTCTTTTGTAGGAGTAGATATATATGCATTTGTACTTCTCTTCCATACATTAAGATTCCATATATATTGATATGAGTATATTTCTTCTATGCATGTTTAATTCTATTATTTCTAACCCCCACTTTGTGCCACAAGCTTTGGTGAACACTAGATTAGATTTTACTTTACTTGTTATTAGCTTAGTGTGATATATGAAAACATAGGACTCCCTTAGGCTTATTGTGTGATTGTGCTTGACTGGAGGATTTATAACCCTCCTTGACATTATGTATTGTGATAAAAGATATACTAATTAGGTCTAATGGATCCCCATATTGATCATGTTCTTGATTATCTAATGTGTCCCCAATCAAAATTATATGGTATGATATATATTTTCTAAGTTAGGATTGATTTATAGACATGATGCATTTCTAATTGTGTACATTCTAGTGAACCCAATGTGAATCTAATAATTGTATGTTTTATCTCACGTGTTTCATTATTTTATCATTTTATTTCTCTATATTTGAAATACTGGGTTGATAGTATTGGTATAGTTATATCTTCTGTGCATAAGTTTAACACACAGTCACATCAATATGAATTTGTTCTATTTGTGTAGATTTTTTTATTAGGCACAGGCTACTAAGTTGACTCTATCGACATAATACAATTTCAAACTTAGATGAGGATACTAGGTGAATCTTATCTAAATAGTACATTTACAAACTTCCAAAAAACATACTAGGTTGACCCTATCAACATAGTACATTTTACAAGTATTTAGCAAACAAGGATTTGTAGAACTAGGTCAACATAGTTGACCTAGTTGGTGTAATTTACAAATATAAATTAGGGTACTTTAAAAATAATCTTATTTTCCTCTACATCCTCCAACCCACCAAGGTTCCTTTCTCTCCTTTGTCATTTCTATTATTCTTTATAATTCTATTTTTCATAGTTTGCAGTCTTTAAAACTGCTCCTGTATAATCAACTAGGTTGACCTTATTAACTTAGTTCTATATTCTATCTAAAAAAGTAGGTCAACACTATCGATGTAGTTCTTTTTTAGACCCTTGATTCAGTAGTATAGTAGTGATATTATCAATTCTTTTCTATAATATTTGCATACACTATCATCTAAAATAACACTATACTATGTTTCAAAGTTGGAATTAACATTTATATGATAATAATTAGCTCACACTTTCATTTCTTGTGGATTACATGCTTAGAATAGATCACATAGTTTAATTAGGTAGTTTTTCAATAAACCATTTAGTTTCACTATATTTTTCTTTTATGCACACACTACCAAATCACAAAATATTAAAATGCTGTTTAATAATTATTGACCCAAGGCCTATCTACTTGTATTTCATCATCAAGGGGGAAGTTTACTTGGTTTTCTGGCCAAGTATAAACACATGGTTAATGGTATTTATTATCTAATCACCTAATACCCTTATCACTATGGTGTGTGAAGTGAGGGGGTAGGCCCTAATACCAAACTAGTACCATTGCCAATACATATCCCTTTCAGTCTAAACATCCTAAAACCATCTATAGATTACTTTATAGTTCCTTGTTTATATCCAACTCCCTATCACATATAAAATTATATTCTAATAATCTAATAGCATTCATGATGGCCACTTAGTTAGAATTTTCTTTCAAAGTTGACTGCTTACTCTTTTCTCAATTGTATGTTGTATTACAAAAACTTGAGTTGACCAGCATTGGTGTAACATTTTGTGTTGTGTCCTTTAATTGGATCAACCTCATTGACCCAATTAATTGTGTGTTTCCTTTAATTTCTTGCTTTTAAATTATATATAAAAAAATCCTATTTCAGTACATAGTCATTTTGCTCGGCATAATCTCTTACAAACTTTTTGTTTCCCCTATTTTCAATACTAGGGCGAACCTATCAACTTTGTAAACTTTTTCATCTCATGTTTCCAGTACTAGGTTGACCCTATCTACTCTATATTATTTTTAGACTCTAGTTTTTGTACTAGGTCGATGCAGTCAACTCTGTACAATTTTTGTCACTTCTTATTTCCTTGTTTTTGCATCACTTTTGCCTTATTTAGTCCTTCTCCTTCATCATGAAATTGATATTAGAATAAAATAGTGAGTTGAATTCAATGGATATGATGAATCTTACTAACCCTCATAGGGTCTCCCATAAGTAGCTTAGGGTTCCTCTCTTGTATCAGAGTAATGTTCATATAACCACTCACACAATGAACTATGGAACCCCTCCTCATTTCTCTTCACTTTGTAATAATATCTTCTCACTTTAATATCAACTTGAATTAGAGTATACACCTGAAATACTCTTCTTTATCTCTCAGTTTCCTCAACATTGAGGAAACTATCTTTCTACCATTTACCATCTCATGATTAGTGGTCAAGCTAAAGAGCCTCATTCACCTTATCCCACATTATCATATGGATTTAGGGATACTAATTTATTTTATTATTAGCCTCTTCCCTCTATTTTTAACCCTTCTCATACCTTGACTTCTTATTCTTTAACTTCTTCTACCTCCATGTGTAGTATCTCCACTAACATGGTAGGTTCTACATTTAGTGGGCCTCTTCCAAGACTCACTCTCCTTAACTCTTCCACTAGTGCATCATTTTATACCCATGGTAATCATGATACTAGTGATTCTTCTTCTCATCCCTTCACTAGTCCATCTTTTACTACACAATAAATTTTCGCCACTAGTGCCTAACATTCTAATAATTCTTCTCAAGTTCCTACCAACACTAATAGTGGTACTTAAGCCACTACTTCCAATTATAATGTTGAAAATAATGACAATAATACAACTCAAACACATAAACTCTTATTGAAAACCCTTAATCAAATTAATACTTTTTAAGCTCATAATATAAATCAAATCTTATGAATTAAAAAACACATTATCCATCTTCAAACCCACCTTCAACAGATGCCATGGGGTATGCATAATCAAAATGTCCCCCACCTCCTCTTTGATATTCCCATGGTAATATTATCCCTCAACCTCCTCTTGTCGACAATACAATTAAGAATAGTCAAAATAAACCTATTACATCTTGAATTGCTAATATCGATATAAGAGGTATCACCCCTACCATTTCTTACAAAGGGTCAATTGACCCTACTCTTCATCTAAAAAAATTTGGAAATATTTATAAAGACTGGGTCAAATTAAATACCTTTGTTTCTACCAAGTTATTATCCAAAACCCTCATAAGTGATTCTTTAGATTGGTATAACCAACTCAAAACTCATTCTATTACTAGTTTGGAAGATTTAGTAAATGCTCTAGTCCAAGAGTTCCAAATAAGTGATCTTCCTAAGAATACCTTGGCCCATTTTATCAATTGTAAGAAACTTGAAAATTAAACTTCTCACACTTTTGTTAAAAGGTGGAAAACATTGTATAATAAATGTAAACATAACATGGCTGATGATAACCTTTTCCATATATTTATCAATGCTCTTTTTCCCAAGTTGTAATATCAGGTCCAAATTCTCTTTTGACATACTTTAGAGGAAGTCATTGACCAATAAAAATGTCAAGATTTCCTTATGCATCAATTTGAGCTAACCCAACCTTGTATGGGTACTCGTATCTTACTTAATAACAAGAATCATCATGATATCAGTGATGGTGTCATAGACTCTTATGATACCATTCACACTATTCAAACTATTATTCCTAACCAATCTCCAAAACCAACTCCTCTTTAATAATTAACCAATCCTCATTTATCTTCACCTAATAGTGTCAATTTTCACAAACCTTTATCATCAACTAAATTAATTAAACATTTACCTAGGCCTCTCATATGATAACTTGATCTCACTCATCCAATGAAATCTTGGTATGATTCCATCAAGTTTTGTTGGTTTCATGCTAGTTGGGGTCATTCTCATGAGACCTATAGGCAGCTTCATAATTTAGATATGTATTTTCTTCATGGTCCCAATTTTGACCATGATTTCATCATTTAAAAATGCCAACAAGCCTATGATATTTCTTCCAAATCCCATGAACTTAATAATAAATCTTAATCTTTAAATCAAGATAATGCTCATTTGGCTATCTATAAAGACCCTCTTCCAAATCACCAAGATAACCAAGATAATCCCAACCCTTCCAAAAAAAAATGTAAAAAGTTTTATACACATAACTCTAGAAGATAATGTGGCTAATATGACTAATATGTAAAGGGTTGTTGCTTTCATTGACCCTCAACCTATCTACATCCCTCCATTATCTCCCACATTTTATGTTATCAAAGATTCTTCTCCAACTCACTTAAATAAGTTAGGGTAATATGACCTTATAAATTTTGGTGAACCAATTCAAAATCCTCTATTAAATAACACTTCCAATTATATATCTACCATCCCTCCATTTTATTTACCTAACACCAATGATATTCAAGCTTCTATCAATACTTCTTCTAATGATTCTCATAACCAACCTACACCACCTGCTTCATCTTCTCAACATAATTTTTAACCTTGTTCTAAACCTTTTTCCTCTTATAAAAATAACCTCCAATTTGCTTTGGCTTCTCCTTTTGAGGACCTCCTCTAACATTATGTACCTATTTTTAAAAATCTTCTTATGGGTTATGATGAGTGGGATCCCATCATGGAACTCATTAATCTCCCATCCCAAATTTCATTTATTGAGATTATGAGTACCTCTCCACATCATAAAAACCATCCCATAAAACTTTTGTTTGAAATGAACATCCCTCATCCTCCCCTAGAAGGATGCAAAGCAACCTTATCTAGATTTGAAGACATAATATTACAATAATGTGAAGAGATGTCCATCTATGTTGATGAAATAATGGACACTTCTCTTTCCCTAAAGTTTCCCATCACTTATATGATTCTTGATGAGATTCTACTTCATGTGGATGATCCTCCTCTATTCATTAGTGTCCATATTGGTGATATCTAAGTCAAGCGTGCCTTGATTGATGATGGTTTTAACACCTATGTTGTCTCTCTCAATTTTATCAAAACCCTTGGATATTATAAATACAATCTCAAATCCACACATAGCACATGTTAAGGCTATGATCAAATGAAAATGCCTCCTTTAAGTTTTGTGTGGATTCCCATTACCATCCCACCTATCACCATTCATGTGAAGGTGATTATATTTAAATTTCCTCTATCTTAAAACATCTTGCTTGGTAGGTTATGAACTCATCATATGAGAGTAGTTACTTATTCTACCTACCAATGCATTAAATTAACTCACAATGGATATATTTATAGGATTCAAGGTGATACTAACCCTTATAATTTTGAATAATTCCAAGACTGTGGTGTCTTCAAGATTACTACTCTTGAACCTTTGCCTAGTGTTCCATTTCATGAGTCTCAATGATTCAACTTTCCTATCAATTCCACTCAAGGTTATAATAATCATCCTAAAATCATTGGAAATATTCCTCCTAACCTCCTATATTATGATGAAAATGAGCTTGATGAGATAAATCTCAAGATTAAAACTTCCAATCTCTCACCTCATCTCATCTCTCAGCTTACTACTTATTTACAACCTCATTATCATAAACTACCTTGTGATGACATCCTTTTTGTCTTGATTAAGAATCAACATTACATTCATCACACCTCATTAGATGATAATGTCATCCCTACCTATGTTATTCATCTTCTTACAATTTATTATGATGATTTTTATACCTTATATGATCCATTCTTAGGTGGTCTTGTTTGGGCTCATGATGTTGAGATTATCTGTTATCATTCCTCTTTACTTCAATATTTTAGTATATCTTCCCATATTACATTGTATATAGTTCCTAATTTTATCATTCTTCCTCTTTATATAGGGTAAATATGGTGTGAACACCTCTAATTTTTGAATAACCTCATAAGAGTATGCTGATGGATTGTGTTATGACTGAGCCCTATTGCTTTGCTAGGTACCATGACCCCTATAGCCTGCTTATCCCTGAGATGCATGAAACTCTATTTAGGGATTACATAGTCCCCACCCCTCCTTTAATATATCCCACTTTGGATCCCATTCTTTCTCCTAATTTAGCTGAGTTTATCCCTACTTCTGATCCTATTGCTCCTTTCATTGAGCCTAATCCAGTTCCTTCACCACCACCACCTTCTCTTGGTAATGGTTTGATTCCTTTACCATTTATGGTTCCATTTCCCACTAAATGGGCTAAATATCCATCCCAAACTCCTTCCACTTATGTTACACCTCCTCCTATGAGTACCTCTACCAAGACTACTCATAGATTTATTTGTTGATTCCATGACATAGATAATCATTCTTCCATGCATTATCACAAAATGCAACAATATATTAACACTTTGCATCCTTTTACCCATCAGTCCTCAAATAAGGCCATACCTCCCCTAAATTTACTACCTAATTATATTCCTAAGTATGGAAAGGTTTATTGTCTTTGGCACCAATGTGGCACCCATCATGCCGATCATTGCCACATCCTTTAGTAATACCTTAAAAATCATATCTTAATTATTTATACACCTTATACCATTATTCCCATAGGTCATTCCTACAATAAGGCTCCCACTTATTCTCCCATGGTTATTCCTCCTATGATTCCATCCACTCCTATGATCCCTTCTTCACCTCTTATTCCTCTACTCATGAATCCTTCACCAATGGACCTTCCCTTGCCTATGGATCCTTCTCCACCTATGAGTCCCTCACTTATGGATCCTTCCCCACTAGTGATTACTTCATCTCACATAGATTCCATTCCCATGAATTATTCTAAGCATCCCTTAAATATTGTCCCTCCTCAACATGATCCATCAAGCATTCCTACCTTTACTATTGAGGAGATCAGATGTGAAGTACTTTCTTAGGTTTCACTGAAGATATATGAGACATTAGCTATAGTTTGCATTCAAATTCATAGAGACTTATTAGATTTATGGATATTATGTGTGGGTAAATATATAAATACTTATGAACACATGCATGGTGTTATTATATTTTCATTTTGGATTGGATGTGTGCTCCAATATTATCTTTATCTATTTGTTATATCATTTGACATTATGTCAAATTCTTATTGATCTTACATGGTGACTTTGATTTCACACTTTATATTGCTTATAATGTCATTTATGTTTGCTTATGGATGTCTTATTTATCATTGCTTTCCTTTTCTTCTTGAGTTTATTTATTAAAAACTCCCTTACTCTCTTTTCATGATTATTTTCTTTTTTATCTCTATATACATGGATAATTGTCATTGTGACTTGGTTATATAAATATTTTTTTCCTTTAGTCATTCTTTATTTACCATGTGATCAGTTAGCAAACAATTAATCTCATTATAATCTCCTTTCACCAGTCTATTTTGGATATCCTTTATTCCCTTCATTTCTTTTTCTTAAACTAATCATAAACATGGTTGAGACTTGAGATAGCTTGTTGGTTCATTATTAAGGCTAAGTGTTCTAGTTAGTCTTGTCTTTGGTCACCTAGCTTATTTTAGCCTAAGCCTACACCTCATATACGTGTGTCACTCTATCTCTCATGATTGGTCATTTCAAGTTTGTATGGAGGAAGAATCTTAAAAACCCATTAAAAACATTCAAAAGTCAAATCATTTAACAAAAGACAATGATATTAAAGGTAAAAACATTCAAAATTATTAAAAGAAAAATCACACTAAAAGATGTGATTCAAATCACATCTCCTTCTTCTATTCAAATCTCAAACTCCATAGTTGGCCTCAAAATAGAGTTAAGGTCCATTAGGGTGTGGTAGGCTAGTAGATTAAAAAAGGAGAATAAAAAAAATCTTTTAGTGTTACCTACTTTCTCACACAAGCACCCAAACTTCATATTAGACTAACAAATCTATAGGGGGTCCTAAGGAGTGGGGAACACATCATGGGAATGTAGGTCCTTTTTAATTTTATTGTACCAATATACCTTCATGATTTGATCTTAGTATCTTGCTTATTTTCCTACAATGTGTAGTGTTTATAGTGAATAGGTTTCCTTTGTACGTTGATGGTCACTAGTCACTTAGTGTCTTTTCATGTTGTTAGTATGCCTCTTGTCTCCTAAGGTCTCCTCATAATATGCCTAAGTTATTATTTTTACATTCCCTACATTTTTCATATTTTCTCTTGAAAAATATTGTTTTGTTCACTGATCACTCCCCTAAGGATTCCATTTATGAGTTTCATTGTAAGACCATGGGTAAGTCGTAGCCTTCCTCATAAATTACTAAAATTTTACATTCCTATTAACAACATCCCTTTTAACCATATTTTAAAATTATTTCCACCTCATTAGTGTTCCCTTTGTGAGTTGCAGTGTACGACCATGGATAGACCTAGCCTTCCTCACAAAATTTTCCAATAATCTAAAGTCACAACAAAATTACATGTGTCAAATATGACATAAGATGTGATTGATTATGAAGTTACACATCATTGACATGATTCCCATCTTTATTTATTATGTTTTATGCTTACTTTGTTAATCTTTCACTTTTATCTTCTTATTTTCCAATTGCATGTAAGAATCCAACCACTTGTTGAATTTTCATAATTCCCAGTTTGAATTACTGTGATAAATTTAAGACCAATTTTTCCAAATTTTGTTTTTCTATTATAATTCACAATGTGATTTAGTATGATTGATTGATTTAATTGATTTTTTATACCATTTTTTCTTTCACGTGCTTTCCATTTTATTACATTATTTTCATACTTCCCAATGTGATTTAGTGTGATTTTACTTGTTTTAATATGGTGCCAATATTTTTCTCTTAGTTTAAAAACAAAAATTTTACCATATTATTTACCACCCTTTGGTTTTATATACTTAGTAATTTTATTGTTATTACACATTTCCCAACATGAAATAGTGTGTAGTATATTTTTGATTGATTATATTTTACCAAATCCTTTTTGCTTGTTTCTTTTTAACCATGCATGTGTCCTACATAATGCTAGAAAATAAACCACAACTCATATATTTCCTATAGAATATATAAAAATAGCTAAATACACGTGCTATAAATAAATATATCCATGCATCCAAAATGACAAACATAATACAAACACACAAAATCAACATCTAACTACTAAAATAAGAAATATATATATATATATATATATATATATATATATATATATATATATATATATATATATATATATATATAAATCATGTGTTTTGATACAAAGTATAATAATATGCATCATCCCAACTCTAAGATTGGGGTGTATCCTATCTATCTCATGGCCTAGTTACATTACTCATAGATGCCTCAGACTGTTCCATCTAAATAATACACTTTAAATAGACTATTAGGGATCTCAGACCTATCACTTATCCCTATAGGCTGGCAACCTGGGCTTGTACATAAACTAGCTAGGCATATACATATGCTAGTTGGGTCAGGGTAGCCATATGCATGGCTTTATCTTAAACTAGGGCCTACTATGCCTATTCCTCTCCCACTCCTACCCTTGTTGGCAGTTTTGGATCCTCCATGCATGTCTGTACTCATCTTACCACCTTTCCTACCAATCTAAAATAGATCCTTAGGGAAAAATCTATCTCAAGATCCTCTAGTGTCACTGGGTCATAGGACACCAACACTTCATAAAAAATATCATGGATTGTTCTCATCAATTGGGATCCTCATTTGGTTTCCTCTTCCATAGGATCTATAAAAAATAAACTAGATAGAGATTAGATCATAGATATATCTCAAAACTCTATCTATTTATCTCTAGTTTATCTCAAATAACTTAAGCAAATTTCAAACCATCTATTATTACCTATATGTGTGTCACCTACTATTGTCTCACCATCCATGTGAATGCAAAGAATGGTCTCCCCATTAGTGCATCCTCCAATTACCTCATCTATAGGTTGCCACCTAAATGCAAATCCCAGGGTTACCACTCATTCTTAAGTTACACCTGAGTGGTGCCTCTATCACCCAACTCTATCCTATCCTACTTGATGGGTCATTTGGGATGACCATTATCTTTAATCTCTATAATTTTTGGTGTCTCCATTGATGTTAAAATTGAGGTTTTCACCACTCATATTGGTATGGTGCTAGTAGTGGTACCTATGGCACTCTTGCATCCACATCCATCTCCTATCTCTATTTTGCCTATCATGCTTGATCAATCCATGGTCTTTCACTTTCTGGCCTAATCATTAGCTTAGTAATGGTGACCCTAATACTCCTCTCCCCTTTGTCTCTCTCACATGCCTATCCCAAAATGTGGGCACCACTATTAATGCCACTGGGTGAGGGAGTACCATCTATCCTAGTACATGTGCCACTAGATGTGGCTCTATCCACTAGGTATAGTGGCCTCTAATAGATGTCCTTGATAATGCTAGTGACACTATCTCTTAGCTTAGCCATACCATAACAATGTATCCATAAAGATACCACACAATTCCTACTCACTTAATTTTCCATAGCATTAGACTTTGGGGCATGGTCCATGCTATCTAATCTTGTTATCACCTTTGCACTTGAGGCATCTGATCATCAACCATATGGGGAAACCTAGCTAGCTGATACATCAAAAACCTCTCATATATCCATGAAATGAGAAATACAATAGGCCCCATATACTTATTCCATCTATAAAATATCCCATACATGTCATGGATAAGTTTTACCTAGATGACAAAGCCTAAATCATACAAAAATTTATGCTCCAATATAGTCTGGCATAAGTCTATCACATATAGTGCTACCTTGCGATCTAACTTGTGACACATCACCCATGCTCTCAAAATTACTATAAACACCTTATGGATATTTGAAATATGAGATGTATAAACATTAAACATGCTAACTCTTAATTTGGGATATATCCTCTCTGAACTTGTCACCCATATGGCTAAGGCTCTCCTCTTATCCTATCTATCTGATACTCTTGTGACCATGGGATACCTCCTATAGGTAGTCTAATTATTTCATGGATTTCCTCTAGGGTGATACCCACCTCAATGGTATCCCCATCCACTTCATACCTAAATGTATTAGTTAATCATTTCTAGGCATCCAAGAACATGACTATCAAATCTGAATTCAATGGGATCCTACACATATCTACAATCCCTCCTAGACCTAATGCCATAAATATCACTTGATCCTCAATTTAATATCACTCTAAGAGGTTTTGGAGCCATGCCACATCTACCAAGTGATAAAACCTTAGATTCCCCTACAACCATAAAATAACAAAAGATGTATTAGATCCTCCATGCTATTTATAATCAAAACACATTCTTTTCAAATTTTAACAAAAATAATCCTAAATTATTTTAATCTATTTTTAATCAATTTGACCTATTTTTAGTATATTTGACCCTTTTAGTCCTTAGTCAACCATTCTAGGCCTTTTTAACACTATTTTTACCCATTTCATGCATTTTCATACTATTTTGGTCACTTAGTCAAACATTAGGTTAACCAAAATTTCTTTTAGTTTGACCAGGTTGACTTAATAACCTAAATTGACCCTTTGATTTCCCCCCCTTAGTAATAAGTTGTCACAATGAATTTTTCTACTAGGTTGGTAGTCATGTACTAAGTCAGCAATCTAAAAAACAAACAAAGTCAGTTGTGTGGATTTAGTGATTTTTTAGCCTATTAGGTTGACTAGGTTGGCCTAGTTGGTTCTACTTATTGACCCCTTTCATTGCCAGTAATAAATGCCTTCTAAAAATTATTAATCCTATCTCTTTAAACCCATTTACCTATTTGGTTTTTCTTACCCTTATCAACTTTTTTGGGTTCATTTTGGTTTCTGGAGTTTCTTTAAATTATGAAGTTGTATAAAACACTTAATTTCAATAAAATATTCAAAAACAATTTTGAGATTCTTAGTTTCCTACCTATGTTGCACCCATTGCTGCCATTGGGAATCCCTCTCATCTCGACTATCATCTACTTGCCATCCTAGCTCGTTTGGTCTCTCAAATATATTTTTCTCTCACCCACAAGTCAATAATAATGATTTTCCTTTCACCCTATTTAAACTTACTTTTCATAATTTCTTATCTTTCAAATATTTTTCATCAGATTCCTTATTTTGCTCATATATTTGTTTTTACTCAACCATTTTTTTAACTATAAAATGTTCTAAAATCATGACTTTGAATAGAATTTTTCCACTACTATATGCCTATATTCCAATTTTGTTGATTTTTGGCTAGTTTTTACACTAATCTTTATAGGTTCACCTGATGTTATTCACATTGGACATTTTCACTTCTCTTGCAATATACTTATTTATATACAACACTAAAGTAAGTAAAGGTATGTGTTTTTCAATTCTATTTTTTCATTTATTTTATTTTCTCCTTACTGCATTTTACTTAGCATCAACATTATATGTTATCATGTTCTATTCCCAAAGTACCATCTTGTGTTGTACTCATGTGACACATGATGAGATTCAAGTGGGGTATATGTATACAAATAATATTTTCAAACTTTTATCACTTATTGACACTTTTTATCTTGTAGGAACCCATGGAGTCTCCCTTTCCCTCTTAAGAATGTCAAATAAATGTGTGTCACATCCCTCAAAATTCCTCTCAAATCTTGCCAACGTTTCCTACTTGGAAGTTTATCCAAGAGAGATATAAAATGGTGGAATAAGTGTGTTTTGAGGAATATGAGTTATATGTTTCACAATAGATCATGTAAGGTCCTTCATCTTCTATTTAGTAGGAAGATATCTCCAATGAGATGGTGATAGACTTCAAGATTCATCTTGATTAATAAGTTGAGCTTATAAACCAACTCCTTTATTAGTTAATGGCCACTATAAAATCAACTCAATCCCAACAAGAGGTTCCTCCAATCATTCCCAAGGATGCAACAAGTTCAATATAAGAGGTAGTTAAACTCAAGTTTATGACTTGGAACTAAATGAAGTAGTGTAGGGAGAGAGAAGGATAGTTAATTAAAATCCCAGATGTTGAAGTCAAGGAGTAACAAGAAAACATTGACCCTCCACCAATCCCTCCTAAATATCCTAATGCCTTCCCCTCATGGAAGTATATTCAATGACAAATGCAATAGAGAGAGGAAGTGATGATTATCAAAGTTAAGAAGCCTAATGAACATGATGAATCATCCATGGTAACTCCTTTAGATTTATCTCATCTTCTTGAGCTTTTCCAAGGGTCCAACATACCAATCCTTGAGAATGAATCTCTCCTTTGTGAGATAAATGAACAATATTCAACTAAGGTGATAGGTGATGAGAAAGAGGTTTCAGTTGAACATGAATAGGAAATCATCATTAAGAAATATCTTAGCAAGGATGGGCATGATTCAATCTTTCATAATAAAAACTAGGTTTGGTTGAGCAAGAAGAATATTTTTCTCAAGAACTCCTTGGTCACATGGTGGCTATTCTCCATCATGATAGTCCTCAAGAGCTTGTAGTAATTACCATAGATAAGTATAGGCCAGCCAATGAAGATGAGTGTCAAGGTAAAAATGATGACCTTTGGCAATAATACATGATCATTTGCAATGAATATTAGAACTTTCAAGGACTCATGCTTCTTATGAAACATGTTGAAGACCAATCAGTTACTAACCCTATCAAGTTTCATCCATAAGAAGTGTAGACACAAGACAATGTAAAGAATGATGAAATGTTTAATAAATTAGTACCTCAAGTTGATACCCCTAAATATAAACCAATTGAAGATATATTATCCTTTAGCATACCTAATGAAGTTTAATATGTCCATATAAAGAAAGGTGAAATCATCAAATAAGACATGGTAGACCTTTTGTATCCTACGATTGAGGTGGAATTAGTGTTATTATTGTAAAGTAGACAAATATGGGAGGAGTATGACTAGGTCTTAGACTCACATGTACAATCCATGCACCTGAGAGTGAAACTAAAAGGCTCAGTTTCTTCCCCAAGAGGCCATGAACATGCTAATTCTCCTAGCTATAAGTAGGAGCTATCAATATGTGGAAATCATAATTCATGGTGCCATAGTGGTCAATCAAGTTTTCCATTTGACCCTAGAGGAAAGAATTTGATCTCAAGTTAGTTGTTTTAGTTTGTTTGTCTTGTTTCAATAAGTGGTTAGCATAAGTATTAATTTGTTGTCTTATTTTGTTATTTTCCTTAGGATAGGTGTGCTTCTTAGTTTAATTATGTTTCTTTTGTTAGTTTTGTTTGTGTCTTATTTTTTGTTATATTAAGAGGTGTCTCAAAGTATAAAATATATTTGACAGTCTAAGGTAGTCATCAAAACCATATTGTCATGTTTCAAAAATATCATTGTCATGAAATTTTAGAAGGTTCCCTTAACTATAAGGTTGTTTGATCCCTGTGAGTGCCAAAATGTTGGAAATTTGGCCCACTAAGGAAAAATGTCAACCCATATAGCTATTTTTTTTTCATGAAATCCACTTAAGCCTCTACATGGTGCTATCTTGAGTTATGATGTCTCTTATTTTGCTTCTTGAAGTCATTCAACACTCTAGAGGTGTCATTGAGTCTGTTTGTTTTCAAAATATGTCCTAGATGTCTTTAGTTCTTAGGTGACGTGATTGATCATCATTTATCTTTGATTGTCATATGAATGGAGTAAGTCTCAATGTCTTATCATTGTCATGTCTCATTTCAATTGGTGTCAAGTGTCACTATGATGTTTGAGAATGTTTAGAGGTCTTTGACAAAGAATTCAAGTGGTCTTGTGATCTAAAAGTGCCTTAATGAAGATGGTGAAGAGGGTATATGATGATGAATCATAAGATTCTATAGTATATTTGGTATATGTAAGGTATGGGGATGGTTATAATATTTTAAGTGTGATAAAAATACATAGAATTCTATTTAAAACCTTTTAAAAGGCTATAACATACTCTCTATAACATTTAGTCACAAATCTCTTTTGTGAAGCTATGTTTACATTGTCTAAAAGGAAGTTTTTGGTTTTAAAATGGAAAAATTACACCTCAAAAGGCCACTAAAACATCCATAAAATCTCTAAACACCCTCATGATCATGACTTTTCTTTAATTAAATAGTTTTATGCTTTGAAAATATATCCTCTACAACTCTAAAGCATAGTTTGGCCTCCAAAGAGTTCCCATGTGTGAAATATGCCCCCATTTTATTCTATAAAGACTTATTACTTGTTTTAATATTCCCTTTGACTTTTAATCTTCTTCCTATTGCCCTAAATTGGTGTTTAAGAGCTTAAAGTGTGGAGAAAATACAAGAGAAAGGGTATTTTCATGTGTTTCATGCAAGAAGTATAGATTTGTACAAAAATTTTCCTCCATAATAGGTCAAAAGTTTGAAGATGGAGCCATGATAGGTGTTTTAGAGAAGATTCATGTCAATAATATTCAAGATAGGCTCAAAACTAGTTCTTTTCATCCATCAAGCTCCTTTGTAATTTGAGAGAACTTTTCAAGTTTTTAGATGGTATGGTCATGAGATAAAATATCGAGATCTAGAATTTTTGATAGAGGAAAGGGTTTTAAATATATTCCATATTTGGTCATTGGTTCTTATTTTGGCTCTCTCTCCTTTATAAACAATCATTTACAAGTTAAGTTACCCACAATGGCTTCTACATTCAAGCAGGCAACCAATTTTCTCCTCTTGTAAGCATGATGACAAAAAAATGGAATTTTAAGGAGATTTTTAGGAGTCTAAACATTATTCAACTTCATTCCACATGTGTGAGGTTATATATATATATATATATATATATATATATATATATATATATAAATAAGATATACATTGCCAAATCTATAGTCTGTAGGCTCTTTGGAGAGGTTGTACAATTCATGATAGATTCATGGGTATCAAGACTCATTATGACATTTTAAAGCTATCATTCATGTCCATATTTTATCTCTTTATGTTTCTAAAATTTTCATCATGATTCATATCCTAGAGGTCACCAATTAGTCAAAATATTCATATAAGCCTTGGTAGGTGAGATGATGATGAGTGTCTTGAGTGAAATCTCCACCTACAATAGTCTTATGAAACAAAGATCTTGATAAGGTAGATTAATTGTTTGGGGGTCTATCTCAGAGTTCAAGAATACTAGATGAGATCACCTCAACCATTTCAAGAAACTAATGAAAATATGAATATTTCAATAATGAATGGATATGACTGTTGGAGAGAATGCAACATTACATTTCCCTTATTAGTAAAGATTAAGGTAATTTTGTATTTTTCAAGGTAATGAACCTTTTCTTATTCTCATTAATATTAAAATATATTATGGCCAGTTGAGGTTTCTCCAAGAAAGGTGTGGACTATGGAGAGTTAATTAGAGTCTTGGAATAACTTTTGCCTCTTAAGGTCAACCTCCTACTTATCATCATTTCGTACGTATAATATAATGACCATCTACAGTAGTCATCATGAAGACACTTCAAAGTATGATGAGAGAGTATCTTAAAGGATACGATATGAATAGATTAATGCTTATGATGTTATCTAATAAAATTATAGATACTAATTGAATACCATGAACTTGTCTGAAGGCATCTACCTTATGTACTACACTTGGAATTGTTTTAGTCTATACAACAAGGTTTGGAGCCTCATGATGACTATGTTTCTTGAAGTGAGATCAAGGTATAGAGTTTAGGTAAAATGAATAGTGAAATGGTTTTAAACAAGTGATCAAAGTTTCAAGGTTGATTTTTTTTAAAACTCAACTCATCACCTCATCAAGATACTATCTCATGCAAAGCTCAATAGTCACCGATAGCCATCTCCATGTCTTATTAAGCACAGTGGTGAAATTTAAATTGGATTCTATAGGAGTTAAAGGTTGAAGAGGGTCAATGAATTATTATGAAGAACATCAATTTTAGAAGGAAATTATGGAAATATAAAAGGTTTTTTCACTACAAGGTTATGGTATAAGAGTTCCTAGATAGACAACTATAATAGTATTCTAAATAGATGATAGTTAGTCAAGAGTAAGATAGGGTAAGTAATGGGATGAGGATAATAACCTAGGAATTTTATAGATAATACATGATACTATGAAGAGATAATATAATATATTAAAGGGATAATCTCACCTCAAATATCAATACCCTTATTTTTGGACATTTCACCTCAGTTTGACACCAATAGACCACCTAAAACCATACCACCTTAGCTTCAATAGTGGTATGAACTAAAGGTTGGATTAAATGTAATTGATAGTGTAGGAGTATATGGAAGCTGAATACACCAATTTAAAAACAATTATGATAGATAATTGATTATTAAAATCCTAACTTCACATATTCCAATATGATGATAGTGACATGATACTTAGTCCATATAACAAAGGTTCCAAAAACCCTTAATGACTGAGTTTTCAAGGTTAAAGATCAAGGTTTTAATCTTAGGTAGGAATGAATGATGGAAAGGTTTCAAGGTGGATGGTGAAATATCAAATTTGAATAATTTTCAAACTCAACTCATATCCTTTATCATCTTAATATCTCATACAAGGTAAGTAAATGACAACCTATAACCATCATGGTGATGTGAAGTGAGATGTGAGAAAGGTAGAGCTCAAAGTTGGTAATAAAGGGAAGTTCATGAAGATAAAGATAGGATTTGATGATATATCAGGGTTAAATCACCACATGTTATGCATATCACATCAAGACACCTAAATTTACTACCTATAGCTATGAATATAAGGACACCTAAAACCAACATGTTAATTTTCTCATTATGTGATTATGTTGTATGTTGGAAAAGGTCTCATGGATTGGGTGGTTTGTATTGAATGAGTGTTATTAAATATGTTTGAGGTTAATTTAATATGGTAATAACATATTAAAAACCTAATTCACACCTATTCATACCTACACACAATAAAATTCATAAAACACAGTCAAAGGGGAGTGAGCTACAATTTGCTTATCCTTAAGAGCTCTTGTTTGGATTGAAAGAGAATAAGATTATAGTCATGATTGAGAGTATGAGGTAAATTTTAGAGTGGTTTATATATGAATTAAAAATACTACACCATTTATACCTTTAAAATGAAGATGAAATAGTCAAGACACAGCTTGGATAGTTGAAGCTTAAGATACCTTGAACACACAGTCAATGTCATAGCTAGTTTTGGCAAAATTTATGATTTTGAGGCCTCTATAGATGGAGTTAAGATATAAAATTTAGTAAAAATGGTATTAATTAATATTTTTATCTTATTATATTATCATAAAGGTCATATTAGTAATGTAAACATCCATTATTTTGTCACAGACAGACCCTTATCTTCTAGTAGTCATGAACGAGACTAGGTGCATAATTGAAGGTGTGAAGATAAGACAGATAGATTAAAATTCAATAAGGGGTTTTAGACATGAAAATGTGATTATATTAACTTATTATTATATATATTATTTATTATATTCATGTTTCAAGATAAAATTACCTTTAGGGATAGTAAAGAGGGTAGACCTATAACTAGCCTATTCATACCAGTTGGGGTTTTGAACATACTTGGGTGATTGTTGAAGTAAAATGAATAATATATGGGTATTAGAGGGAATATTAGGTGTTTTAGGAGTGATTAAACTAGATAATTAATATTATATATGATTAAACTCAAGTCTAAGAGCTATACAAGCTTGACTGCATGTAAACCCTAAGCAAGGGAGTTAAGAGTATAAGGGACATACTTGAAGGATAGTTTGGACCTGAGGGTTTGGTTAACATTGTAAATATAGTTTTAATTTAAAAATACATAAAAAATATCTTTTAAGTATTGATAAACATGCATACCCTTGTCTTCCCACACATACAGACTAGCAGTGTAACCCTACAGGCAACCTCATGAGGTGTTGGAGACATAAGGGGTTATGGGAAGTTAGAGTAGTTTTTAAGGATGATATATAGGTAATAATTAAATGCATAATAATTATTTTTAATCCCTATATAACCTATATATCACCTTATACTCCAAAAATTAGTTCAAGCCTTCTAGGCCTATAAACTAGTTTTGAGGCCTAGAAGACACATCACCATAAAATCATAAGTAGACTTTATTAAGAAAATTGAGATTATGAAAAGGTGTAATAAGTTATTTAATGTCATAAATGAGACATTTAAATCATATTATAATAGGGTAAGGCCAATTTGGATCTCAAAAGCTGACTCAAAACACACAGTCCCTAGACAATCATTCAAGCTACTTGTTTCAATGCTTATATATTTCACCACAAATGGACTTAGACCAAATGATATTAATAGGATTTGAGGATCCTTATGTAATTAATATCCATGTATTATTGAGTTTGTTTTAGGGGCATATGTTTATGAACCATTGAAAATACTATAAGAAGGTCGAGAATGCCTGTAGAGAACTCATGGTCAACTTCCCTATGTATGTATCTTGGCACAAATTTTGCATGAGAACCCAAGATTCTCAAAAAAATTAAAGGGTTATATGGACTAAATATCCATGTAAATAAGTTTTGGCTTAGAGGTTCATACTTTATGAACCATCATTAAGATGGTGGACCCAAACCCTCCCTAAACCCTACTATAGACTAGTCTTGAGAAAAGTGAAAATTCTTGCACCCAAACACCCTTGAATCACCCTAGAAACTCTTTAATCATGAATTAAACTTGGAGAGGGTCCTGAAAATGGTACCATGTTGTACATAGCTATATGGACCTATCAAAAATAGTGTTTTTTGAGGATAACGTGTGGAAAGAGAGGTACAAGTTAGTTTAAGAAGATGCCAACCATTGGAGATGTTTGTTTGGAACTTGTTTAATCTTTTTAAGACATTGGATGTCTAAGGATTTACCTAGAAATTTTTCTATTAGTCTCTTCTAATCAACTAGTTTGCAGGAGTAAAGGACAAGATGACCTGGTCACCTAGTTTGACAATTTTGTAGGTTTTTCTTGCCTAAGAGGATCAATTTTATGATTTGAGAAATTAATTTAGGCATAAAAATCACTTGTTACTAGGTTTATAAGGTTTCATATAGGGTTTTATGGCCATAAAACACTAACATATAGGCTACCACGCCTATTTAGCCTAGTAGACCTACTTGGTCAATTAATTAAAGTGAAGAATGGTGTAGAATGTTGTTGGTGAGAGTTAATTAAATTTAATAATGCCAAATAATTTACCATTGAGTAATAAATTCCATCCATAACTAGTTTTTAAGTATCAATTCCATGCATAACTAACCCTTAAGTTGTAAAGTATAGGAGTTCTTTGACAAGATAAATACATAATATGCTTCAAGGTTGAATCAGCCAACTACATCCTTATATACCTCATTTCAATGCCCAATATCTCATTCAAAGGTCATGTAAGAGCATTGAACATGGAGAATTTTTGGAGGACTATTTGTAACTAATTGTAACTAAAAGTAATGCTTGAATTAATGATTGGTTATTGATGATATTTATTCTCCTCTCCTCTATGATTTTTTCCTTCTTATCTCCTTATTTTCTATATATTGTATCCTTATGGCTTAAAAAAGGATCCCTCACCTAGGTATGAGTAAACACTACCAAGATTGTACTTGATAGACCTCTTAAACTATTGAATAAACTATTACAACTACTCCATTATTGACTTATAGCATGTTTATGCATGTTTAGATGTGTATAAGTGGTATAAATATTCCCTTAGGATGTCCTTGTCAAACCTATATTCTGATTAGTTATTTTATGCAAGTTATGTGATGTGTCAAAGTTTGGTGATCATGTTTAGAGTGTAATCTAGTTGAAAGTGCCTTAAGAGAATCCTCTCATCCTTCACATATAAGCTATAGTCACTCATCAATACCTTCATATGAAAAATTATTGATTAAGAGTTTTGGAGATAATGCTTTAGTCTATTTTTGGTTCATTAGTGTTGTTAGGAGTACAAGATTGAGCGGATGAATTCAAAAATTGGTGCATCACCATCACTGGTGTAATTTTCCATTTGAGTTCTATCTAACTCTTTTCACCCCCAAATAAAAGTATATTTTAGGAAAACTATTCAAATTGATACATCAGAGGAGATAGCCTCATAGTCTATAGGTTTGGTTTAATTATAGGTAACCCACAACTTGTAAACCAATCCAATGTTAGTCTAATTTTGAAGTATAACTAAGCAATATAATTTAGTAGGGTGAAACTTGGGTTGATAACACTTATATTTACCTATCTTTGGTGAATCCATCATTCCTCCATCATCTTCCTCTCATCCATCATATCAAAGACCCCATGCTGAGAGCTCACATGTAGACAATGAATCCTCTACTAGAAGTATTGCATCCTATACATCAGAGTCAACATCAAAGTCAATACAAGTTTTATCTACATCGATATCATGTTCAACACTAGTATTTGAATCAGATTCCTCATCAAAAAAATCATTCCTCATAGACATTTTAGGAAATAATGACTATGCCTGCCCTTTTGAAGATACCTCTAATTCAGATGATAATCAATCACTAGGCATATATTTTTATCCCAATTAGGATGATGAAGTCATAAAAGATATTTTTCAATATTTATCTATTTAATATTATCATAATGGATATGATCCTATATCTTATATGTGTATTCTTAGTCATACTTTTGTTGATCTTGAGGAGATTTTCTCCAATGTCAAAATTGGGTCTCCTAGGAGCCCTTATGACAACCATGCTACCCAAATCACCACTCATTGATCTCATCCCATCATCTCCACCACATTCATCCATCATAGATCATTTTCTTTCCATCAATGATCATTTAATCACTTCCTTCCATAGGGATGAATAATAACATACATCATTGGAATCTTACTCAAATAATATAATATGTGCCACAAATAAAAAGGTTCAAGATCATATTCAAAAATTCAATCATAATGATCAAATAACCTCTGATATAATAATTTAAAATCAAGAAAATCTAAATCATCAGCCTAATCAAATGTTGACTTCCCCTAGTGAAGCCCAATGTTAGGTACTAGGGGACAATCAAAGTCAAAGATCATTATCCTTTGGTGAAGCCCAAAATCATGCACTAAGGGGTATTCAAAGATAAATACAATTATAAACTTAAAATAATATTGAAATTAATATCAAGATGGATGAAAATACTTCAAATAAATCAGATTAAATAAAAATCACGTAGTCTAAAAGTCTTGGATCTATTACAATCTTTTATCAACTAGAACTAATCAAATGTGATATGTCCAACATATATAAAAATATGTGAAATTACTAGAACCACTCCTAAAACACCCATCATAACTTCCTATCATGATCTTATCATCCCATCAAGTCCTACATATTGCCATCAAATCCAAACCCTAAATCCATCCATACCTCACATCACCTACTCAAGAAATATTATCTCTTATAGGGGTGATAAATACACTTGGTCTAGATGTACATACAGGTCTCAATAAAGATTCAAAAAGGATCAAAAGGACATCAATTCATCCATCATTAATAACATGATCCTAGCATCACATCTCTCTAGAGTAATTATTGGTTGAAGATCATGAAAATGTCTAGATACTACATCTTGGCCACCTCTAATAAGTCAATATGGCATCAAAAAGTCCAAAATAAATAAATAAATAAATAAATAAAAATAAAACAAAACAAAATGAAATAAGAATCATTTATTGAATGGTGAAAACTAGTCTTTTGTCACTTGGGCAAGTACCATGCTGAAAACTGGTTTACAATATCATGGTAGAATAATCTATTGTCTACATTATACCTCAACACTTGGGGTCAAAATTTATTCCATTAATCCCATTCATATCATCTTTTTTTTATCACATTCCATCATGTATTTCATTTTATTATGTCCATAATTTCCCCCAGTCTTGACCTTCATAAGGATGTGGAAGTCAACTTGAAAAATGTTCTAGAATCATCTTAGCATATCATCTAATGGACACTCAAGTCACTAGAGATTTTATTCTTTCATGATGTGTTCATTGGCAATCCCTAGTCCATTCTTCCTTGGTCCTCATCCCATTTTTAACATCATCCTCATCTTTTTATTATCCCACCCATTATTCCATCAACTTTATCTTAGTTGTTAGGCTTGGTATTCCCATTGTTAGTAACCCCCTTTGCATAGTGTATATACATCTTCCAAAAATAACTAAACATTGAAATATGCAAAAAACCCTAAAAATTAAAAAATTAAAAAATCCCAAAAAAGATCTTAGTTGTCTTATCTTGTGTCATCTTATCACATGTCTTGAGTATCCCAATCATCTTATCCTATGTCCTAATATTACCATATCATTATCATCTTGCCTTGTCTTATGTCCTAATGGTATTATCATCTTGTCATCTTATCCTATGTCTTTAGTAGCCTTATCTTAATCCTATGCCATCATCTATTCCAAATCCATACCCTTGTCCAAAGTCTATAACCTTAATTCAAATTTTCATTATCATAATCAACTTAGTCTAACTCATCACCTGATAAATCATCCTATGAAATCCTAACCCTTTAACCAAATTATCCACATATAAACCCATCCTTAACAACCACATACATATAATTCCAAAATTACCCATAGTTGGAAAAAACCAAATGTAGATTAAAATATTTACTGATAAAAAGGGTGAATCATTGCTGATTATATAATGATCAGTGTTGATTCTCCTGATCAGCATCGATTTATTTATACTTAGCCAACCTTTTGGCTGAGGGACCAAAAATTTTGAATCTTGAAACATTGCTTGGATTTTATTTGGAGAATTAAGGAGACCTTAGCACTACTCTATCAAAATTACACTATAATTTAAGCCACATCCATCATCATGAATCAGGAAGATCACTTATATCTATGAGAAGAAATCCATTCTACTTGTAACATAGTTCAAGGTAATTATAGTTTAGTTATTTAATTTCCCATTAGTATATATGTTTCTTACTACTTATTATACTCTTAAAATATAGCATACATCTCTCTATTTTCTTTTTATTATCTTTTATCACCCTGTAATTCCCTATTTTAATTTAAGCACAGTTTGAATATAATTGATGCTAATTCATCTAAATTGACATTGATTCTACAGGATAGACATTGATCCACTATAATTTATTTTTAAAAATTGAGCCTTTTAATCCTACAATTTTGTCTTTGATCCATTCTAATTTTCTCTTTTTAAACATGGCATTAATGTGTAGATAAATCTGCTTGGAATTATGCATGAGTTTATTAATATTATTGATATCCCCATTGTATCTCAACCCTTTTTCACTAACCAGAGTGATATAGCCTTCGAGTTAGCACTTTATGTCATTATTTACTCTCCCTGAATTGAAGCCACTTCTGACCAACTTGAGGTTATACAAGAGGATGTGAATGTTGTTACATCTTATTAGGATGAATACTTTGCTTAAATTGATATTTTAAATGAATATTAATTCACAATCATTATTGTTATCACATATTTATCTTTTTTAATTTTAGCATTTATTTAACCACTTAATTATGTAAATAGTGAGCTAACATCCACTTGAGGAAGTTCATAACTTCCTAGGACTGGTTCCTAACCAAGAAACTCACCTATCTATCTATTAATCTATTTCATCCAAGTTATTTCTTTGTGTGAAAGTTATTATTTCAAACCAAAAATAAGTTCCCTCATTCACTAGATTCAAGCCATGCATAACCATCCTCGTATCTCCAAATATTATTTATAAACACTACATTTCATTAAGTTAATTAAATAAAATTAAACAAATGAAAAACTACATTAACATTTTGACACGCTCTATAGGATCCCTAAGGTCTCATTTTTCTTATTATAATTCATTGTGAATTTATTCATTCATCTCCTTTTCTCTTGATTGTTTTTTTCATTCAAAAAAGAAAAATCCAAAAATTTTACTCTTCTAAAAGGTTGAAAAGAACTACATCCTTTCTTTTCTTGCTTAGGTAATTCATACAGAGTAATCTAGGTGGGTTAAATTTATCATAGCAATCACTTATTTTCACACACATACCAAACCACTTACATAATCAATTCATCAAACATTGACATAAGGGAACTGATTGGGATTTCATTACCCAACATTAAGCTTCATCCTAACTATCCTACTTGGATTTCACCACCAAGGGGAGAACCAACTCAATATATTGATTGAGTATAAACTATAGTTATCATATATATACTAGCTAAGCACCTAACACCCTTACATTGTGGTGTGTGAAGTGAGCGGGTAGGCCCCAATACCAAGCCACGTATTGATTCCAACATAGAGATATTTTAAGCCTAAACAAACCTAAAACCATCTCTATATTGTCATTTCTTAGTACCTTCATTAACCTTTTTTTCCTCTTATCACACTCTAAATCTAATTTCCTATAAAATTAAAATCTTTTAGGTATGTCTTGTAGCATGTGCCCCTTTCTTTTCCACTAAAAATGAGATAATCAAAAAGATTATTATGTTCTTTTTGTTTTTTGTTCTTGATTTTACTTCATTGCTACATGGTTTTGATGTGACAATAATTGCTAAAGTAAACCACAACCCCAGATTCATCCTCATCCATGGATACCACCCTGAGTCCTCCTACCTCCCATGAGTCCATGGGGGAGGGTATTCCATGATTCTATACTCAGGGGGATCCTAAATTTTCCACCATATTAGATAGAAATCCAATCATACTTAACCATTACCTTATCACTCGATCTATCCACATTTCACTTTCCCCCCATACATAGTTTTTTTGGAATGCTTTTGGCATGCCTCTAGAGGAAAATGAAGGGTTCATTATAGCTATGGTGTCCTCCCTCAACAATCCTCCCATAACAAGTTCTAATACTAAAACTATGGAACTTATAAGCAATCCACCTTTGGTAACATCTAGTGGTTTATCCCCAACTAGTACCCAAGTTTATAATGTTACCTCACCTCAGTGTATGTCTACTTCACCTCTTACCATGACACCTCAGAATGTAGTTATCTCAATCCCAACAACTCTCCTACCCATCCAAACTAGCATACCTTTAAATCCCCAAACTTAGCCTTTGTAACAAGCCCCCAAAAGTCAACCTCCTCAATAATATATTATATTAACTACCCAATACATAGCTCCATCGTAAGCTATTGAGTTCGCTTATATACCTTTGCAAGCCCTATAGTATGTGGCAACATCTCAATTGATTATGACCACTTCAGTTTGTTACCCTTTATCACTACCCTTTTCTTATTTGTTTCTTACCTATTATCATTTACAACATAATATCTTGTTGGGTATTTCTCAATATAATACCCAACCAAACCTTATGAATATCCTTATGAATATGATGGAAAATCTAGAAGCCTCTACCTTCAACTAGAAAATATGCTCACTTATGAGAAAATATGTAACAAACCTATTAATAAAACTATCCCCATTATAATAAACCCTTCATAATGAGAGATTCTAAAATTTATGAAGTTTCAAAATAAGGAGGATCCTTAGTAGCACATTTGAGCATTTAGACATGATTGCTTTCTTATAACTCAGAATGATACTCTTATTCTTAGAACCTTTTAGGTGTCACTAGCTAGACCATCTTTAGACTGATACAACTCAATCCCTCATCATTCCCTATTCTCATTTAGGCATTTATCCCAAATATTTTTAGAGAACTTTTCTATCAACATTACAAGAAAAGTGACTATCACTGACCTCTATGCCATCAGACAATTTGATGATGAATCTGTCACTAATTTTATAGATATATGGAGGAGTCTTATAAAGCAACTCACCTTTTCCCTCCCTCAACCCAAAATAATTAAATTATTTATGACATCATGTGTTAAACATATCTCGTCAATGTTATGGGTTCAATCCTTCAAAACTTTTGATAAGGCCTTTTCGATGGCTTGTAAACTAGAAATTTGAGCTTTGGAGGAAGGGAAAGTGAAATAACACAATAAAAACTTCAAACATGATCCCTCTAAATGGACTAACAATAAAAAAACCAAAGGTGTTGCTAATTTTTTAGTCTTAAAATTATTACCCCCACAAAAAAGGCCAATGTAAACCTTCTACCTCTCAGACACAATCCTAAAAACTCTTAACATACTTTCCTCCATGATAGTACACACCCTTAGGATAGTCTTACATATCTATTTTAAACCATATATTAAAGGCATATATCATATAAATTCATATAGTTAGGCCTCTTGATTATTCTCACCCTAAGCCTAATTGGTTCAAGGAAAATTGCTTTTACAACTACCACTGTGTAATAGGCCATGATGCCAATAGGTGTCATTATTTCAAGAGTCTAGTATAGAACCTTATTGATCAAGGGGAATTATAATTAGATAACCCTAACACTACCCCTAATCAATATATAGACATATTTAGGCACCCACTCCCTAACCATGCTTCCATGTCTAATTCTATACATGCTAATTTAGGATCCACCTCAGACCATGAGACCCACATAATTAGTACAATGCATGATTAACTTCTGACTAAAGAGGTTGGTAGTGATTCTATCCCTGATATCCTTATATGATATTCCTTTGAATCATTTGAATTAAGTCAAGTTATCCCAAAACACTCACTCAAGCTTTTTAGATTTCATTATTTGGGATGATCAATTAGAAACAAAGGAGGAAACATTTATTAAGGAGAATGCTTATTTAGACATCCCATGAGATACACATCCCACTCCTTATGTCACCTCAACATATGCATGTATCATACCCATCCCATCAATTTTACTCCCCCTTAAGGATACTATTACATTATCTCAAGCAAACCCAAGATTAGTTCTTCTCGTTACTCGAGAAGAGCTAAATCTTAGAGAAATTAAGGGGAGGGCTATAGGTATCAAAAAAAAAACCTCAGGGCATCATGAGGAAAGTAATTACAACATCCTACCATTAGGATTGAAATTTATAAATAAGATATCCCTGCTACCCTCAATTAGATTCAAAAAGGGAAGGTGCCTCTACCACCTATTCAAACTAAAGTATCTATATTGGGACCTCATCCTTCGACAAGACTAAAGTACACTATGATTAAATCCTCTTCTAAAGAGCATGTACCATCATAAATGGATCTTCCCACTATGATAACTCTAATACATAACCCTTTAAACCCCTACTATCTATAAGGCTTAGGTGTAAGATCCTATCCTAAGCACAAAGTACCTGTTGTAGGGAATATTCAAATAACTAGTTTGAAAGATCAAGGTTCAAACTCAAATACAAATTCCCTATCAATACCTCAAAAAATAAATAAAAAAACCTAGTTAGGATCCATTGAAGGGGTATTTTTACAAATCCTTGATCAACTTATTCAAACATCCCTTATCACTCTACCACCTATAAAACATATTAACCCCCATATTCAGAGACCATTGTTGTATAGAAAAAAGAAGAAATGCATGTATCATCGAATATTAGGACATGATACTAAAAGTTATAACATGCTAAAAGTTGTGGTCCAAAAATTATTAGAAAAAAATGATATTTTAATGGAGTAATTGAATCATGACTATCTCCATAGTCAAACTACTAGGCATATATCTACCTCAGGAACTAGTGTATTACCAACTATCAAAACAAGCTTTAAAGGAAGATAAAATCTTTGATAGAACCCAATATCAACCCTTATTAAACCCTCTAGATTTGGATGAGTTTAAAAATATGACAAATCTACCTTTTTTTTAGATAGATGTGGTTTACATAACTATGTGATCCCAAACCCAAGGTCATAGACCCACAATCACAATAAAGCCAAAGTGACTATTACAAAAGCTCTTACCATAAATATTCCAACAACTCCCATCCCAAAACTTAAAATTTCCATTTTAAGAAAAGAAAAAAATAACAATTCTTTAGAATATATATATATATATATATATATATATATATATATTCTAAATCACCTTCATCGTCTCCTAATCAAGATGTCTTTATATGAACTTGTCTAAAAATATCAACAACATCACAATGCTATGATAGAAGCCTTAAAGGCCATCAAGATATAAGCTGATGAACCCCAACCTCTATCTGCCTTTATCACTTGCTTCAAAATATTTTATCCATAGCATTTCATGATTTAGAAATATCATTATTACAGCTTGATTACCAAGATCCCCCACTATTTATCATGCCCAAATTGATCAAACCCTCATCAAACAAATAATGATTGATAATGAAGAAAGCATAAATATTATCTCCTCTCATGCCTTTAAGCAACTAAAGTTACCTAAAAATATTACATCCCAATCCATAGGTGTTTTACAAGCATTTAATCATACTATACACCTAACATTAGGAACGGTTTTCCTTCCCATCTAAGTAGGAACATGCACTATTCCCTAGTTATTTTACATAATATAAGGAGAGTTTCAATAAAATATCCTATTAGGACATCCTTGGATATTCACCATGCATTATGTCCCCTCCACCTCATACCCATGTATTAAATTGAACATGAGGGTAAGATCCATAATGTCCTGACCAATCCCCATCCACTTAAAACTTGTAACCTTACCTTTCAACCAAATGACATTTTAATCCTATTAAAAATCATGACCTAATCATCATCTAATGAGGCATAATCTAGTACAACAATATTTACATCAAGGATTTTTGTAAAGGATTCCATTGATTTCATGTTTCAGTAGCTATCTATTAGAGAGTATCAATTACTGATGCTCAATACTCTCCCCACTCACTAAGAATATGGGCATCCAAAAAAATAACATGCATATTATCCTAATCTATGAGAGATGATTCCCTTTGCTCCACCTTTCTTCCACACTCATTTGATCCATGGGGGGATCGATCAATCTTCTTTAAATCTTGCTAACCAAACCTATGCCAAACCATTCACCTCAAACTTTTCATTCCTAGATAAACCCCACTTTGCAAAAACATACCTAAAATAGTGTGCTTAGAAGGGTTTTGACATATGATGCTATGAATAAGGCCCACATGAGGTCATGTTAGGATATTTGAGGAAACCCCATTAAAATCAAGGGCTCAATTTTAACAAAAATCCCAAAACTACCCCAAAATTTACTCTTCTACCTATTCTAGAAGAGGACACATCACCCTCACCATCCAGTACCCTTATATGATAGACAACATTGTATCTATTCCCCCAATTTTTCTAGTCAATAACATCACTATAGAACCTCTCATCTATCACTACTATGGGGAGGTCAAAACTATTCCTCTATCCTACCCAAACATGATAGGGTAGGATTTTCTCACCATCCCTATTCTCAATACCAAGACTATGAGTCAATCTTTACTCATTTAGGCATAGATAATTCCCATATACATAATTATCTTCCATATTAAACCTCTAATATATTAAATTAGGATACCATCAATATTAACATAAGATCTCATGAAAATCCATGAATTATTAAGGTAAGTAGATATTTAGATCCTCATGAGCACCAAGATTTCACCATGTTTCTAATAGATCATAGTGAAGCATTCACTTGGTCCTATAGTGACATGGCTGGTATTGACCCTACTATTATCATCCATAACATTATCACATTCCCTGATGCCAAGCCTATAAAGCAAAAACTTTGAAAGATGTACCCTTGCATTGTACTCTTTGTCAAGGAATAATTTTAATGTCTTTTATCTATCAACTTTATCCAACATATTGATTACCCTCAATGGGTATCTAATATCATCCCTATCACAAAGCCCACATGGGGACTATTGTACTAATTTTTATGAACTCAATCTTTCTTGTCCTAAGGATGACTTCCCTCTCCCTAATATTGACCAATTAATGGACTTAATAGCCAATCAAGAAATGTTGTCACTTTTAGATGGTTTCTCTAGATACAATCAAATCCTTATCACACCAAAATATCAACACAATACTTCAGTTATTACTCCCTCGAGGACCTTCTTCTACCGAGTTATGCCTTTTGGATTAAACAATGTTTAGGCCATCTATCAAAGATCCATGTCTTATGTTTTACATGATACACTCCATAAAATTGTTGAGGATTATGTGGATGATCTCCTCAGAAAGTCAAAACTATGAAAAGACCATATTTTGGTGCTAAAAGTAATATTTTTTTGCCTAATCCAATTTTATGCCCATCTCAATTCTAATAAATGCATCTTTTGGGTTTTAATAGTTAATATTTTAGACTTTATAATCTATATTAGAGGGAAAGAAGTTGAGCTCACTAAGATCAAATACATTTTAGTAATGCCACCCCCATCTAATCTTAAGCAACTCCATAGTTTACAAGAAAAAATGTAGTCCATTCATCATTTTATCTCCCAGCTATTCGATCGATGTCAACCAACCCATAACCTCCTATGAAAGGATACCCACTTTAATTAAGACTCTAGATGTTAGGAGGCCTTTGAAAATCTTAAGATATAGCTTCTTTCACCACTAGTAATCATTCCTCCCAAAGAGGGGAAACATTTCTTCTTATATATTTCAGTCATGGACCATGCCCGAGGAGCCATGCTTTCCCATTGTAATGAGAAATATAAAGAGTAGGTGGTTTATTATATCAGTCACACAATCATTAAATATGAGACATGTTATTCACACATAGAAATTTTATGTTTGGCTTTGGATTTTGTAGCTTCTAAGCTTCGCTAATATTTTCTCAATCATAAAACTTATGTAATCATGAACATTGATCCCCTAAAGTTTATGCATTTAGATCCTTATCAAAATCAGTGAATGGCTAAATGGATAATTCTTTTGGTGTAATTTGATCTTGAATTTGTCCATAAAATATTAGTTAAATGTCAAATCATTATTGATTATCTTGTTGAGGCACCTCTTGCTGATAAACAACTAATTAATTATGAATTCCCAAATGAATCCATAGCTTCCATGTCTCAAATAGATCTGTAATATCAAATGACTCTATTCTTGATGAATCAAAGTTTGAGCATGGTGGGGGATCTAAAATTATCATAATACCTTTTGGGTGACATCTATACCTTTATATTTTAAGCTTGATTTTGAATCCATGAATAATATGGTAGAATATGAGGCTTTGATCATAGGTCTCCAAACTGCTTTAGCTTTAGGTATTAAAAAACTTAATATCTATGGTGATTCAAAGCTTGTGTTCAATCATATTAAGGGAATATATCAATGTAAAAATGATACCCTTAAGAAGTATAAGACCTTGGTAGATCATTTACTATCTACTTTTAAGCATTATGCTATCCAAGCCACTTCTCGATCAACTAACAAGTTTATGGATACCATAGCTTCTTTGGCCTCATTTATCCCATCATCATCTCAAGAGTCTAATTTATTTTTCCTCATCCACAAATTTAATCAACCTTATTTTACCAAAATAGATCTTCCTTCCATCCACAATGTAGAGGAAAATCCATTGGATATTTGGTATGCATAGATATTTGATTATTTATCAAAGGGAATCATTCCTCTAGATTTATCTAGAAATGGCAAGTGAGATTTCTAGTATCGTATCATGTATTTTATCATATTAGGGGGTGTTATCTATAAGCATGGTTTTGATGGTATCATTATTTGTTATCTCCAGAACCCTTGTTATCAAATAAACTCAAGATGGGACATGTGGTGGAAATTTTAGTGGCCACACCATCACTACGAGAAACTTACAATTGGGATATTATTGTTCCACTTTTAAATTAGGATTGTTTCAAATACATTAATAAATATGTAAAATGCTAATATCATGCCAACCTCTCACATGTCCATAGTCAAGTATTATAGGTAACATGATACTTTTAGCCTTTTTTCCTAGAAGGGGCTTGATCTTATAGGTTAGATCAATCCTAAATATTCCCAACATCATAGATTTATCATTACTGCCATTGAATATTTCACTAAGTGGGTGGAGGCTATTCCTCTTATCTCAACCAAAGCAAACAAAATTATGGAATTCATTAATCAACATATTATTTTTCTCTTTGGTGTTCCTCATAAGATCATCATAGATAATGGAAAATATTTTAAAAATAAAAAGGTTCAAGAGCTCTATGATTAATTTAACATTAATATAAGCTTATCCTTACCTTATTACCCTTAACCTAAAGGACAAGTTGAGGCATCTAATAAAGATCTTCTCAAAATCTTAACTAAAGTCATTAATGAAGAAAGAAAGAATTGGCATCTTCATGTTCCTTTTGCCTTATGGGCTTATCAAACCAATATTCAAATCCCTATGGATGATACTCCCTAGTCAATGGTACTAAAGTTTTACATCCTCTTAAGGTTCAAATTCCTTCCCTTCACATCTCCCTTAAAGATATCATTTTTGAGGATGACTTCTGTCTAGAATGATTGGCCCAGCTTGAGCTCTTGGATGAGCATTGATCAAATCCCCTTAACCATATCCATGTGTATCAGGAATGAATAAAATGACCCTATAATAAGCATCTAAAGAATGTGAATTTGATATTGGTGACCTTATCTTGAAATAAAATCAACATGTCACTAATATGTAAAAGAGAAAATGAGGAAAATTTTCTCTAAATTGGATTTGACCATATATTATCACCCATAAATATAGATTTGGGGCATATCATTTGGCCTCTCTTAATGGAAAATTGTAATGAGAACCTCTTAATGCATTTTGTTTGTGTCCTTTCCACTTTTAATAAGTCTTAATCACCTTGGTCCACTTATTTTATTTTCTTTTGGTTTGATTCAATAAAACCAAATCCATTTCATTCTTATACCAAATAATTGATATATAGGGTCATGTGGTTATCTAACAGCATTGTCTATTTTAACCTTGAATATGAATACCTCAGCTCTATTCATATCATGCTCTAATTGGATAAGTTCCACCTATAATGGGAAGGATCTCTGAATCATTATTTCCTAAAAATCTCCCCTACCACATCAGTAGTATGAGTATCATCTTGTGCAACAAAGCTTTAAGGAATTATTCTGGGATGATTGAGGCCAATCCATAAAGAAATAATAACATTGGGATCAAAATAAAAACAAATAAAAGCATCTATAAAATAGATAAAAATAATAGACTGATCCCTTGAAGGACAACAATAAAATCTATAAAAACATGTATATATATATATATATCAAAAGTGCAGACTATATATATATATATATATATATATATATATATATATATATATATCAAAAGTGCAGACTGCTCCCTCTAAGGATAGTTGCTTCAAAAATCATCTCTAAAAATATAGACCACTCCCTCGAAGGATGGATATCATGTATGAAATATCCCAAGAAAGCTTCCTACATTGATCAACTTTTTTTAAATTACTAGACTTCTCACATTGATTAGTCTACATGGACTGGCACAAAAGGATCCTAGGGTTAGCCTTAGGTTTGGGTATACACGGTGAAAGTATATTCTTCTTAATGATCCACATTTTATTAAAATCCTAAATCAAGTCCCTTATAAATTTCCATCTCAAACTAATAGATCCTAAACATAATCAACCTAAGGTTGTTAGGGTATTTACTAACAATCAGTTAGGGACACATATGCATTTATTTCAAGAAGTTTTCTTGGTTTATGGTATGAGCTAGTAATGAGAAAATAAAACCTTTTATTTCTTTTTATCTTAAGTAAATAAAAATTTGTGCTAATTAATTATCTAAAAATAGAATTTCCACATATATCCTAATCAAAGCATAAGAACATCCTAATCTAATAATCCATAATCCATAATCACATCACATAAATCCATAATCTAATATGATCAATAATTTAATCCACATCCATAGTAACATAATCATGATCCCTAAACATTTAAATCCATAACCTTTAAAAATCCATAATCCATAATCTAATCAAACCCATAATCACATAACATAAAATCTATAATATATTATCCATAAATCTAATCTACATCATCATGATACATAAACATTTTAATATAAACACATAACATTTAAAATCCATCATATCATATAATTATCTAAATCTATAATCACATAATCTAAATACAAGCATCCATAATAACATAATCCATAACATTTCACAATCCATAATCTGATAAACTCCATAAAACACATAATATAAATGTCACAACTCATAATAAAAATCACACACACACACACACACACACACATTCTCAAAATATACATCATAAATCTCAATGTATAAAATCTATGGCTCTTTGGCTAGTACAATAGATACAATAATAAGATACTATATAAACTTGATCCAACTCAGATGGATGCTCCCCAGACCTCCACCATCACCTCCACTCCCATCCCCTCCCCCATATCCTCCTCTATCTCCATCTCTCCTCTAATCCCTCTCATGGGATACACTCCCTGTGCCAACTGACCTTATGTGTGTTTATCTAGAGGATCTACCCTATGTGGCCAAATGGGTGGCATATCGTGGAATCTCTAGATTCATATCTATTGAAATATTCTCATAATATCACATCTTGGTTGTTAGCTCCTGATACATATCTATGCTCATAGTACCTACCTATCTAGTTCTTAGCCCAACCACCCTTGCAACCCTCTACCTAAGAGAGTCTTCATCCCCCCATCACAATCTATCCTTATTTATGTAGTATCAATCCCAAGCCTCAATTTATATATCATGACTCAATCATAGGGTATCATACTCCACCTGTAGGGCATCTAATCTGGTCTATAGTCTGTCTCACTCTATCTACACAATGGTGAGTGCCCCCTATGCTATTTCCACATATCAATGTAATGCAATACACTACACTCTTAGTGTATCTCACTCAAAAATAATCCCTATAATGTTTATCTCTTCCTCCTTTCCTCCATCCTCTCCCCTCTCTCCCTTCTCTCCCTTCTCCTCCTCTTCTCCTCCCCCTCATCCTATGCATCTCAAATCTCCTCATTGATGCTAGGGTACACCATGCATCATCTACATCTGAATCTTTTGGCTCCTCCTTAACTCCTACCATAATATCTATCATATATGGTTCCAGGATTCCCTTTTCTATCTTGTCCTATCTATACATGTATGGGGCCTATGGTATATCTTATATAAAACCAAACTATCTTTCCACCCTCCCAAAATGGAAATACTCCACATATTCTATCTGCATCCCTATGAGCCATCTCTCCCTTTGGATGTCTACCAACTCAACCTCTATCCCAATACATGTAGGAAATCTGATGTAGGGCCTCCAAATGACATCCCCATCCTATAAACCCTTGAGAAATTCTCAATAGGATGTCAAGTTTTGGGTCACACCATCTATATAATCTCATACTAAATCCTCCTTCAATCAAAGGAAGTCAACACTATAGTTAGTCTCACACCACCATATCCATGGGGTACCAATAGGATATACCACCCTGATGTGCTCAAAGGCCCAACACTACAAAATAATGATCACATCCAACCCATAATTTATCTGGGTCCTTCACCCCCATAACTCCCTGTATACCTATGCCAGTAAAGTTGAGGCCTAGGCAAACACTATCTGATACTCCATTATGTTTATAATAATAATTATAAGGCTCCATGGGAATATAATTCCTCTTGAATCTAGGAGAGTGTAGCATTATATGGCCAACATCATCATTATCAAAACTCCCCTCCCCTTTATATTAGCCTCATATAAAGGTTCAAACATAAAACCACCTACTAAAAAAATAATGTTTATAGCATATCCACCAATAGACATGTCAATGTTGATGCACACCCTCACTCATCCACAAGTACTATCATATATCCTTGCAATGGTAATCATAATATCCTATAGATATCCTCTTCAGTAATTGTCATCTCCCTTGTTGACAGTTAAAGGGTCTTCATGGTCACATCCCATCACTCTATTAATATAACCAATAGGATCAAATCTTGATGAATGTGGAGGTAGAAGTGAAATCTTCCTAATCCTATAGCCTCCATTTATGCCCAATCATCATTGCTCATCTAGTCTTGTAGCCACTCTAATAGAGGTGGTACTCAATCTTGCATCTACAATAGGGTTCATTCCTGTTACAAAAATCATCTATAAGCTCTAAATCTCCTAAACTTATACTTATTCTAACCCTAGACATCTTAATTTAGCATTTCACCTTCATTAGCTAATCAACACCAATCCATTATCAATCAGTGATGTTTCTATTAAATAGATGTTGATTTACCCTAAATCATTTCCAATTCATAATAATTGATGCTAATTCTACATCATATACTACCCTACTCCTAACACATTAACTTATTCCAAAAAAACAAAAACATTAAAAAAAAAAAAAAAATTAGAAAATAGCAGGGCCTACCTCATCCTGAGACTATCGTCATTGCCTTTGACTACTGCCGCCCACCTCCATTTCACCTCATATCACAATCATCATCCTCTTTTCACTCATTATTCATTTCACATCGATAATAAATGAGCTCTTTCCATGTAATATTTATTTATATAGCCAACTTTGGATCAATGTTGATTTGTTCTAGATTAACATTGACTTCGTGGATCAACACTGATTTATTCTAAATCGACATTGATTTGCCTATTTTTCACTATTTTTAGTTTTTATCATACATCCAGTCCTACTCCATAGCCTTACCTTGGTACCTTTCCACACCTACCCTATTATTTTTATATTACATTTTAAGGTTTGTGGATTTAGACCCCCTAATGATCCCACAACCTATGTAAGGCATGTACTTTTTTTAGTATCTCCCCTCTATGGGTCTTGAGAGTGCATTTTCTCTTGAGTAAAACTACCTATAGGTAATGCACACATTGTATAACACACACAAATACTTTAGCCAACAAACCATATCACTTTTTCTCTTACTTATCCTTCATTTAAGCCCATTTTTGCATATTTGTGGCATTTTATTATGGGATTTACCTTGGGTCATCTCTTCTTGTATAGTTCACACCCTATCAACATAAAACATATACTTCATGATATGCATCCATGCTCTTAGATCTCATTTTTTATCTATCCATCCTATCCATTACTACATTTTTCAAACTTACCACCCTCTCCTCATCCTACATTGGCTCTCAATTTAAAGGGAGATACTTCCTCACATAAACCTAGGGCATTGGACCTCTCTCAATTTGTCTCACAACATGTATTACATACCTCTCCAACAAAAGAGGAAAATTTAGACACTATAATATCATATGTTATATACTACTTATTTGATGTCATAGGGCCCTTATTATTTTATTATCATAAATATTCCATTCCTAAAGTTTAAATTATTTACCATTATCCACTTGATAATTTGTTTTTATAAATTACCATTTTATCTCACTAACTACCTAAATCTATTTACAACCTATGAAATCCTAACCCTTTAACCAAATCACCCATGTATAACCTCATCCTTAACAAACCCATGCATATAATCCCAAAATTGCCTATAGTTGGAACAAACCATATGCAGATTAAACCATTTGTTGCTAAAAATGGTAAATCATTGTCAATTCTCCTGTGATCGGTATCGATTCTCCTGATCAACATTAATCTATTTATACTTAGCCAGACTTTAGCTCAGGGAACATGAATTTTGAATATTGAAATGCTTCTTAGATTTTATTTGGAGAATTAAGCAGACCTTATCACCATTCTACCAAAATTTTGCTACAACTTAATCCACATCCATCATCATGAATCAAGAGGATCACTTGCATTTGTGGGAATAAATCCATTCTACCTATAACTTGGTTCAAGGTAAGTATAATTTTGTTATTTGATTTCCCATTAGTGTTTATGTTTCTTACTACTTATTCCACTCTTATAATATAGCATACATCCCTCTATTTTATTTTTATTATCCTTTGTCACCTTGTAATTCTCTATTTTTAGTTAAGTATAGTCTAAACAAAATCGATGATGATTCATCTAAATCGACACTAATTATATAAGATCAACATCAATCCACTTTAATTTTTTTAAAAACCCAAGCCTTTTAATCCTATAAGTTTGTCTTCAATCCATTTTGATTTTCTATCTTTTTAAACATAATATTAATGTATAAATGATTCTACCTAGAATTGTGCATGATGTCATTAATATTATCAATCTGCCCATTGTATCTCAACCTTTTTTCATTGACCAGAGTGATATAGCCTTCAATTTAGCACTTTGTGCCATTTTTACTCTCCTTTAGTTGAATCCACTTCTGACCAACTTGAGGTTATAAAAGAGGATGTGAATGTTTCTAGAGCTTATTGGGATGAATACTTTTCTTACATCGGTAGTTTAAATGAAGATTAATTCATAATAATTATTGTTATCACATATTTATATTTTGTAATTTTAGTATTTATTTATCCACTTATTATGGAAATAGTGATCTAAAATCCACTTGAGGAAGTTCATAACTTCCTGGGATTAGTTCCTAACTAGGTAGCTCACCTATCTATCTATTAGTCTATTTTATCCAAATTGTTTCTTTATGTGCAGGTTATTATTCCAAGCCAAAAATAAGTTCCTTTATTCATTGGATTTAATTGGTGCACAAACATCCTTGTATCTCTAGGTATTATTCATAAACCCTATATTTCATTAAGTTTTATTAATTTAATTAAATAAAAGTAAAAAATGAAAAACTACTACAAATGCCATTGACACTAATCAAGACTATTAGACAAGACACATTGACATTGTATGTAGATACTTGTGTGTTTTACTTGTCTATTATTTGATATGTTTGTATGTATTTTATATAATTTTTATTAAGGTCTATAACACATTTTAGGTCCAACTACCACTTGAACCCTTCTTCAAATTACTACTTTATAAAAAGGCCTATGCATATATAGAAACTCTTGTTTAAAAAATTTAGGTATACATTTAATTTTTCCAAAAAAATATGGAAATAAATTATATATTAATAATCCTTATGACCTTAGGGTCATCATAAATTCATTTTATGCTTCAACTCAAGGTAAATAGTCTCAAACACTCCTCTATAAGATATTCACTTAGAACTATCAACTGACTCCAAAACACATTAAAGGAAACATGAACGTCTAACATATGATTTAATATATTCAAGGGATTTCAATACATATATAGGATATTAAAAAATACTCATAGCTTCCTCAACTAATCAGATCATGAGATCTAATGAGAACTATTAGTCTTACAGAGTAATCTTCTAACCTTCTCTTTCACAAACTCTAAACAACCAAATAAACCATTTTGGCTTCAATGATTCAACCTCTTATACCAACTTCCAAGATTTTAAAAAGCATGGGTATATCATTAAAGACCTAAAAAACATCACCATGTATTTAGTGCAAAAATATTTAATGAAAACTCATCATGAAACATCTTCTCTCTTCTATTTGATTTCTTCACTATTTGCACCACTAGGTCTATTCAGTGACTGGACAACTTTGATCACTAGTTTCACACATTTGAGATATGGAACCTATCCAAAAACCTCTATGAAAATCAACTATAACTCTCATACTTTGATTTTCATTTACTTAGAAACTTTGACTCAATCAATGTTGTCTGTTACAACAAATCTTCAAAAGATAAACACTTATCTATATGGTCTTATTTCTTACCTGAGAAACCAATCCACTTGGATATCCCTGGGAGAGTTGAATTCAACCTCTAATCACTTACCTAATCATATCAAACCATTTTGAGGTATTTTTAACAAGATTTTCAACATCAATTTTTATGAGGGTTTAGACTAACTTCTAGTCTTAATGATCATTCAAAAAACTTAGCTTCTCTTTCTAAAAACCAATTCTTGGAACTTTGATCTAGAACCATTCTTCATCTACCATTAACAACTTATAATTACATGTAGCTAATACACGTTCTAATGATCACTAAAAAAACCTTCTCGAGTAAACATTTCTTTATTCTATGTACTTGAGAAACCTTGAAATACTTTTCAAGCCTTTTCCTTGCAAACCAAGTCCTAAAAATTCATGCACATACTTAGTAAAACTTGACTCACCTATATCAATGTTCACCTACTTACCAATGTCATGAAATATAATCTTATTATCTCATATATCCACCATCTATCTCCTTAATTTTTAAGCCTTGACCTATAAGTCTTATTAAGCCTTGTATATGACCTTATATCCACCCTATAGGCGTCACCTTGGAACTCATCTATCTTCTAATGCCTCTTGTGTATGCTTAAGAAATATCATACACTCACAATTATTTAGAGCTTCAACATAAATTATTCAAAGATTTATTGTAGCATCTTTGGAGTTGTGAATACACATCTTCAGAGAATGCAAATCTTTAGAGCTAACCTTATACTCATATTCAAAGGCTTAAATACCTTGGATAAAACCTTAGATAATCTTTCTTATGCTCAAACACTGTAAAGTGTTCTTCAGATCATTCAAAGCTTCATAGTTCAGTTAGAGCATCTTCAACACTACTTACATAGATTTTTAGAGTACACTACCTCTTCTTTGGAGCTCACTCATTTCTTCTTTCCGCCTACAAATACTATCTCACAAGATTTATACAAAGCATTACAAGATGATTTATATTTGTTATACAGACTTGTACTTATGCTACTTTTCAATGATTAGAACATTCTACAAATAATATTCTTTAATGATAGCTATAACACACATAATGTTGGCAATATAACTCCTTCACATACATACCTCAAGGTTTGATTAACCAAGTATTTAAACCAAAACCTTTAAACATCAATGATACTATATTGACATAAATTATAAAATCATGTATCTACATTAGAACATTTGACATCAATGATAACATTAAATATCAAATCTCAACATGAAAATACAATGATCAATAATCTCTCCCTTAATCAATGACAATGCCCAACAATCTCACCCTTTATCATTAACGGCAAACATACTTAGAAAGCACTGTCAACCACTTCTTGATGGCAATCATATTTTAGACCTAGTATTTGCTTATTATTTATTCCTTTTTGATCTTGCTCCCTTTCTCATCCTTTTCTAATATTTATCCCCATTTGACATTAATGAGAAAGCACTACTGACAAAAAATCTCAAAAATCATATCGATAATCTCTCCCTATATTAATGCAAACCTCATACATCTTCTCCTCGTTAAATTGATATGACTCCCCCTTTGACCTCACAACTTGTGCACTTATTTATTACTCTTGGATCTAAATAACCTCCTTATTAGCTCTCCGTAAGAACTTAAATTGATTATTGACTGCTAGGAATAGGAATCACAAATAATTCTTGTCTCAAATGTTCAAAAGTAGCTTTTAAAAGTGGTTTGGTTAGGATGTTTACAATCTAATCCTGTGTCGAAACATATTCAAGTTTAACACTTTGTTCACTTACCTACTCTCTTAAAAAATGATATTTGATAGGAATATGTTTGGTTTTTGAGTTCATGATAGGGCTCTTTGAGACACTTATATAACTTGTATTATCATAATAGATGGGTCTTGGACCATCATACTCTACTATATAGTCTTTTAGAGTCTATCTCATCCATGAGACCTGTGTGCAACATGAAGTTATTACAATGTACCCAACCTCATAAGTGGAAAAGGATAATTATGGTTACTTCTTGCTTATCCATGATACTATAAATTTTCCTAAAAAGAAAGATCCTCCACTGGTACTCTTCCTATCATCTATACTTCCTACCCAATTTGCATCTATGTAGGTTATTAGATTGAGTTTCTTACCTTTTAGATAACACAATCCATGTGTTATAGTTTCATTTAGATACCTGAGTATCCTTTTGACTAATTTCAAGTGATTATCCTTTGGATCTACTTGAAATCTTCCCATAAGACCTACTACTTGCATGATTTTAGATCTAAAAGTAGTGGTATACACTAGACTTCTAATAATTTACCTATATGATACCTATTTGACCTTTGAGAACTTATCTTATTTACTCAATTTACATCTTCCATCTCAAACTTTTTCAACATCACTCTTATGTGCTTGGCTTATGAGATAAATATACCTCTTTCAAATTGAATGATTTGTAACCCAAGAAAAAATGATAGTTCTCCTATCATATACATCTCAAATTCTTTGTTCATTACTTCTAAAAAATCATTTTTCATGTTTTCATTATTTCTACCAAAGATGATGTCATCCAAATAAACAACTACAATCAACTAATGGTCATCTTCTATCTTGATATATAGATTATTGTCTACAATTCCTCTTTTGAATCCTTATCTAGTAGATACTTGTCAAGCCTAACATACCAAGCTCTAGGTGCTTTATTTAAACCATATAAATCCTTTTTAAATCTACAAACATAGTCCTTATTATCAGTAAGAGGGAATGCTTTAGGCTATTCAATGCACACTTCTTCTAGATTTCTATTTAGAAAGGTAGATTTGACATCAATCTGATATACTTTAAATCTTTTGAATCCTGCATAGGCTAAAAATAATTTGATTACCTCCAATTTAGCTACTAGTGCAAAGGTCTCTTCAAAGTCTACCCCTTCAACCTGTGCATATCCATTGCATACCAATCTAGCATTTTTCCTAGTGACTTCTCCATTTTCAATCAACTTATTTGTAAACACCCATTTTGTGCCAATAACATTTATATATTTAGGTCTGGGAATTATTTTATAAGTTTCATGTTTCTCTATTTGATCTAACTCCTCATTCATAGCATCTATAAAAAATTTGTATTTGCTTTCTTCTATAAGATTATTAGGTTCAATCTTGGACAATAAAGCAACATTTTATTGATTTAGATTACTTACCAATCTTATCCTTGTTTTCATACCTACATTCTTGTTGCCAATGATTTAAATTTAGGATGATCTCTTTGAATCTACCTTGATGGTCCTTTTGATTCCTATCTTTCTTTAGCTTCTTCTTCCTCATCAACATCTACAGTCTCCTCCTCATTCTTGAAGTCCAAAATTTTTGAAGTATTATTTGACTGTGAATAAGATTTTCTTATTTCATCAACCTTTACATTTATACTTTCCACTATATTTTGAATTATTTTATTGAAACATATGTAGGTTGATTTCATTGATGAGTAACCTAAGAATATGCCTTCACCAAATCTGGAATCAAACATACCCAAGTTTTCATAATCTCTTTTGATGAAACATTTACTCCCAAAAACTCTAAAGTGTTCTACATTTGTAGGTCTACCCTTCCATAGTTCATAAGGAGTCTTATTACCATTTATCCTAAATTTTCCTTTTTTAAAAATGTACAAAGTAGTGCTAAATGCCTCTCTCTAATATCCATTAGATAACATAGATCCATGCATCATAGTTCTAACCATCTCTTAAACTATTCTATTATTTATTTCTACTATCCCATTTTGCTGAGATGTTATGGCTTCTAACAATTATCTTCTTATCCTATAAACCTCATAGAACTCATCAAACTCATTAGACCAAAACTCTCTACCTCTATCATTTCTTAAGAATTTGATATTCCCATTTTTATCATTCTCAACCAAGGCCTTAAATGTTTTGAACATGTCTCGAGCTTATGACTTCTCTTTTAGAAAAGTAACCTAAGTCATTATTGTGTAATAATCAATGAGTAACATGAAGTAGCTATATCCTTAAATTATTTGAATTATCATAGGCCCATAGAGATCAGTATGGATTATATCTAAAGGTCTAGTAGTAGAATATTCTTTAGTCTTGAATCTCCTATTTTTCTTACCATGTTGGCAAGCCTTGCAAAGAGCATCTACATGTTTAGAAATTTTGGGCATATTCTTCATATATCCCTTAGATATGATCTTGATTATGTTGTAAAATTTAATATGACCTAACCTCGTATGCCATATACAACTTTCATATATCTTGCTCATGAATCACTTATCTTTTGTGATCTCATTTAGTACATAAAGATTATTTTCAATCCTCTTAGTTTTGGTAATCAATATTCTTTATTTTTCCCTTCTTATCTCACAAATTTTATCATGAAACATTAGGGTATGTCCTTGACTACAGATTTGACTTACCCTCAATAAGTTATCTTTCAATCCATCTACATATAAAACATTTTTTGTCTTGGTTTTCCCATTGTCTAAGCTCAAAACACCTTTTCTAACTATATTAGCAGATGTGTTATCTCCAAACCTTATTGAACCTATGACATTATTCTTAAAAGTAATGAATTTTCCTTTATCTCTTATCATGTGACTTGAGCATCCACTATCTATGTACCATTTTAGATTTTCATTCTAAGTATGAAAAATAATTTCTGCTATCATAGATTCTTCTCCTCTAGATTCAGCTTCTCCTTCAATTTGTCCATAGGGTCTACTTTTTTGATCCATTCTTTAGTGTCATGACTCCATATCTTCTTAACATGATTAGTTTTCCTTATAGATCTTGTCTTACATTATCTTGTAATGTGTCCTCTTTAGTTACAATTATAACACATTATTCTACTTCTCCATCTATAATTAACAGCTTTATGTCTAAATTTACCACAATAAAAATAACAACCAATGAAGGAATCCACATACTATGATTATTTAGCATCATTTGTCTTTTGATGATCATAGGATGGTATATTAATACATTTGATGTATTTTGATGGAGCAAGACCCTTCTTGGATTTTTAATGATTGAATTCATACTTGACTACTTATGCATAGGTCTTAATTCTACCAGCTTCCTCATTCCTTGACTGATCAATATCATTTGGAAATTAACTCTTCTTAAAATCCTTTTGTTCTTATTTGAATCCAAAACCTATCATATCATAAAAGGATATTTGACTATCCAACATATTTTAAATCTTTCCAGTTCTCTCCTCATACTTCTAATAAGTCCTTATCTTGATTGCGTCTTTATCAACTTGTGCTTCTAAAGTTTTTACTTTCATTCTAAGATGGGTGCATTATTCCATATGATTCTTCTCTTTTGAACAGCATTCACAAATTTTTTTAATGACTATGTATAGATCCTCATTTCAATCATAAAAAACACTTTTATTACAGAATCCATAATTGTACTTCAAATATCTCCCTTAGACTATTAATTATGCACAAGGGACCATGCTATGATATCAATTGTTGAAAATAATATGACTGAGAGGGGGTGAATCAATCCTCAAAACTTTTCATTCAATTCCACTTAACTATGTATGAACCATTTTAACATGCATGTACATCTTATTAATCATAAACAATAAAACATATTAACATGAAACACATGAACATAACATATACATGGGAAACCTTCTTAGGGTATAAAACTCATTGATGAAGCAAATGGACTATAGTCCTATAAGACAAACATCAATATTTAATTGAGTACCCACTCAAATTTAATTACCAACTCTAATTTATCAAGTACCAACTTGAAAGTCTTTAGCTAAGCACCAACTCAACAAGGAACACCAACCCTAAATTTACCAAGCACCCACTTGGCTTTAGAAAACTTCAACTTGTAAGGAGGTTGTAAACCCCTAGATGACTCAGCCACTTAAATGTTTGATCACCTTAAAAAATCCTCATTTCTTATATAATAGATGATGACATACTATTTCAAAACTTCACTCTCTTTATCCCTCTCAAATTGATCTTCAATCCTATTTTCTCAACTAGCCCTCATCATGGCTTGATTAGGTTTTATAACTTTAATCCTCTCTTTCATAACTTCTATTAGATATTCATAATATCTATGCTACTTATCATGACCTACTAATGATTTTGAATGATATATGCCATTCTCTTATCCTATTCTACTCTTGCTTTCTAAAAAAATCTTAGCATCCCCTCTTCACTTCCTCTAAGCATACAAAAATAGGCCTAACTACCTTGCTTTTATACACCTATTTGCCTTGCTTTTATACAAGTCATTTGATCATATCTTTCTAGGTCAGATACATTCTCAAATAATTTAGGTTTTATATGAATAGGTTAAAGTATATTATAATAACATTCCTTAGTCATGAATCAATCACTATAATAGGTCAGCCATACATCAATTATCCCTTACTCCTCTTTTAGGCTTATGGAGACCTAATAGGCCTTCTCAATAACATGTTACCCTTTGATCTCTTTGAAGCTTATCGAAAATATTCACATGGTAGGAACACATCACATGTAACTCCAATAGACCTTAGCCAGTTTTTATTAAGGTGTAAAACACCTTTTAGGTCCAATTACCAGTTGAACCCTTCTTCAAATTAATGATTTATAAAAAGAACTACACATATACAAAAACTCGTCCTTAAAAATTTGAGGTATACATTCAATTTTTCCAAAAAAATATGGAAAAAAATTATATATTCAAAATACTCATGACCTCAGGGTCATCATCAAATTTATCTAATGTTTCAAGTCAAGGTAAACAGGCTCAAACACTCCTCTATAATATGTTCACTTAGAATTGTCAACAAACTCCAAAACACATTTAAGGAAACATGAACATGTGACATATTATTGAATATATTCAAAGGATTTAAATACATGTAAAATATATTCCAACATCCTCAAATATTCCTCACCTAATCAGATCATGAGATCTAATGAGAACTATTGGTCTTACATACCAATCTTTTAACCTTTTTTTTCATAGACTCTAAACATCCAAATAAGCCATTTTGGCTTCAATGATTCAACCTATTATACCAGATTATATGATTCTAAAAATCATGGATAGATAATTCAATATGTAAACAACATCACCATGTATTTCAATGCAACACTCTTTTATGAAAACTCATCATGAAACATTTTCTCTCTTTTGTCTAATTTCTTCACTGTCTACAACACTAGGTCTATTCAGTGACTGGATAACTTTGATCTCTAGTTTTAGACATCTAAGATATATAACCTATCCATAAACCTTCATTAACATCAACTATAAGTCTCATAATTTTATCTTCATCTACTTATCAATTTTGACTCAGTCAACACTGTCTACTACAACAAATCTTTGAAAGATAAGCACTTATTTGTATGGTCTTCTTTCTTACCTAAGAAACCAATCACACTTGGAGACTATTTTGAGAGTTAATTTCAACCTATAATAGCTTTACTAATCATATCAAACTATTCTAATCTCTTTTTAATAAGATCTTCAATATTGGGTTTTATGAGGGTTTAGACTAACTTCTAGTCTTAATGATCATTCATAAAACTTAGCTCCTCTTTCCAAAAATCAATACTTATAAATTTGAGCTAGAAGCCTTACTAATATACTATTAACACCTTATATTCCCATGTAGATAATACACATGATAATGAGCACTGATAAAACCTTCTTGGGTACACATCTCTTCATTTTGTGTACTTGACAAACCTTGAAATACTTTTCAAGCCTTTTCATTGCAAACCAAGTCCTAAAAATTCATGAACATACTTAAGATAACTTAAATTACCTCTGTAAATGTTCACCTACTTACCAATGTCATATAAATTGATCTTGTTATCTCATATGACAATTATTTCTATTCTTAATTTCTAAGCCTTGACCTACAAATCTTATTAAGCCTTGTATCTGACCTTCTAGCCACCCTATAGGCATCACTTTAAAACTCATCTATGTGTAGAGAGGATTACAAATCAAGTTAGTCAAGAATTATTCCATAAATAATGAAACATGCATAAATAACTAACTAACTAAGCCTATCTATTCCTATGGGAATTACAAAGGATAGCAAGAAACAAATGAAAGAAAGCAACACCATATTACATTCCCAAATGGATTAACCATACCCATGTCACTCAATAACATGTTCTCCCTTGATTAAAAATCCTTTTATTTATCAAAAATGGTGGTAAACTCCTCCAATGCCTGAAGTCATAAAACCTAGGCTCATGTTTATAAATCATTAAACTCGCCTATCAATGAATCTTGCAAACAAAAACTATGATCAAATACAAAACCTTATGGAAAAAATTGAACATTATAAATTTTAAATATTCAAGATTTGAAGATATTTGAGCATAATAACCTTGCACCAAAATAACTTAAAAATGACGTTCATGGCCTCTCTATTTATAGATATTTGAGATTGGTCAAGATCAACCATGATCATCCATCTCATGATTGAGATGTGTGGCCATGGATAATCCTAATATTTGTAATTAAATCCATAATTATCTTCATCATGACCTTAGAATAATGGGAATTGAAGAGGCATGGGAGGCATTAACTAGACATTTGTGACCCATAATCCTAATATTTGTGGAATTTATGGCCTAGGGCTGTCTTCCCAAGAAATGATGTCACCTGATGATAGAGTTAATAGGAATCAATTTTTAGAGATAAATATTCAACAAATCTCATGAAAAATACACTTAAGCTCTTGATTTAGATTAATTAGCCTTAAACAAGGTTAATCAATATTTGTGGAATTATTTGAAAATTAGCCCTCAATTAATTAAAATGGTTAGAAAGTTAGATTATTGGGTCATAATTTGATTGGAGAGGAACTAGAAGGTGAAGTTAGATGTGTTGGAGATGTATTCCCATTTAGGATGTTTCCAACACTAAATAACAAAGGTACATGATGTGTATGAATGAATTAGAAGAAAAGAGTGATCCAGAGCACAAAAGGTGAAATCATCATTTTGACTCAAAATGAATTGATCAAAGTTACTTGGCCCATAAATTGCATTACCCCATTTAGGGATACTTTGACCTAAACTGGGACTTTTAAGTGACAAGTTCAAACCATTTAGGATGTTTTATAGATTTTACCTAAAATGTGCATTTGAGTAAGATTAAAAATTTCAACACAAATGGTGCTAGGAATTGGATGTCTACATTTTTCCCTTGTTTGAGAAGGCATAGAGAGACATTCAAGGGAAGCAAAATATTTTCAAAGAAAATAATTTTCAAGAAGAAATTAGAATAGACCCATGATGCCCCCTCAAGAGGACATACTAGGATGAAAGAGAAGGATGAACTCACAAAAAAAGAGAGAAAGTGAGAGGTTAACCCATATAATAGATCACATCCAAATGAGTTGATGCTTGCACATGTGATTAACATCAATGATAAAAATATAATGAGAGGTATAATATGCCCTAGAGATGAGGGGAATGGGAAAGATACAATCTATAAATTTAAGGGACACAATGTAAACATACCCAATTTGAGAGTACAAGTTATGCACTTACGGTATTGATCAATTTTGAGACAAGTTACACACGAAAATATTGACATCATGGGATTTAATGTGGAGAGCTTGGAATTAGAGTTAAATGGAGAATGTTATATTTCAAGAAGGGAAGCACCACTAGAATGGGGTCTCCAAAGAGAAGATAATAAGAAGTGCCCTAGTAGAAGAAATGTGATCATGATAAAATAGTTTTGCCCTAGTAGGGCAAATTTTAATCATTGATAAAGAATAAATAATGATTTACCCCTGTAGATATAATTTGATTCAAATGTTTTTTATATGGTAGGTCCCAACATGGGTAATTAGCAATAAAAATAGCTCAAGGATATAACCCAAAAGATAGGTTAAAATGAGTAGGTGCAAACATACATGTGATGGTGTAATGGCTTATAAAACCATATAAAACCAAGCATATGAGAATGCACAAGGTGTTGAGAGAGATGAAAAGAAGAAGGGATATATCCAAGATGACCTTAATAGAAATTGAGTGCTGCCTACATAGTTTCATGGACTCATGTTCCAACATGAACTTCAGGCCAATGTAGTTCACCCAAGTTTGGGAGAGAATGGAATGAGGAATGATGAAAAATGACCAAGAATTGATTAGACTCACAATGTATGTGAAGAGATGTAAATCTAAGCATAAACAAATAAGCCTAAAATTAATGTTACCTAGATGCCTAATTCCATATCATGATCCTAGGTTTTGCAAAGTGTTCTTGAGAATCGTTTATTGGATCAGATGTTGACATTAAGAAGTTGAGAATTGAGCACAAAGTGCTTGTTATAGTAAAATAAATTAGGCATCATAATTATGAATAACTTAGAATGACATAAGATTCTAATTGTGATGAGCTAGTTCAAATGTGAATACCTATAACTAAGGATAATGGTAAAACAATGACCAAAACCTAAAGTTACAACAATTTACATTTAAACAAAAAAGAAAAAGACAAACATAAATGAACCTAACTTGAAATCAAGATATGATCTATCAATACCTAAGTAGGAACAAAAAAATTTAAAAACAAAAGGCAAGAACATATTAATGACATGAGATCAAGATATGAATAATCAAGATCCATGTGGACAATCAAGGCATTCTTGAACACAAAAGAGAAAAGAAAAATCAAACAAAAACACAAGACCAAGAATGGAATAAGAAAAAATAGAAAGATAATAGGAGAATAAATAAAAGGAGAGGTGCAAAAGCACAACAAAACACCAAAAAAACACAACAAAACACTAAGAAAACTCAAATAAATACACACAAATGAAAACCAAGTTAGTGCAGTTTAAAGACAAATGTTCATGCATGGGTGGTAGAGGTGTTACTTTCTACCACATCATAATAAATAATAATGACATGATAATTGTTCCCTAATTAAAGAGGAATAATGACAAAATAAATGGTAAAAGAAGAAAAGGAAGAGGTTGGATGAGCTGACTCTAGATGTATAAGACAAGTGGATGCTACCTATATAGTTCTATGGATGCATGTTCCAACATGAACTTCAAGCCAAATGTAGTTCTCCTAGGAAATGGTAGAGAAGAAAAATGATGATCAGACCCACATGATTAATGTTATAGAAGAAATGGAAGATATGACAAACAAATGAGAATGGTCTAGCAAACAAGGAGTTGATGAGATGAGAAAGAATGATCTTATAAAATGGCAAGTGAGTGGGATAAGATGAAATGAATTGGTGTTTTTGTGCTTCCAAAATGGTAAGATCATTCAAAATTAATAGTTTCTCACAAAATGATGAGAGAATTCAATCTTAATAGTTTCTCGTAAAATAGTGAGAGCGTGGGATGGTGGAATGGAAATGTACAAATGTACAAAAGTTAGAGACACTATTTTTGTTCTTTTATGGATCATGTTTTTATGTTTTTGGTATTTTCAAACTATTTCTAATATTTTTGGTATTTTTTGGATAAAATATGCACAAGGGGGGCCATCTAGTCAAGGAGATGCAGTCTTGAGAGTAGAAGTTCCAATAAGATAGCTAAACTAACTACAATGACCCATGCTCACAAATTGGTGATAGCAAGGTTATTTGATAAAATAAGAAAGATTAGAAAATACTTTATACTGAGAAGATGTGGATGTTCACCTGTCTGAAGCTGCACAAGATGGTCCTGGTTGAACTACTACTGAAGATGTTCATAATGTTCATGAGACATAATCAAGATCATAATTGGTCAAGGGACAAAAAGTGTTCAAGATTATAACATGCCTTAGACATAACAAATAATATGCTTCTCAAAGATATTAATCCAGAATGGGATGAAGAATGTATATAGAGTGCCAAGGGTTCAAATCCTTTACTATTGAGAATCATGAAAAGTGGACCAGGGTAGTATAAAATGTGTTCAAGGTAAGATAAAATGGTGGGATAAAATTATGATAGCATAAGTTTCCCCCAAGTCAGGGGTCTTATAGACAATGGTTCAACATTTTTCATGCATAGAATCTCTTAAGGTGTATGATTTTCATGGGCTCTAAAAGTTATTCACCATTAGGTTTAGCCAATCGATATGCTCTTGATCCATAGTTCACTGTGACAATATATGGTCCTAACCAATTAGGCTAAAACTTGCCTTTCTTTTTGGGTTTAACATTTGTGTTCTTTTGGTTCTATTTTAAAACTAAGTCACCAATCTCAAATTATTGAGGGAGAATGCATTTTTTATAGCTTCTTCATAATCTATTCTAATAGGCCTACATATTTTCTAGGGCATCCAAACCCTTACCATCAAGAAGTTCTAGTTCTTGTAGTCCCGAGGCTCTATAGTCTTCAGCATCTTCTATATGCTCTAGTGATATTATTAATGATGGGATATCAATATCGATTGGGATGATAGCTTCAGTGACAAAAATAAAGGAGTATGGAGTAGCTCTAGTTGGGGTACGATGATTGGTTCTATCAACCTAGAGGGTAGGAAAAAGTTACAAGTGCCAATTACGACCAACATCATTGACAATATTTTTTAAGATGGCTAGAATGGTTTTATTTCATGCCTCAGCTTGTTTGTTTCCTTGTAGGCTATATGGAGTGGATTTTTTGTGCTTGATTTTGATTTTTGCACAAAGATATTTCACATCTTGGTTTACAAAGGATCCACCATTATTAGATATAATATGGGTTGGGATGCCATCTTGATAGATGATATGGTAATGAATGAATTTGGCTATTTGTTTCTCAGTAACATAAGTGAGAGGAATGGACTCAATCCACTTGGTAAAGTATTTGGTTGTAGTAAAAATATACTTATGGCCATTTGAATATGTTAGGTTAATTTTGATAATGAGATCGAGACCCCATGTTGAGAATGGCCATGGTATTGTAATCAGCTACAATGGTAAGGAAGGTGCATGTATCAAGTTACCATGCTATTGACAAGAAACACACTTATTTACATAATTATAAGCATCTATCTCCATTTTGGGCTAATAATATATTGTTCTAAGAAGTTTCTTTGCTAGGACTACACCATTGGTATGGGCCCCACACATTCCTTCATGAACCTCCTTTAGTGTCGGCTTGGATTTTCCTAAAGATAAATAATGAAGAAACATTTCATCATAGCCTTTACGATTAATCATGTTTCCAAGGAGGAAATAACGTGTTAAGTAATGAAGGAATAGGTTTTTGGAAATGTTGGTAGGAAATACATGGCTATGGAAATATTTATAAAAATCTTGGTACCATGGTAACTCAGGTAAGGGATTAGGATCAACAATAGTGCATATCCTCTCTGAATCTAATAGAATATGTGTCGATTGAAGAAGATTTTCAAATAGGAACTGATACTCTTTATCAATGTCATTCATTAGAATCATGGAATCAATTATTTCCATGGCATTGATGGATTTGTTATTGACTCATGGAACTTGCTCGAACTACAAAGATTTAAATGTGTTTTAAGGTTATCAACAATTTTCTTGTAAGGAACAAGTTTATCATCTATTATTTGATACTAGTTAGTTGTCTAATTTATGATTAGATATGAATCTACATAGACCTTTAAGATTTGAATATCCCACTATATGGCAAGATGGATCCCTAAAACCAATGACTCATATTCGGCCATACTATTTGTACACTAAAATTGTATATGGAATGCTTTGGGGATCAAATCCCCCTATGGCATGATCAACAATATGCCAACTCTAGACCCTCAGGATGTGAAGGATCCATCAAAATAGAGTCTCCACTATTCAAGTTCTTGTGATGTTTAATCTATCATCATGATAGAATCATCTGGAAGGTCAAAATTGAGGGGTTGAGTCCCTGTAATTGGAGCTTCTGCAAGTTGGTCTACAAGAACTTGTCCTTTGATTGCCTTTTGATTCTGGTACTAAATATCAAACTCATTAAGGATCATAAGCCATTTAGCCATGCATCCTTAAATATCTTCTTTAGATAAAATGAAATTAAGAGGATCTACCTTGGTGATAACAATAGTTCTGTTATTTAGCATATAATGTCATAATTTCTGAGTGGCAAACACTATAGCTAAACATGCCTTCTTAATAGGCATATAATTATGTTCATATGATACCAATGCAAGGCTTAAATAATAAACCACATGTTCCTTACCATGATCATCATGTTATACTGAAAGTTCCCCCAATGCATGTTCCATGGCTAATATATAAAGAAGTAGTGGCTTTCCTTATGTTGGAGGTCATAAAATTGGTGGATTGGCCAAGTATGTTTTAAGATTTGCAAATGCTATCTGACAATATTCATCCCATTGAAATATTACCCCTTTCCTTAAGAGATGGGTAAATGGGTGACACTCATCCACCAATTGAGAAATGAACTAGCGTATAGACTGGATCTTGCCTTGTAGACCTTGTAACTATTTAAAATTGTTTGGTGGAGGCATTTACATAATAGTGTTTACCTTTGCAGGGTTGACTTCAATCCCTCATTGTGATATAATGAACCCTAGAAATTTTCCCAATGTGACTTCCAAAGACACATTTCTTAAGAATCAAGTAGACTTTATATATATGAATCCTCTCAAATATTCTTCATAGAATGTTAGGGTGTCTAGCTCTTGTTCTTGATTTTTCTAATATATCATCAATATACTCCTTGACAATGTCATGCATCATGTCATGGAAGATGACAATCATTACAAACTGATATGTGGCTCTAACATTATTCAAACCAATTGGCATGACTTGGTAATATAATGTCCCCCATAGGGTGGTGAACAAGGTCTTATGTTAATTTTCAAGGGATATCTTGATCTGATTATAGCCAAAAAATCCATCCATTAAGGATAGTATCTTTTACCCAGTAGTTAAGTCAATAATTATGTCGATGTTGGGTAGAGGAAATCATCTTTGGGGCATGCTTTTTTGATATCAAAAAAATTAGTAGAAACACATATACTTGGGGTCTTTTTACTTACTATCACTATGTTAGAAATACATTCAGAGTAGTCCAATGGTCTGATAAAATTGGCTCCTAACTACTTTTCTAACTTAGCCTTAACCAAAATGGATATGTGTGGATGCATCTTTCTCAACTTTTTCTTGATTGGTTTAGCATCAAGGTAAATAATAAGATGATGCATAACTAAATCTAGATCTAGGCTTGGCATCTCAGAATATGCACACGTAAAGATGTCTATATAATCCTTAAGAATGGATATAATATGTTCATGTTCTACTTTAGTAAGGGAAGCTCCAAGATAAATAATTTTGGGATCCTCATGGGTTCCCAAATTTACTTCTATTGTACCCTTCATAAGGAGTGTAGATCTATTTTCTAGAATTGTAGGCAATGTATGGTCATGATCATCTTCTTCTGCTATATCTTCTTGTTATTCTTCCCAAAGATTTGGATAATATGAAAAATCAAAATCTACCTTCTCAAGTAAAGGCTAATTGGCCAAAACCTCTAGAAACTCAAGAGCAAAATGCTCAAATATTTGATGTTGTTCTGAAGAGATGATTGTACTAGCTATGGAACTTGGGCTAGATGGACTTTCTACATCCTAAGGGGATGAGCAAACTTTCCCACTTGGGAGCACTTGAAACAAGTTTCACTCAAAGGCTTGTCTTTTTCTTTACTTTTTCCCTGATCAACAAGTGCCTCAAAGAGGTTTTCACCTGAAAACTCAATGTTTGTTCTCTATTATGACCAAGAAATTTTGTCTACTCTCCAAAGTAGGTAGAAGAATCTAATGAAAAATCAAAACCCTACTTATGATCCCTAATGGGGAATGCATCTCATAGGCCCATGTATTCTGTAATCGATTCTTCATTTTAAAACTCATTGAGGCATATGATTGAATTTTATTGATCTAAATCTATGAGTTTAGGATGGCAAAGGCATAGGTTATAGTGAGGGTTTGCTTTAGGATGGGAAGCACTAATGGTAAAGATATAATGTCTTGCTTCAAGAAGGGAAGCACCACAAGGATGGGTTTTTACTTTAGGATGGGAAGCTCTAATAGGATGTATTTTTGATTTAGGATAGGAAGATCTAATGGGATGTATTTTTTCTTCAGGACAAAAAGATCCAATAGGTGTTATGGTCAATATGGAATTTGAATCAAATAAATCTAAATCAATAAGCTCATTGGAAAGGCTATAATGGGATGTTGTATTGCTACTAGGAGTCTCGTTACTAGTCACTTTGAAGGAGTCACTACCAAATATTATGAGGTCATCCTCTATTGGTTTAAATTTGAGACCATGATTATAATTAACAACTCAAGCTAATAAGGGTTCTAAAATTCCTTGCACCTGTGGGCCAAGGCCTTTTCCTGAATAGTCAAGATGATCCATTATCCTATTACAGATATGATACTTTGGATTCTAAAAATAATCATTGAGGCCTTCAGAATATAACTAATCTCCCTTGGTAAAATCATCTTGATCTTTATTTGGTGTAATTGTAGGTACAAAAACTATAGGAGATTTTGCTTGCTTCTTTGGTTGCCAAATTTGATCGAGTCTATTAGGAGTCTAGGAAGTTTTAGGTTTACCAAATGTTTTAGGGGATTTTGGTAATTTTTAAATATGGAGGATGTCCTTTAGATGGTATGTGGAAATTATTGCATCTTGAATAATAACTTGTTTGGATAGAGCTATAGGAAATGGATCAACTGAAGTAGAGGCTAGATCATCAGGATCTATATAATTAGATAGAGATCGATAAGAAATGATGGCTTTGTTCTTCTTTACAATGAGTTTAGAACGTGGACAATAGTTATAATTATGAAACTTTGCTTCAAGATGTTTTTAGTATTGGTATGGTTGTTGATCCATGGGAATAGTAACCTTGATCCCATCATGGGGAAAATTAAGACATTGGTGAAGAGTAGATGGAACTACGTGTACTTCATGGATCCAATGATGACCAATAATTATGTTATAAGGAAGCTTAATATCCACAATATGGAATAATGTATGATTTTAAATATACCCAACTAGGACTAGCAACCAAATTGTACCCAATGACTCCCTCTTAGCGTTGTCATAAGCCTTGATTGTAATAGTCTTTGGTTGCATGTCTTTGTCCATGTAACCCAATCATCACACCAATTTCAGAGATATGATGTTTAGCCCTGAACCATTATCTTTAAGGACCCACTTGATCTTGTGATCAACAATGATTATCTCAATGTATAATGGGTTATTATGGTTTGGGCTAAGGGTGGACATGTCCTTTTGATCAAATGTGATTTGCTAAAATGAAGACAAATGTCGAACTAGGTTCTAGAACTGATCAAGGTCTATATCATTAAGCACAATAGACTCTTGTAAAAGTTTTTCGAAGATGGTTCTATGGACATCAAATATCTATAAGAGTTCTAATATAGAAATTTGTGTAGGGGTTTTATATAATTGATCTGTTAGACTATAAGGCCTTTGAACTCTGGATTGAACTAGTTTAGTCTTTGTTGGGACATTATTCAGCTTTAGAACCATTGGCTCAATGTTTTCATTGGGTTTATGGAAAGAAGTGGGCAAAGGACCCTGAATGGTAACTCATGGGCATCTATTTGTGGTTGCACAACCTAGAGGTGGTAAAGAGTTAATATAAATAGAAGAGGGAGGTCAAGGGCATTAGATGGTGACTTACATGTAATTAACAATATTGCAACAATTTTAGGTTAGTGAGGATCTCTTATAAGAAAGGTATTGTTGTTCAGGATTAGTAACCCATGTAAACAAAGTAACAACATGATGATGCAAAATCAACATGGTATTACTAGGGGGAGAGGGTGCTAACCCTATAATGATGGATCTTATGTTGCGAAGAACATGAGATTGGCCATGCAGTGTTATAGTAATAGTGGCAATATGGGTTGCATAAATGCATCCCATAGTGTTATTGTAGTCATACGTACATTGTTATAAGACACATTATTAGTGTGGGCATTATGATCTTGATTATGCTCATTATGATTCTGACCTTGTTGTTGGTTTTGATTCTACCTCTATCCTTAATTGTGAACATTTTGATTGTTTCTTGGTGGTGGTGGATCATGTCAAGAAAAGGGGTATTTGTAGATTCCCATATCATGATCTATGTCTTAATTAAGGTAAAAATTAATTTCCATCTCACCATTTTCAATAAAATCCTTAATAATATGTTGTAATTAAATGCAATGATATGTACCATGACTAATAACATGATGAAAGTTACACCATTTATTCTCTTTGTACCAATCTAGTTTTGGTTGATCTTGAGGAAATGTCCTTGATACTAGCTATATAATTAAATTAGCTATAATGAGATTTTGTAACACTATTTAAATCAATTCTCCTAACTTGCTAAAGACTCTAAATTTGTTATGAAATGTCCTTCATGGAGGTTGCCTCTGCAAAGTAGGTAGTGGATTTGAGGGAGTTAATTGTACATTTAGAGGAGGCATATCTTGTACCATATATACATGTCTTGTTTCTATCACCCCATTTAAAACCATGTTATTATTTTTGTTAAATCCCTTAGGCTTATCTTGCAAACTATTTGAGATAGTGTTTAGTCTGATTAGATGCTTAATCTTGCACACAAATCTTAACAAGGCCCTTAGCAATAAGAGCCTTCTCAATCTGCACTCCTTTGTCAATAATTTATTTAAATGAGTTAGCAAAATCTAACCATAGATTATGTGTAACTTTAGGATGTAAATTTTATGCAAATATATCAGCCAACTTTTTTTCTGGTAAATTATGTTAAAAGTGACCTACCAACGCTCTCCACCTTTGTAGATATGTAATGAAAATTTCACCATCACACTGCTTAGCTTTGCATAAGTCAAAAATGGTTAATTCATGTTCTATGTTTTATGAGAAATGGTTATTAATTTTTTTTGATAGTTCATTTCAATCCGTAATTGATCCCTTGGGTAGTTTAAGTACCCAATCAAGAGCTTGTCCCACTAATCTTTGTGGAAATAGTCATAGTAAGGACTCACTACTATAGGCAACCTCTTGATATAAGATGAATAATGCTTTTATGTTTTCACGTGGATCTCATTTCCCTTTTTATTTTTAAAATTTGGGTACCTAAAAATGAGGTGAGAAGGGGTTTTTGAGAATAGATAAATCAAATGGATATGGGCATATCTCATCAAATTTGTACTTTTTGACTCTATTATTCATCTCTAATCTTTGGATAATTACCTTCATAGAATTCCATTCTTGCATATTTTGTGTATTTATGGATTGGATGAGATGTTTTTGGGGTGGAATGTGCCCCTTTTTTTATTGTTTTTGGGTTGGAATGTACCCCTAGTTTTATTGCTATTGGGGTGGAATGTACCCTTGGTTTTGTTACTATTAGGGTGAAATGTGCCCCTAGTTTTGTTGTTGTTAGGGTGGAATGTGCCCCTAGTTTTGTGTGAGTCTATAGGGAGCATATACATTTTAATCCATGATTTAGTTATAATTTACTACTTGATTTGAGAAAATAGGCCATTGATTCTTAGATTGTAAAACGTTACCTAAATTTGGCTGTGTTGCACTTTGCTGATTTTGGAAATTCTTATGTTTATTTACCAATCTTTGGGTTGGTTGAAAAGAACTAGCCAAATTGTCTTGAGGGATATCCTCAATTTGGATTGAATCTTTGGGTTTTTGAGTTTGTAAATTAACAAGAGGTTCTTGATGATTAAAAAATGTATGTTCTATGTCAAATGGAACATCTTATAAGGTCTCTTTTCTCTTTAACTATTCATTTAGATTTCCTTGATCCACTATGGTAATGTTCTATTCCATCACTTGTTGTGTAATTTCAACCATATCTTCATGTTCTTTTGAATCATTATTGTGAATTGAAGTGGAAAATAGGGAGTCAGTTAAGTCTATGACAAGTTAATCTACATATCATTGACTTATTATCTCGATCTTAGCTAGAAGATCTGGATTTTTGGGTTTTGACTCTTTTTGTATATCCTTTCCTTTGTTAGAGGAAGAAGGTATGTCTATTTGTGCAAAATATTATTCTTTACATTGTTTTTCTCCTTCTCTAACTAAGGTATGCAATTGTTCTGTAGGAAAGTTAGAAGGTGGTCTAGCACCTGATTCTATCAATCCAAGAAAGGCTTCATCTTTATCTTCTTGGGGTTGATATTCATTGTAATCATCTTTGAATCCTACTATTATAGGGATATCATCAGAAATAATTGGGTTATTTTGACCATCATAAAATTTCTCATCTTCATAACTAAGGCCATAAGAGGCCCCACTATGAGTGAACCTTTGGGTCATGTCTAAAAAGAGTTCTATGTATTGACTAACTTTTGACCAATGGTTGGCAACAAATCAAAGTATGCTTTGGATCTCTTTTTAAAAAATTAACCAAGGTACCAATGAGACTATAAGGGAGGGTGGTTTGAAACCATGCACAATTTATAAGATTTGGTTCATGAGTTTACTCAACCTTTGGTAAAGTTGAAATCATATAGATCGAAAGAGAGTAAGGTAACTCAAAGACCCAAGGTGAAAACTAGTACACCAAAGCCAAGATCTTTATAATACACCCACACTGTAAAAGCTAGCTTCAACTTTGACAATTTGACCCTAGAAGTTTATAGGAAAGCTCTCTAGATTATGAAGAAGACAAAATTAACTAAGTAAATCAAGATGTAAAAACATACACGAATCAATAAGTATAAAGCTAAGACCAAATAGGCAACACAATGTCACCACATGATTTTAGTAGGATAAAATATGTTCTAGGACCCAAAGCGTGAGTGATACGCATAATGACTTGAGTCCACCAAGATGATTATTTGATTTTGAGTCTTAATAAATGACCTTCAATCCAAATAAAAAATTAAACCCAAGTTAAAACAAGCTTAGTGCACAAATGGTGAACCCACTTTGAAGCACCAAGCTTTAGAACTCAAAAAGGTTCAATTTTTAATGTGGATTATAAATGAAGGATTTAAACAAATTGGGTAAAATATCTAGACTTAATTGGGCAACATGACTGTGCCAAAATGGATGACATGACAGAAAGCTTTTTGATAAAATTTTAATAAGGAAAAGATGAATTTTCCATTTGGACAACGTAACACCTCCCTTATTCAATAAAATTGAGGATAATGTGTTTTGGTTAAGTCCATTGAGTTAACAAGTAGTTTTAGACACAAATCAAGACCAAATAAGCTAATGAAAAAAAAAGAACTCTTAAGTCTAAACTAACAAAGTATGGCAAAGTGGGGTATACTAAACTAGCAAGTTTTTGATCATTCTAGGGGAATCAATTGCACAATGAATTTCATGTCAAACGATGCGAAATAAAATCATGGAAATTAGGTGATCATGGCATTAGATAGTTTTAAAAAGGTCTAGTCCTTTTTATAACCACTACATCTTGCTATTCACTTAGTGTAATGTGATGTCCAAATATAGATACATCTCATGTGCAACTCCAAAGGAGTAAAATGAATTTAATTTTGGGAGGTGAAACCCTTGGTAAAATATTCCCTAAAGAACTCATGGGAGGTAATGACATCCCCCTCATAAGCCAAGTTTGCATGAACATAAAGAAAGCATAAAATAGAAAGACTTTAGGGTCATTTTCAAGATCACCCAAACTTTGACAAGTTTTTGGGGAGTGCTTTAGATGACATTATTTTTAAGCCTTGGACTAGGCTATTTGCAATAGGAATGACACTTTTGATTCCAGGGGTTCCATAAAGGGGACAAAAGGATGAACATACATGCAACATTCCTCTTTTTGCCAAACAAAACCTAAGTAAACAACTATTACAAATAATAATTAACAAGTGTGTTCAATTTTAAACCCAAATGAAATGTTTGGTGGTGTTCATTTGACCCCTTGGTCTTAATTCCAAACTTTGAAAACATTCACCAAAAAAATTTAAATTCTTTGTTAAACACCCAAAACAAGGTTCCTAATTGATTTTTAAGCATGCAAGAGGTGATTTAAACATGTTTTAAGAAAATATCAAGTTTGGTCCTATAGAAAAATTGTTAGCATGTCCTTTAGCTTTGAAGCTATTTTGAGTTTGAAACAATGAATTTTGAAAAAATAGCTCTTAGGTCTATGTTTTTGGAAAAACATAGTGACTGACATCAGTTATTACCACTGACTTCAGTTACTCTAGCTAATAGAGATTTAACCAATGTCAATTTTCCTAATCGACATCGGTTAAGATAGGTAACCAATGTTGGTATTACTTGTCAATGTCGATTACTGTGTAAAACCATGGAAAAAAATGGCAAAAAAAGTTAGAAAATCAATTTTCAAGATTTTTAAAGGCTCAAATAAATATTTTAGAGTTGTAAAATGATCTCCTTCATGTGTAGGATGTTTCTAGTCCCATAGGGCATGCCAAGATGTAAAGAGGATTACAAATCACGTTATTAAAGAATTAGTCCATAAATAATGAAACATGCATAACTAACTAACTAACCAAGCCTATCTATTCCTATGGGAATTACAAAGGATATCAAAAAACAAATGAAAGAAATCAACATCATATGACCTTCCCAAATGGATTCACCATACCCATGAAACTCAAAAACATGTTCTCCGTTGATCAAGCGTCCTTGTCTTTGCCAACGATGGTGGTGAGCTCCTCCAATGCCTCAAGACACTTCATAAAACCTAGGCTAATGATTCTAAATAATTAAACTAGCCTATCAATGAAGCTTGCAAACAAAAACTATGATCAAATACAAAACCTTGTGGAAATAATTTAACATTATAACTTTGCAATATTCAAGCTTTGAAGATATTTGAGCATAATAACCTTAAACAAAAATAGCTTAGAAATGATGTTCATGACCTCTCTATTTATAGATTTTTGAGATTGGTCAGGATCAACCATAACCATCCATCTAAAGATTGAGATATGTTGCCATGGATAATCCTAATATTTGGAATTAAATCCATAATTATCTTCATCATGACCTTGGAAGAAGGGGCATTGAAGAGGCATTAACTAGGCATGGGTGACCCATAATCTTGATATTTGTGGCATTTATGGCCTAGGGATGTCTTCCCAAGAAATGATGTCATGTGATGATGTAGTTAATAAGAATTAATTTTTAAAAATAAATATTTAACAACTCTCATGGAAAATCCACTTAAGCTCTTAATTTTGATTAATTATCCTTGAACAAGGTTAATCAACATTTGTGCAATTATTTGAAAATTGGCCCTCAATTAATCAAAATGGTCAGAAAGTCATATTACTAGGTCATAATTTGACTGGAAAGGAATTGAAAGATGATGTTAGATGAATTGGAGCTATATTTCCATTTAGGATGTTACCAACACTAAATAACAAAGGTACATGATGTGTACCAATGAATTAGAAGAAAAGAGTGATCCAAAACACAAAAGTTGAAATCATCATTTTGACTCGAAATGAATTGATCAAAGTTACCTGGACCATAAATTACATTTCCCCATTTAGGGATACTTTTACCTAAACTATTAATTTTAAGTGACAAGTTTGAACCATTTAGGACATTTTATAGATTTTGACCTAAAATGTGCATTTGAGTGCAATTCGAGTAAGATTGACAATTTCAGCACAAATGGTGCTATGAATTAGATGTCTACACTATTTTCTAATGCTTCTTGTGTATTCTCAATAAATTTCATACACTCACTCTTCTTTAGAGTGTCAACAAAAATTTTTGGAGCTCAACTATATAATATTCAAAGTTGTGAATACATATCTTTAAAGCATGTAAATCTTTGGAGCTGACCTTCTACTCATTTGTAAGGTCTTCAATACCTTGGATACAACCTTAAAAAATATCTCTTATGCTCAAACATTGTCAAGTGTTCTTTAGATCATTCTTTTTGGATCATTCATATCTTTGTAGCTCATTTGAATCATCTTTGGTGTTGTTTTCACTAATATTCAAAGCACACTACCTCTTCTTTAATGCTCACTCATATCATCTTTCCACCTACAAATACTATCTCACAATATCTAGATACAACATTATAATATGATTTATATTTGATATATAGACCTATACTTATGATACTTCTCAATGATTAGATCATTCTTCAAATAGTATTCTTTCATCACAAATACAACACACATTATGTTAGCAATATAACTCCTTCACATACATACCTCAAGGCTTGATTGACCCAGTATTTTCACCAAAACATTTTGACATCAATGACAACATTAAATATCAAATCTCAACACACAAAGATAACGCTCAACACTATCTCCCTTAATCAATGACAATGTCTAATAAATTAGACTTATGAAGATATTCTAGAGGATTCTACCTCTATAACCTTCCCCCATTTATAATCCTTCAAGGAATTTTTAATTTTCTGGATAATCCTCCACCATTGATATTCATGTTCTCAACTTTCAATGATGTCCATTGATCTTCCCTCCTTCCTTCTATTTAAGCACACCATTTCCATTCATTAAAACAACCAATTAAACCATAAAATCTCCATGTCAATATGATCAACTAATCCATGCAACCCAAGTCAATATACCAAGCCAACATCATGGTAAACATTTGAATCTTTGGTAAGTAGTCTTAATCCATAGTCAATTAATATTCATTTGTTTGAATCTTGATTGGGAACACTTAGATTTAGGTTAGAATGATGCTTTAGATGTTTATTTTATGGAATTTTAATCTAATGGTTCTTGATTTCAATGGCATATTTTATATTTGATTATTTTGGTTAAATTGCATAATCAACTCTCATTGCTTGAATTTATCATCTTATAGTAAAATTTCCTATGTATCTAGATGTTTTTCCTTGATAAACTATATCTATGAATGATGTGCCTTAGGATGTTCAATAAATCCTAAACATTTTTTACCAACGTTATCAACTACTTGAATAAGAGTAATGATGCCTTAGGCCTACTTGCCCAAACCTTAACCATGATAATCAAACTGTTGTAGACATTTTGAAAATAAACCCATACTATACTAAAATTTGAGCCTCATTTTGGAGAGGTTAATTTACATCTTTTAATTGATTTACTTGTGCTTGTTGTATTTTTTCTTCCTCTTATTGTGCTTTGTGAACCTTTTTTGTATTGTTTCTGAATTTAACCCTTTTTAAAGATGTAGATGTACCATTATAGATTGTTTGGATGACATGTCACTATTTGAGTCATTTGTATGAATTATCTATTGCATTTTTCTTTTCAATGCTAAACATGAATCTATGTGGTGCCCAAGCATTCTATGATATGCACAAAAATATATATATCTTCATTAGGTGTAAAGGACGTAGGTTGATCAAATTATCTTTAATAATTTCCTTTAGTATCTCACTTAAAATCTTATTGGGATCTTCTAGTATTTTTGAATCATTTATAATAGATGCATTATGTTGTACTTTATGATTTATATGTGAAAGAGTGTTAGGAACAATTTTTCTAGGTGTAGCTATATATACATGATGAACACTATCATAATCTAAAGACTTTGTACATGTAATGTGATTTCCTAATAATGTGACCTTTTTACTTAATAACTAATTTTGATTCTATAATTTTGGTAATAGCTTGGTCATACTGATAATTTGATTCATTATAGTCTCACAAGTGCAAACTATAGTTTATTTTTATTGAACATGAAGGCACACATCTTGTAGGGGAGAGGTGTAGATAGGTTGAGTATGGGCATTAGTAACAATAGTATAGGATGCATCATTTCTTTGAGGAGTAATAACATGGACTTGGTTAGAGGGAAAGTAACTATCACCCTCATGGAGATGAGGAGGAGAAGGAGATTCTTTCCTATGCATAAGATATGACATTGAAACTTGAAACATAGTTGTTAGATTATGTGATAAATTCTCTGTGTGTATGGGTTTATTTATTAATAGAATTACACATATGAGAAAGATAACATGATGTGAAATATTACATATATTTGAATTAATTTAAATCATCATGTACATATGTGTTTATGTCATTTTTGAATTCATTCCAAATGAAAGGAAACAAGCATACAAGAGAAGCTAGAAACTTTGGATCAAAAAGTAATTAACTTCATCTGTCATTATTATCATGATTATATGAAATATAAATTTGGTTAAGGGTCCTAAAAGGATGGAAATATAAACCCTATAAATTATCTAGGGTTAGGGTTTGTGTGATAATTGAAGTAAGTTGGGTTCACCAAATGTTTAAACCTTTTAAGACTTAGATGAATGTAAATCTTAAATTATTAAAGGGTTAAGTATAGTAAATCAGGGTAGAAATATGCAATAATTACAACCACTAATTTATTACAAAATTGACTAAATTTTATCTTTATAAAAATAATAATAAATAATTTAAATGAGAAATTAGCTAGAAAATGATTGAGATAAATGATATAGAGGTTGAAAATTGAGGTAGAGGCTAATATGAGTGTCATAAACAAGATCCAAGTATTATAACCCCTTCCAAAAATAAGCAACCTAATTGGATAGTAGTGCCATGTGGTGTTAGTGTCCCTATTTTGGTGGTAGTTTCGTTTGTGTAGGATTATTTTGAGCTTCCGGGTGCATTTGTGTCTGGGTTTGTCAATCCTATTCCTACATGCATGAGTTATGAAACCCTATAGATGACCTATTTTGACTGATTTTAAGAACAAAACATAATCTTTCATGTTATTAGGGAATCTAGTTGATAAAAGTAGTAAAGTGTGTTTGTTAGTGGGGTAGGTTAGATATCCTCAACACCCCTTTGTGATAATATTTGCCTACATACCAATACTCTAAAGAGGGATAAAGCTTGACACAATTATCCCCACCTAAGTATTGGTGCAAGTGTAAGTGAAGCTAGTATGATTGAAGACTTGAGTGCCTTAAATGTGCTTAATACTATAACTTTGAGTAATTTGAGCTTAGGAATGTTATAGATGGTAGTATGTAGAAGTAAGGTAGAATAGGGATTAATAACCTTAATTGTGCACAACTTATTCTACATTTGTATGTGTAATTTTCATCTCATTTACATCTAGTGGTTATAGGGAAAAAATTCATGTATATATACTATTATGGTACTTGTGTGTGTGCTAAAATATGTCTAGGATGACATTATGTGGTCTAAGATTTGAAAATATATCTATTTATATAAAAATGAAGGAAAGGATTATAGAATAAAAAAGGGAAACTAGAACCATGTAGCATTATTGTCCCCATTATGATGCTAGTGTCTAAGTGGTATAACCTAAGGCATGAAGGGACAAAATATAAGAATGAGGGTTTGGGACTAATTGAGGGATGTCTAGGGATGCCTGTGGCCTATACAAAGGCTGGTTAAGTGTGAAAATAGGGATTAATATAGGTCTAGGGCTAAGCTAGGGATATGCAGTCTCAAGTATCACTCTTATCACTCAAGTTTCATTTTTGGGTGATCACAAAGAACATCATTCATACAACAAACATGATTTATACTAGCTAAATTTCAAAATGTACATAATTTTAGCAATATGAGATGGATTTTAGATATCATATGTTGTAATAGTTTCAATAAATTCATCCCTATGTTGTCCATCCATTTATTCTATAATATCATAATCATCATCACATATATTCCAATAAATATATTGAGAGGCATGATCATTAATATCATATTAAGATTGACATTCAAATAAGTAAGAAGACTAGCATTTTTATTCACAATAATCAACATGTTTTTGTATACATCCAAGTTTAAATTATTTTTTATATGTTACTTTTATTGAGATTAACACATGTCCATAGTAATTTATTTTGAAATATACAAATTTAGAATCTCACAATCATGAGGGATCACATAAAGACAACCAACATTTAATAAATTAAAATCATTTGCATTTTCATTTGGTCATCTTGGATTGAAATCTGGTTTTCATAAATATTCATTTATATAATCCTAATTGTAATAATCATAATATACATTACCATATTAATCAAAATTATTATCTTAAATATCATAATGAAAATATATGGAATTAATATAAGTATTTTCAACGCCATAAAACAATACATCCAAAGGATGAGTCATCACTAGTACACTAGGGTTCTTAATCTAACATATTCACCACCTAATACAAAAATGCAAAAAGAAGCAAACTCTTTACTAACATATTCACCACCATTATCAGTTCTTAATCTCTTAATATGAAAAATAGATGCATTTTCAACATAAGCTTTAAATTATTTAAACTTAGAAAAAATATCATATTTATTTTTAATGAAATAACACTAAATCATTCTAGTATAATCATCAATAAAAGTAATATTATACAAAAAACCATTAAGATATACAACTTCAAGAGGCCCTACAACATCATTATGAACTAATTATAAAGGATGTGAGAAATTCACATCATGATTCTTATGAAAGGGGTTAGTATGTTGCTTACCACATAAGCAATCCTCACAAGTTTCATGATAATAAGGGATATAATGAAGTATAAAAACAAGATTTTTTATGGACATATCATGTAAGTTTATAAAATTAACATGTCCTAATATTTCATGCCATAACTGAGATTCATTCTTTTTATGTGATGAAAGTGAACATGTAGAAGGAGAAAAGATATATAAACCATTATTTTAAACACCTTGAACAATCAAGGAACTAGATTGATTTCTAATGGACCAACTATATTTAAGCAAAGTTATAATGAAATTATCATTTGTAAGTTGAGAAAAAGATAGCAAATTCTTTTTAAGCTTAGGTACATAGAAAACATCATTTATAGTAACATTTGAAAAATTTGTTTTTTCATGTTTAGTTGCTTCTAAAAAAGAATTATCTCCTATGTAAATTATTTCAGAGATATATCTAGAATCACATAAAATATCAGATAAGCATGTCATATGGTGTTATGCATCACTATCTAAGATCCACTCATTTTCATTTGAATTAAATAAAGTGACATACAAAGCAATAACATTTGAATCATGATTGTTATTTTGATTAGGGTGTTGATTCTTTTATTTATTTTGATTAGATATCTTATATTTGTTATTTTTATAATTTTGATTGTTATTTCTATCTTTATGTTTATAACATGTTTCCCTTTTATGACCAAATTTATCACATAGATTGCAATTTCCATTAAACTCAAGTGTATGATTCTTATTACCAAATTTATTGTTTCCATATTTACCTTTAGTAGAATTAGGGTTAGATTTTTTGTTTTTAGTGTTATCAAAAAAATTATTAAGAGTGATAAGTGCTTGAGTGACATTCTCCTTAGAATAACAATTGGTCATCACTTTTTCTTATTGAATTAAGAGAGCAAATAAGGTGGTAAGGTTAGAGATATCTTACTGAGTTTGATACTTAGAATTCAAAATTGAAATGAAATTTATAAACTTGTCATGAATATTAACTGAATGAAAAAATAAAGCAAGTGATCTTAAATCAAATCACAATTACATCCATCTAACTGAGCTTTATTATTTTTAATTTTAGCAAAAAAATTAACAACTTTTTCATCACCCTTTATAGGTGTAGTTATCAATTCAATGATTAATTTAATGATATTTGAAAGGAAAGTGTCTTCATGCATGGAATCAAGAAGTTTTCAAAAATCACTAAGAAACTCTTAATTACCAGTGTGGATAATTAATTCATCCTTAACACTCCATAAAATGATGGACATTGCTTCCTATGATTTCTATTGAAATGCATTGGTAAGTTCAGGGGTCACATGTCATTTAGAAGAGGATTTTTCAATCTTAACAATAATATTCCATAACTTGTAGGCCATAAATTTGGTTTTAACATGAATTTTCCATATATTATAGTTATTTTCATTAAGCATTTAAAATTTATCTAAGAAAAAATGAGATGAAGCCATAGCTTCCCTTTAAATAGGATAGTAAGCAAATACTTAAAAAGAAACTATTTTAAATGAATTTTTTGAATTATTTTTAAAAAGAAAGTGAATTAAACATGAAACTATACTTATTACATAATTTAGATGCCAAAAAATTTAAAATAAATAAATTAAAGTTGCACAATTCTAAATGTTGAAAGAGTCACACTCAGAACATCACTTAGACACTATTATTAAAAAAGTTTTAAAAAAATAATAAGAGGATTAAAATAAAAAATGGACCACTCCAATGCATATAGAATGTGTCAAAACCTAGATATCAATTGGTCACATGACTATGGTTGATAAGGTTTTGATTAGGTCAAATGTCACAAGAAGTTTGACAAGTCAACTAGGGTTTTGAATGCATGAAACTTGACACACAAATCAAAAAAGATTCTCTAATTATTATTTTTAACAAAAATAAATAAAATTGATAAAAAAATAAAATAAATTGACTGATTTGAACTCTTGACCTATTATTTACAAGTTTTTACCAAAATAAAGCTAACCAACTTATCTAATAAGCTTATTCAAACATTTACATGCACAAACTTATATTTATTTATTTTTAAGGTTAATTTTTAAAACAAGTGACATGGAGTGGCATAATTATAGTTGGGAAGGATATTTTATTTGAAATTAGATATTTTTTTAATATTACAATTGATTATAAACAATAGTTTGAAAAAAATCAATTGAGATAATAAATGCTCAGAAGCATAATCATTGAGCAATAGATAAATAACCACAAATGATAATTAAAAAAGTTTACATAATGCATTAGGGAGTTTTATCCATAAAACTTTGTTTGATGACAAATCTAGTTTGATGAAGGAACTACAAATAATTAATAGCTTAATAAATGGATACACTTTGAAATAAAAAATAGGTTAAGCTATTCATGAAAGATAGGCTAAGCTTGAGAAAATAGACTTCCTTTTCAAGTGTTTCACACAATTTGAAGATAGCCTACACATTTGATGGCATCACTGGTAATTGATTTCTTCCCTTTACCTTTTCCATTATAAAACACAAGTGTTACAACTTTCAGTCCAACAAAAGAAAAAAAATGTGAATAACAAGCATAACACATTAACAACTAAAACAATATTTTGAGATTAGTGTCTCTAGAATAACTCGAATTACTCGTGTAATCTAAAAATCAATTCATTAACATAATAAATACATCTATACATTTATTATAAATCTACTATAATATAGTTATTATAGAGATAACCATTGTTTGTATCCATGGACATAAGCCATCTGAACACTAGTTAAGTCCAATTAGAATAAAAGAAGTTCCCATCATGTATTTTGAAGTGAATTTTCACTTACTATTTGAATTTGGTTTGTATGTCTAATTCATCTAGGTTATTGGAGCTTTTTTTAAATGTGGAAATAATATCACTACCATCTATATCGTTACAATTGTTATCTGAGGCATTTTTATTTCTATGATACATTACTAATTATTAACTGGAAAAATCCTTAAGTTTGAGGGTATATATATGATTTATCTTAATATTGGCAATAATTTACCAGTGTCTAAAGAATAGGATTTCAATTATCAGCACATGAATCCTTCACTCCTTAGGTTTGATGTATTTTGGTTCCAAGGTCATATGAACTTATCAAGGAGTGTTAAATATCACCAGGAAGTTTGAAATTGAAAGAAAAAATAAAATCACAAATTATAAGTCATTTATTTTCCCAAACAACCAATAACAGACTATATGAGAAACAATAAAATACATAACTTGTTTTAGTTGGCATATAGTTGGTTGTTGTAAACATGTAAGAGATATAGTTGGATTCCATATATGCTTATCATTAGGAGGTTGTAACATTATATATATATATATATATATATATATATATATATATATATATATATATATATATATATATATATATATATATATATATATATATATATATATATATATATATATATATATATATATATATATATATATATATATATATATATATATATATATATATCTTGTCAATATGTAGTTCTCTTTGTGAGTATGCTTATCATATCTAGATGTAATATTTAATACATGATTTTATGCTCATCAACATCCAGTTCTATAGCTAACAATAAATAGTCTAGGAGTTTTTTAGAGGAACAAAATGAAGATTATGCCAGATATTTAGCAAGATTTGAGCAAGAATGTGTCTGCAAAATATCAGTATGATAACTCTTACTTTTTACTTTTGGAGTTTCAGAGTTAAAATTTTAATAAATATAAAATGGTTATTATTCTCTATTTTATGATAGAATGTTTTTTATAGAAGGTGATCTTCAAATGTGGTTTTGCAAAAAAAGATGATCTAGTATCACATCACAAAAAATTTATGGGAGAAATAGGGATTCAAACCTTGCAGCACAATTTAATACCAAGCAAATAGAGATTTAAAAATTAGGTATTTATGACATAATGGTGTGGATGAGATTGACCTATAGATACACCATTGAATTTTTGTGAATGTTAGAGTCTATTTCAATGTGCCAATACTAGTCTACTTGGGTTGAATCATTACATCCTCTAGTATTAGTTCCTATGTTGGACTTGCATATTATTTGGGCTTGTCAATAGTCCTACTCCTTATAAGGATAAATATTGGTCACATTAACATGAAATGATACTTTGAATACACTTCAAGAACACAAAAGAGGAAGGTGGTTCCATATACTAGAAAGAGTATGGTTTCTATCGATAGTTGCAGTATTTTCCTATAGCTCCAATGTTTACTTTGTATTTACCAATCCAAATTTTACAATGGAAATTGTAAGAGTAATATCCACATATTAAATGAATATAATATACATGAAAAATTCTAATATATTTGGAAATTAGAGGAATTATATATTCCAGTTAGTTTGGCAAATAGATATTGAATATCAGAAAGGTCATAAATTCTATAAAACTAAGAGATTGATTTCCTACTGTGAAACAAAGATCAGTTTTAACAGAACATATTGTGTTGATGAACATCTAAAGATATGAGAATATGTCTATTAGATACCATAAAATAGATACCATTATGGGTTATTCCACATTTATTTAGAGCCAGGTTGACTTGTAGGGAATTGACAATACAAATAATTTTAATGTGTAGCATTATGTTTTGGTGCAGACATATTATGTCACAAGAAGTATGACAAATCTAGTTTAATGAAAATAACTACAAAGAACTAATAACTTAATAAAGTTATAAAATTTTAAATAAAAAATACTCTACTTATAACATGATTAGATTACAACATATGCAAAATAAACTAAAGATAAAGATTAGCACACCTCATGAAGCAACATTAACAAACCATATAGAGTTAAAATGCAAAAAAAAATTCTAGAATCTAAATTATTTTATGCTAACCCTATATGTATATGTACTTTGGGACATAATTATAGAGGTTTTGGAAGCTATCAACAAGTCATAGTTATATGGGTTTAGACCATTTGTCATCTCCTGAAATGCTATTTTGAATGCTTTAGTGAAATCAAGCCATTTGGAGATGGCATAGAAGGTGTATGATGCATTAATTAGGAGGAGGATCACTCCAAATTTTGTTACATTAAACATAATGATTCATTCCCTCTATAAATAAATAAATCTATAGATAGTTATTGCTAACATTTTTTTAATGCATTTTTAAAGTCTTTTTCAATACTGGACTAATCATTCATTGTAGCTTTCTTAGTTAGCTTGTCTCATTTCCATTAGCACCTTCAAAAATAGAATTTTTTTTGGTTTTATTTACTTATTACCAATCATTTATGTCTATGCATAAGCTTCTAGTCATGGCAGCATCAAATATGATTTGTATCATGCCAAGGTACCCATTCACTATTTTCTTAATTTGTTTTATATAATTTTTTGGAATCATATTACCAGATTCTTTTTTTTGTAATGATTTAATATCTTATCCATTTCTAATATAGGTTGTTAACTTTTTTAAATGCAAGTCTAAATTTTTTTTAATACTGATCTAACCATTCATTTTAGCTTTCTTAGTCAGCTTGTCTCATTTCCATTAACACCTTCAAAATGGGTAGTTTTGTGGTTTTATTTACTTATTACCAATCATTTATGTCTATGAGTAAGGAATTTTTACCACTATATTTAGGCTATTTCTTTTATTCCTTTTGATATTTTACTTTTTTATTTACATCCTTTTCGTATGGTGCTTCCTTATGTTATTCTACATGGTTGGATATTTTTTAGTTTTATTCTAGCTAGTGACATAGTCAGTGATTGGCATTTTATATCTTTCCCAACATATTAACTTTTAAGCATACTATTTTATAAGGTTGCATAGGTTTTTGGCTATAGTTATTAATTAGTTGATTATTTTAATTGAAGCATCTTTTTTCAATTCACTGGAAGAGCCTTTAATGAATTTAGCTACTATATTTAGTTATGGTTTGTACTGGCTATGAGAATTAAAAAACAAACATCATCTCTGCACCATTCCATTTCATTTTTGAAAAAAAATAAAATAAATAAATAAACTTGGGCATATAGTAAAATTTTATCAAATAGTTAACCTGAGTGAAAACTAACCAAAAAACTACATACGTGGGTTACTTCCAAATGCATTCAATTAATTTATATTTTTATGGACTTAAGAAACTAGAGAAACCTTAAGGATATGAATCTCTAATACAAACTGAAATAGGGATGCCTGCTCTATCCTATTATAGATAACACTAGTGCAGGCTAGATAACATGTCATATTACAACACACAAGCATAGGTCTATAAGGGAGAGAACAAGGTTTTCTTTATTTATCAAAGTAAAAGGCCTTGGAAAAAACAAAAAATAAATTTGGATATTTGAGTAGTTTAGGCAAGCCATGCCATGTTTTATTTAAAAATGGGAGGATTTTGAACCCATCACTATTGTCCATAAATTTACTCTTAGCTTAAACCTTGACCCCATAGTTTGGGGTTTGTAAGAGATACATGTGAAAAGTGGCTAGGCCAAATAAATCTGAGAATTTTGAATTTTCTTCAAAATGGAAAAGAGATACACTACACCATATGCAATTTTATTTCATACACTCAAGCAAGGCCATAATAAAAAATATTTTTCCTATTTTCTTTAAGGTTTTATATTTTTTTATACAAGTTTATATTTTTTATATGGCTCTCTCTAAAATTCAAATTTCATAATAGATGTACTACAAGTGATAAAAATCAAGTTATGTGATGTAATTGATAGACTTGGCATTGTTTTTATTTCCATGTTTACTTATATGTAAATGTAGAAATGATACAAACAATTGTTTCTTTCCACTAGCTTACAAATATATTGACCCAAATTCATTGGAGGGTAGACAAATCAAAATTAACATGTAATCTCATAAATAATGGTAGATAATGAGTGAGAAAATTGACAAGAAACCAGCTTGCTAGAACCTTTATACAATCTTAAATGCTATGCCTTGTAAAAATTGGCCTTCAATTTGATGTCCACAAATTAATTTAAAGGGAAAAGTGATCTAAATTCAAAGAAAATATAAGTACTAAAAAAACCATTCAATCATTAAAATAAAATACAAACAACATTTCCAAAAAAATAAGCTTATTATTAACATTTAGCATCAGAAGAATGGATAAAAAACACATACATTTGAGAGACCACTTCTATCATGTAATGAATAGTGCATCATTTGAGTGCCCTAACTTCTAATAAAAAATCCTAACAAAAATAAAAGAATGCAGCTTCAAACTTTTGCATCTATGCATTCAAGATCAAAACCAAACCATGCACTAATATTTTCATCATGGGAATGAAGAATACCATTAACATTAAAAAAGAAAGAAAGAAAGATTAAGCAATAATCAATACCCACTATAATCTAAAACATTATATTGTATAATGACAAGCAAACCCTCTATTATGATTATTTAACAAAATGACCATTAGTGGATAACTCACTAATAGTATGTGGAGAAGAGAGTCAAAAATGGTAGTTTAATAAAACTAAACTAAAAGTAAAAAATCTCTTACCACAAATATAGTAAAAAAAAGTTTGAACACATCATTGAGCTTAAAAAAAAATAGAACATATTATTAATTCACCTTTATATCAAAAGTTGTTACTCCAAAATCCAAATTTGAAATTTAAAATTTGGCACCATCCTCCTATCCTATACGCATGCTAAAATCTCCCTTGCTATCCTAAAAAATGTGATTTTGTTAAATGACATCCTTGGCATAGATAAATTAATACATTAACAACCATAAATAACATAGTAACTCACTAACTAATAACCATATAAATTATATTTAAATATTCTACTATAAAAAAAAGTTGAGTGAAAATTGAGATTTGAAAATTAAGATTCCAAAGTGAAATATTATTTTTGTTAAAATTCCTAAATTTAAAATTAATTTTCTCAACATGACACAATATCCAAAATCATCACCATAATTCAAGACTTCAAAAGAAGAGAATTAAATGTGACTTCAAAATAGATGTTAAATAGATTGAAAATAAAACTAGTTTTTAAGAGAAGCTTCCAAAAATTAGGCCCCAATTAGTTACCTTTATGATGAACCTTGTTTGTCTTCTTTGTATACAAAAAAAGTAATTCAAAATTATTAAACCATTGTATTAATATTAATAACCACATTACCTTGAGAAAAATGCTACTTTGATTGGACTTTAGTTTTGATGAAGGCTTAGTTTCTAGCAAAGACAATTTTCAAAAAGATGTGCCTAAAGAAGACTTTGAATAAGAAATAAATGATCCAGTGGGAGAAGCCTTAGGGGGTTTTTGAAAAAATACATGAGGAATGGTTGGATTAAATGAGTAAGTTGTGAATTGAATATAATATTTTGCATTCATTAAGAAACTAGATTTTGAATTGGGATGAGGGGATAGTTATGGGACTAGAATGACTACATTAACAACCACAAATAACATAGTGATCCTAAAAAACCAAAACAATTAATAAATTGGGGCATAAAGATGCAACTCATTAAGAACACAAGTTAACCCACTAGAAAGAAGAAAAACATAAATGACATTGTGGTAAAGTTAAGAAATGCAAAAGTGCCCAGATAATCCCATTTTAATAAAAAGAATAGTTCATTACATAATTATAAAAAAAAAAGATATAAATAAATACCATCATGACACCATACCTCTTATTTGAAAAGATATACAAAATGGGTATCCACTAATTAGAGATATATACAAAATGGGTATTTGTGTATCTCACCTTGGTAATCAAATAGGGTGAAACCCTATTGACTTTGAGAGGGTTTCAACAGTTGTGGCCAAACCCTTTTCCTTTTCTATCACCTCTACCTACTCCTCCTCTACTTGCTCTACCTCTTCCACTATTAAAGTGTTGTTATTGTTTGTTGTTATTTATCAAAACTATTTTATTTTAAAATGGGAGGATTTTAAACCCATCAAATAGATTAAAAATTTACCCCACAGTTTGGGGTTTGTAGGATATACATGTGGAAAGTGGCCAGGCCAAATAAATCCAAAAATTTTAAATTTTCTTTAAAATGACAAAGAGATACACACCCAAATAGATTATATTGAAAAATGTCAAAGAAAAAACACTAAACAAGACACCTGGCTCTATTTAAACCCTCTGAGACTCTAAAAATCTAGGGAAAAAGGGTAATGGAGCTTCCTCACCATAATTTTTTTTGAAACACAACAAAAAAACTATAAAATCTCTTCAGAATGATAAAATAAGAATACAAAATAAGATGCCCAAAACAACTACAAGCCCTAATAAATAATTTGAGTACCACGAACATGTAAGGGAAACCACCATTTGTCACTACTTACCATTCATCATCTATCTACCTCCTCTGTAAAAAACTACCTTATCTCTATGATTATCAAAAGAAACACATGAAAATAATAAGAAACAAAGCCACCCCATTGGCCCCATGCATAACCACTATTCATCCTTTAATGCTAATTGGAAAACATTAATAAATAATACCAACATCTCTGAACATATGGAAATCTTCCAAACATTTAGATAACCACATCACCTAATATGTTATTGTTGGCAAGTAGCTCAAGAAAATAGCCTATGGTCAAAATAATAGTACACATCAGGTACTAACAAAGAATATATATAAACATATATATCTATGCATGTAATTTTGAAATGGTAAAAACATATTTTTGGCTTTTTATCTTTTTGGTAAAAAATTTTAAAAAAAGAGTGGGGTCCTTTTGGAATTTTGTGAATTAAAAAAGTAATTATTTTTAAAATATTTTCAAAAAAACTTTATTACATAGATATAGTGTTCCTCTAAAAGCAGAGGTGAAGCTTAAACATTCCACAGGCCACTAAAATCCCTAAAAACTAGAGGATCTTTGTGATTTTATCTCTTAAAAATAAAGATGTATTCAAAAAATGATTTTGATCACATTTTGATTTTTAATTCCAGTGTCGTACAAGTGCATTGGAGTTGCCCAGGAAAAATTCTAGGGGGTTGAATAAATCTTCTCAGGCCTTAAAAACAATCTTAGACTGCTTGAATATAATTATCATTACCTTTTTATCAACAATCAAGCCAAAAAAATATTGAATATAATTATTTTTGAATTTACTTGAGGTAACCACCCATACAAGTGAAGAAAAATGGCATCCCAAATATGAATTTTAATTGTTGGTTTTGAATGCTATGAGCTTGGGATGATTTTATGGTGTTTGGATGAATATCCAAGGCTTCAAAGTGTTGAACTATGCCTCCCAATTGATCAAAAATAATTTTCTTCTCCCTCCTTGTCATACACATGCTTGAAAATGATTAAATATCCTTAGCTATGAATAAATGAATATCTTTTGAAATTAATAAAAAATATTGACTCAATTGCCAATCATTTATACCCCTCAAGTGGATCTATTACCATGAAAATATAAATGTAATATGCATACACAAGATGGATCTAGAAGTGTATATGAATAACAAAGCACACAGATAACACAACACAAAGATTTAAGGTGGGGAAACCTCAAAGAGGTGAAAAACCCACAAGATGACAATTATTCAAATACGAGAAACTCTGCACCCAATACATTAACTTCTCCTTCTCACTTCTTCACATAGTGCTTCACAAAACTCACAAATTCAATATGATCAAATAATTTCATATTCGTGATATGATTTCACAATAGGTTAAAAACCCTATTTATAGTGAAATATCAAGGGAGGTGACCATTGTGAAAATAATAGGTCTATTCATCATGATAGAAACTAATTAATTAATACTTGGTAAATATTAAACAACTATAATATGATTATTTATTTACTCAATGCTTATACCTCGAGATAATAAATAATATATTATTTAATAATTACCAAGGCTAAGGGACATATAGGCCCACTTAGGATTAATTATTTTAACAAAGTTACCCTCTAAAAATGCTAGTATACTAGAGGATGAACAAAACTCATATATGGCTTTTATTCTTTAAAAACAAACACTAAACCTTTATTCAAGACCATGAGGTTTAAAAATTTTCTTGGAGTAAGATTTATTAATTATCCACTAACTAAACAATTTTTAATTTATAACTTATCAAGACATCACACCTAAACCATCAAAGAGTCCAAGTAAATTATCCATAAATGATTTGAAACCACCTATTCAAAATTTAAATTCTTCCTTGACCATCAAAGCTATTGCTTGATAAAATCATTATCTTTTTATTAATTTATTTTCATTTTTCTCCAACTGATGTCTTAAGTTTGATTGGTATGATACAAGTTACTTGTACATTTGAGAGATTTAAACTTGGATAAATTAGTTTGTAAATGATGTCCACATTAGATTTATATATCTCACATAATAAAATTCATGAATCAAAATCAAACCCATAAAACTTTTAATTGAGGAACACTTGACTTCTAATAAGTTCCTAGAAGTCACAAAAGTATAAATAGGGCACCATCCTTTGCTTTTTATATGATAAAATACTTTAGTTGAACGTTTTAGCTCAAATGAGATGTCATTGAGAGAAAGGTACTAGGTATTTTAATATTCAAGTTTATATGATAACACTTTCTTAAAAAAAATAGTCTAATGTTCCTAGAATAATTAAGGAAATCATAAATTTTATATAAAAAATTATGAACTTGCATATATATTATTCAATTCCCACTTTGGTTCTAATTAAAATCAAATTATAATTGAAATTAAAAAATCAATCATCCATATCTTGTTGATCTAAATAAAGAAATAAATAAACTTGTGAAAATACATTAAAAAAATGCATAACTAACTCATTATATATATATATATATATATATATATATATATATATATATATATATATATATATATATATATATATATATATATATATATATATATATATATATATATATATATATATATATATAAACATTTATCAAATGCCTGAATTTGTAGTTTTTGTGGGTGAAAAATTGGAAATGGTGAGTTTTAAGTGCCCACTTTTGGATTAAAAATATATCTCCCTAGAAATAGTCATGATAAATTCATAAATTGGATCAAATATTATTATGATTCTAGGATAAATTGTTTTCTTAATGAGGCTTTAAATATTTTCAAAGAAATGTCTTAACCAAATGCCATCTCATGGAATTCCATAATTTCACTATAAGAACAAAATATTTTTTAAGAAGGCCTTAAGAGGCATTTAAGTGAATGCAATTGGTATGTTTAAATCTCAACTCCACAACCTTTTCCAATATCTTCCTATCTTGAGACAAAATGGGAACTTTGAAATAGGTTATGATCATCCATCAAACAATAATTGAATATAGATATTTGTTAGATGCCTTAGTTTTGAATACCCTCACAATCATGTATAAAAATGTGAAAGCATACTAAAGGTAAATTAACCATTTGAAAAAATGTAAACAAATCCACTTTCACTACTTGGAATTTAAATTTCAATCGTGCAAGTCAAAAATTTGAATACATTCAAATTTTAACTACGAAAATGAAGAGTCTATTTTTTTTATGGAAGAACACAATGTTATTTAAAGTCAATAAACACTCATATTTTAATGAAAATAAGTGTTGATATCATGCCAATGGTTGCCTTTAAGGAGGGCAAGTAGTAGTTTTGGGAAATGAGCATATGCCTATGTTATACCAAAAAAAAATGGAAAACATAATTGGTGGTGCACATCATACTAGTCAACACTTTATTTAATATCATTAACACTAATAAATAGTCAGTCATAATATGCATGTAGAATGAAGCACAACAACCCATACATAATAGGTATACAATAGGTAGGCATACATGCGTCATAATATTTTAATCATGTAGACACTTTTGCATTATATGAATAATAATTCAAGATTGGATTGCTAATATATGACCAACTACACTAAATTAAACAAAGAAATAAGATATTTGATTTATAAATATTACACCCTAAATAATAGTTCAAATTTATTTGCCTTTTTTTGTCTTCAAATATTAAATTTCATAATAAATTCAGCTTTCAAAACTGTATAACTTAAATTTTTGTTTGAAATTGTCATGAAGGCTTTTGCATTCCACCAACAGGGAAGGTGGATAAGTATAAAATCTCAAAACATATCGCCTAACAACCTACTAAAGCTTGAATTTGATTTTAAAGATTAAATTTTATAGTTTAGATTTAGTTTTGTATTGAAATAAATGCTTACCTATTTTTCTTTAAAAAAATGTTGTTAAAATATAAATATTTATTTTTGAATAGTTCCTAAGGATTTAGTTTACATATATCGATAGAAAAAATTCAAGCAATGAGAAAAACAATTGTTAATACACATAAAATCATGAATGCAAGGTTATCTTATATTCACCATGACTGACCTATGTAGCTCTAAATAGAGCCCTCAAATTGTTAAATATTTTTGCAAAACCCTTCTAATTAGGTGAGAGTGATAACCATCAAAGTCCATATAGCAGTCAAAGGAGGTAAAACTCAATTAAAATGAAGATACAAATATTTATAACTTATATAATGGATGTATATACATCCTAACAAACAAATTAATAAGTAATTTTTTTTTGTTAGCTAGATGATTACTAACACATACAAACTAACTTATAGTTCAGATGTAGCATCATGCTCACAATTTCACTTCCGTTTTACATATTTTAATTATCCTAGTAGACATCCCAAGGTGTTGAAGGTGTCCCTCAAATAAAATTCATGTTCTTATATAAACCTCCCCCTCTCAACCATATGATGGCATCTTAATAGATTTATAAATCTCTAAATCTTGTGATTTATTTTTTTAGATCGATGATAGAGATTTAACGGGTCCTTGGCCCTTATAACATATGAATTCAAAAAATATAATAATCTTGGCTTAATGGTATTACCATCAAGGCATTCAGACACTATATTGACAAAAGTTTCACTTATTTAAAGTAAAAAATACTTCAGCTTAAGAACCAAATTAATAAAACTAAATATCCATAATTCCTTTATTCATCCTTCATAGATCTCTTGGGTGGAGAGTTAGGAATCTGACATTCTTTTTTCTTGATTTTTACCAACTTTCATTCATCATCATCCCAAATTTGAATAAATTCACACTTGAAATGCCATTTTATCCTTATGTCTACCTCTAAAAATTTAATTCTTATTAACATTATTATTATTATTATTATGGCCAACAGACTCAACATTTTGAATTGTTCTTGCTAAATTTATTACTTTGTCCAAAAAATTTCCTTTAATCCTCTCTGAAGTTGCTTCTTCTAGATGAACTAGAACATCCACCAAAAATTCAAGATTCTTCTCATTTTCCTCCTTTCCCCAAGAATATTCATGCTTATGCTTCATTTTTTGGCATGATTCAGAGAGGTGCCCACCTTGAAAATAGTTCTTACATCTGAAGGGGATTCCTTCAAAATCTATGGTTTAAAACCAACTTCTATTTTGCACTTTCAACTCAAGATTTTTAGGAAGATCATAAGAAATGTCTAAACACACCAAAATTATGGTAAAATTAGTCCAAAAAATATTCAACAAAGAATCATCAATTTTCAACATTTCACCCAATACAGATCCAATAACTAAAAGACCTATTTCAGACCAAAATTGAAGTAAAAGATATGACAATCTCACCCAAACAGGACATAGCAAAATATTTTCTTGTGATTTTCATAGATCAATGTTTTATCTTGAAATATATTATTCTAGTCAGTTAAGGAGTCAAAAGTAACAATAAAAACACATTTGGCACATGGAAAATTTTTCATATTGTATTCCAACATAGATTTCCATGAATCTAAAAGTCATTGATGTAGGGGGGAAAGGGATGGCCAAAACCTATCAAAATGGTAGACCAAACCATTATTCAAAAACTATTCTTCTCCTTATAAAACATCCTTCAAAGCTTATTTTTAAAAGTTAACCACAAATGATTTACATGAAGAAACCCTAAGCTACACAGATACCAAATCTTCAAAAACCTTGTCCAAATATTTTACCAATGAATGTGATAAAGGTTGTTATATCAAATCCTCTAATCTAGCCACCCTATCTTCTATTATTACTGGTGCTTTATCAATCCTCTACTTAGGTTGTGCCCTTTGATTCTCCTCTACTATTGAAGGAACCATGTTGTAACCCTTGCTAACCTCTACGATGGGATTAACACACACTTGGGCTCTAATCTTGCTTGCTACCATCATTGTTAAGGAGGGTAGAGTGCCTCTGAAATCCCTAGTCACCACCATCATAGTTCATAGAAAAAACCCAAATTTTTTACCTAAAACTCTTATTAAAACTTATGATTTATTACTCAAGGATGTGTCCTTCCTTTCCTAGTGCATCCCTTTTCCCAATATGAAAAATTTAATTTATAGTTTTAAGTATTCAGTAGTGCATTAAATTTATTTAAGGGAATAAATTGATTGCTTATTTGGCACCAATTTAGAGATCACAACTAAAAATATTATAAATATTAGATACTTTGTAATATATTTTAGTCTCACTCCCATTTTACCCTATGGAAGGGTTCTATACCTAATATATCAACCAATGCATTACAATGTGACAAGGACTTACTAAATCCAATTGTGTGGATTAAATTCCATTTTAAACTTTTTAAAATTTTTAATAAATGGGAATTTTAATATAATTTAATATGAGATCCTTTACTTAGACAAGCTTAATTAAGGTATAAGACTTTGATGGTAAAAAAGAAATGCAAGTGGATTTATCGTATTAGGAGTAAGGTGAAATTTTAATCAAAACATTTAAATTAAAAAAGAATGATTATAATAAATATATTTATTTTATCTAATTTTTATTCTTCCTACCATGGATTAAATTAGCATTATAAAAGGCAAGGTTAAATAGATAAGTATCATCCAACAATTTCATGAAAGATAGGGTCGATAATTTTTTTTAGCTATCTATAATAATATTGGAGGAAACAATAAGTTAATCAATAGTTCTAAGCATACCTTATTTGGTTTACAAAAACAATTTACATCATCTTAAACCCATGCATTAAATATTATATTTTATCTTTGCCTACTCAAGGGAATGAGGCCAAGTGATAAAATTCTAGATATAATTATGTCTTAGTTTCAAAATACAATGAATGTTAGATGTGTTGCATTTATATTTATTAATCAATCATAATATACTTGAAAAAACCACTTATGACAACTAGCAAGGTGACATGCATAAAAAATGCACAAGATAATATTAAATATCACATATGCAAATGATATAATAAGATAGACAAAGGAAAAATATTCACATGAGGGGTTTTACAATATCCCCCTCTTAAATAAGCATTATACTTGATTTAGGAACTATATTATAGAATGGAAGGTAAATAGATCTCCTTGGAATAAGTCCATATAATATGAACATCTAGACATGATATCTAAAATTAAGGAAAAATGAGTTAAACATATGATGTCTATTCTTACTATATATCTCCCAATAGAATAAGTTGATACACAAGGTTCTACCATATCACAATTGAAACTCAAACAACCTTTAATATGAGAATGTAAGTACAAGTTACACTCTAATGTAAATCATACTATGAAAAATGATGATTTCCAACCCCCATGGTGAAAGTACATTATGATAAGATAAGTGTCATTCCATGGCAATGCCATACTAAGAAAAAATGAGTAATATTGAGAAATATTTAATGTCATCCAATGGTGAAATCAACAATAGGAATACAAGTACTAAAAAATAATCCTGTATGAAAACATTACATAGAAGGGATTAAGAATTATGGTTTCACCAATGAACTATCACCATGAAACAAAACACCACATCTAGTGAGGGAAAGATGGTGTCATGAACCTACCCATACAAGTTCCCATCATGATCCTATAACTTGTTCAATGATTTTTTTTCTTCTCCCACATACCCCACTCAAGGTGATAGTTATGCAAATTACTTTTCATAAAAAAACAACATTTACAATAAATAATTAACTCAAAATCAATCAATCAAAATAAAAAATGTTTAAGACTAAGTAGCCTAAAAAGAGTGTTAAAACCAAAAAATAAAGATTTATAATTCAAACAAAATCAATTTAATGAGTAGTTAAATAAATTATTTAATTTTCAAATAATAAAAAGGTGTTGGTTTCAAAACAATTTAATTTGTCAATCAAATTAAAATAAGTTTTAATCAAACAATATTGTAAACATTTCACATCATTTGGACTATGTGGCATGGGGAAGATGTATACACAATATTTTCAAACTTTTATTGATTACTAATGCTTTGTATCTTGTAAGAGCCCATCGAGTCTTAATATCTCTAAGTTCATGCCTTAAGGGGTACACTGGGAAATGGGTGGGTAAACCATTGGTGCTTCTTAAGATTATTGTTCCTTTTTCCACTTGTCATCTACACACTTGTCTCCTAAAACTATTTACCCTATGATTATTATTCTCTATTGTACCCATTCCAAACATTTTTCATATCATTATCCTCCTTTTTCTTACCTTGACCCCCTTTCTCTAGTTGACTATACTAGGTCGATTGGGTCAAACTTGTATATTTTTTAATGTCTGATTACTATACAAGGTCGACAAGGTCAACCTTATACTATTTTTGTGTATTTTCACTTGAGAGTTTTGTTAGCCTTTCAACTGAACTATCTTAGGACCCAGTGATTTATCTCCTAAAAATATACAAGGTCGACTGGGTCAATCCCCTACCATTGACATATTCAAAATGATTTAGGATAAGATCCACCTATATATACAAGTTCATTTCCTAGAGAAGTGAATAAGAATAAATGTGAACAAACATCTTCTTATTGACCATATTACTTGAGGAATAAAGCTTAGGGTTCTACAATTTCTTTGTATATATAGATATTATCTTGTGGAGACATCTTTTATATTCATGGATAGGTTGTGTATCTTAGAGATAATTTGTGTTCATTATCCTTACATACCACAACAATATCTTGTGAATAAATTTGGCCAAGGGAGAGATTGAGGCTCGACAGGTTCATCTTTAAGTTAAGTATTCCTAAATTTATTTCTCCTTTGTAAGAGGAGATAGATAATTCAGTTATTCTTCTCTTTCATGCATTAATATTATGTATACATTGATGTAAGTATATGTATTTTATGCATGTTTAGTTTAGTTTGTTTTTTTTATAACCCCCACTTTGTGCCACAAGCTTTGGTGTGCAATAGATTATATTTACTTTCTTGTTTATTAGATTAGAGTGAACATTAAACCTAGGAATCTTTTATGGTTGTTGCATGATTATGTTAGAATATACGCTTTTGAACCCTTCCTAACATGGTGTATTATGACAAGTGATCCCCTAATCAGGTCTAGTGGATCCCCATATTTGTCATGTTCCCACTTAACAAATGTATTCCCAATTGAAAGTGTAAGTATGCCCTATCTTCTCTGAGCTAAGATTGATTTTTAGACATGATGCATTTCTAATTGCTTACATTTTGGTGAACCCAATGTGAACTAACCTTTGTAATATTTGTTTACCTTATTTCATTTTTTCATCATTATTTTTATCATATGTTTTTCATATTAGGTTAATTTCATTGACCCAACTCTAGTTTATATCAAGGTTTTCAGGTACAAGCTACTAGATTGACTTAGACAACCCAATATAGGTTTTCAACTTTTTAGACTTCTAGTCTAGACTACTAGATTAAACCTATTGACCTAGTACTTTTTTAGACATCAGGTTCAACATACTAAGTTGACCTAGTTAACCTTGTACATTTTAGACACTCAACAATATGTTTTTTCAAAGCTTGATCAACTCAGTTGACCCAGTTAGAAGAATTTTCAAGCATATATCAATGTTCTTGAATAATAATCTTCATTCTATAAATCTCTGATCCATAAAGGTTCCTTTTTATCTCTCTATCTCTTTCTTTACAATTTTTCCTTTTATAATTTGTAGTCTTTAAAACTACCCTTACATAGTTAATTGGATTGACCTTATCGACCTAGTTATGTGTTTTATGTGCTATCTAGATAACTAGGTCAAATCTTCCAACCTTGTTCATTTTTAGACCTTACTTCTATAGTATAAGATCGACCTTGTTGACCTTGTTCAGTATTCTATACATACCCTATTGACTATATCAACACTATACCTTGTTTTAAAGTTATAACTAACCTTATATACTAGTAATTAATTCACACTTTCATTTCTTATTGCTTGCATGCTTAGAATAGATCACGTAGCTTAATTAGATGGTTTTTTAATAAATCATTTAGTTTCACTATTTTCTATTTTATGTAAACACAACAAAATCACAAAATATAAACAAGTATTTTAACATTTATCTACCTAAGGCTAACCTAATTAGATTTCATAACCAAGGGGGAAGTCGACTTGATGTTTTGGTCAAGTATTAAACATGGTTAATGGTATATTCTAGCTAAGCACCTGATACCCTTATTGTTTTAGTGTGTGAAGTGAGGGGGTAGGCCCTAATACCAAGCCTCTATCATTACCACTACAGATCCCTTTCAGCACAAACTACCTAAAACCATCCTTAGACTGCCTTATAGTTCCTTGATTATATCCAACTTCCCATAACATTTAAAAACATATCTTAATAATCTAATAGACATTGAGGTTAACCAATTAGTTAGCTATTTACTTTCCAAGTTGATTACTTAATATTTGCTCAATTATATTTTGTATTGAAAAATTTTGCATTAGCCAACATTGGTGTAAGGTTTTGTGTTGTGTGCATCAATTGGATTAGCCAATGTTAATCTAATTGATTATTTGTTTCCCTTATATTCTTACTTCTCAAAATTACTTACAAAAATTATTTTTATAGATTATGTTCACTGTAATGGATTGATCCAATTGACCCTCTACTATTTTCATACCTTATTCACTTTTTTTCTAACCTCTATTTACTGTACAAGATTAACCCAGTCGACCTTTATTATTTATAGGCCCTATTTTCTATGTACTAGATTAACCCAGTTGACCCTGTGCTATTTTTTGCCTTCCCTATTTGTTAATCTTGTCCCCATTTTTCCTTCTAGCCTTTTGATATCCACTCTTGCTTGGTATCATGAAGCCTCTTATAAAATTATTTATTGATAGTCTCAAACCATTTTAAATGTACACGGTTTATTCTCTCCTAACTCACTTGTCCACCATAGAAGACAACTCTTTATGGTGTAACTCTTCATCACATGGGTCTAAATCATCTCAATCTCAATCTACCCCATACTGTATAGTAGATATAAAGAATTTTATTAGACAAATCCCAAAACATGAGAATCATATACTTTATACCAATTTTACACCTTATGAACCTAGAATTCATAAAATCATCAACCCATCTACATCAAATGTTGGAACCTCACATTATATTCCACTTCTTACAACCAATGTTCACAATTCTCCTGTTACACCCATAACAAGATCACCTAGTATTATCACTTACCAAATTAACATGGTTGAAACCATTCAAATTCATAATCTAGATGGTTTCTAATTATTCACAAACCTTGATGATAATACTATTTACTTTCCTCATAATAATGGTGGATTTACCAAGCTTCTTTCTTCTATCACACTTAAGACAACTAACACTAATGTTGGGAATCCTCCACTTACAAAGAATTCTCCTTTCACCAACACTACCAATCCCCCTCCTATCAACACTAATATTCCTCCTACAAATATAAACCCACCTATTAATAAAAATCAACTTCTTGCACAAGTCATACAACAAATGAACATCATGCAAATAACCAATCAATCTCAAATGATAAACATGCAACAAAATTTATTAAATATGGCTAGTTAACCACCTCAAGTCATCATGTCTCAACCAAATAAAAATTTGATCCCTCCTCCTCTTAGAGATGCCAATGGGAATATCATCCCTAAACCTCTAATAAATAACAAAATGTTTCAACATCTTCAAAATGAACCTTTATTTCCATTCATTGCATCCATATATATTGGAAACATTTCTCCAACTATCACATATAATGGGACTAAGGACCTTACTATCTTTCTTAAGTCTTTTGGTAATCTCTATATGGAATGGGTCCAAACTAACACCTTTGTTACCACCAAGATCTTAGCCAAAATCTTTTTGGGTGATTCAATTGAATGGTACAACCAACTTCTTAGACATTCCATCTCATAACTAGAGGATTTAGCCAATGCTCTAGTGAAGAAACTCCAACATGATGACCTTCCTAAAAATTACCTTAGCCATTTCATCAATGTGTTGGATGGTGGATCTTGATCTCATTTTAATGCCTAATTCCTGATAGGGGGGTATTGGGGGGGGGAACACCTTCCCCACTAGGGTCTCCATGGGGGTCCAAGGGTGGCAACCTATTTTGGAGTCCCCCTGGTAGGGGTTCAGGGGTAGCACCCCTAAAGTAAAATTTTGTGAAAAATACATTATAAAATATTGTAATTTCATAGTTAATCTAGACCATTTACTATTAGGTTTTAGATCTAATCATAGAAATTAAGTTAGTGAATTTTTTCCCTAATTTATAACCCTCATTTTATATGAGGGCATTGTAATTAGATGGTAAAAAGTGAAAGGGTGAAGAGGATATTGTAGTGGATGTATTACAAGTTTTTCCCTTCATTTGTTGGAATGAATAATAAGGACTAGCAGTTTTTGTGTGGATGTAGCTCATATTGGGTGAACCACATTAAATATGTGTCTCTATTCTATTATGTTTTCTAAATTTTAATTCTATATTTATTTCATTTTTATTGATCTACATTCTATATTCCTTATAATTGCTATCAGAGCCAAAGGTTTATTTGGTAGATAAACTCACAAAAAAAGAGGTTTCCTAGTTCAAGTGGGAGCAATGGCAAAAAAAGCAAGTTTAAGATCAAGAATTTTAATAGCCAAAACTACTAGCTATAGAAGATGCACATGGAGGAATATCTATATCAAAAATATCTTTTCCTACCATTGGGTGGAATAGCAAAGAAGTTGATGACTATGAAGGATGAAGATTGGGAGGTTCTTGACAAAAAGGCACTAGGAATAATATGGTTGTGTCTGGTAGTGTCAGTGACCTTCAATATTTTAAAATAAAAGACAAAAATGGATGTGATATAGGTATTAGATATATTGTATGAAAAACCCTCAACCTCCAACAAGGTATTTCTTGTGAAGCATTATTTAATCTATAAATGTTAGAAGATAGGTCTGTTGTTGACCATTTAAATGAATTTAACATGGTCAAAAATTAGTTAAGCTCTATATGAGTAAATTTTGATGATGAGGTTAGGGATATTTTTATTATGTGCTTATTTACAAAAAGATAGAATGGCTAAGTCATGGCTATAATCAATTATATCTCTGGCTCAAACACTTTAAAGTTTGATGATGTTATTAGTGTTATACTTAGCGAGGAAATGTGATAGAAAAGCATAGGTGAGACATCAAGTAATGATATGACTATGGAGAATATGGGAAGACAAAATGATATAGGAAATGCCCTAGGGAATTTTGGGAAGTCTAAGAAGGTCAGATCTAAATCTAGAGGAACATTGGTGTGTTAGATTTGTGGGAAGAAAGGACACTTGAAGAAAGATTATTAGTTTTGAAAAAGAAATCAAGATAAAAAATAGAAAGAAAATGTATCAAGTGATGTGTTATAAGATTATTTAATCCTTTATTTAGATAATATTAATGATTCTTGGGTGTTATATTTAGGGGCTTAATTTCATGCTACACCCCATAAGAAATATTTTCAAGACTATGTTCAAGGTGATTTTGGGCAGGTTTGTTTGGGTGATGGTGAACCTTGTAAAATTTTAAGAAAGGGTAAGATATAGATAAAATTATATAATGAAAACAAATGGTTGTTGAAAGAGGTGAGGCATGTTCCTTAGTTGAGAATAAATCTAATTTCAATAGGGTAACTAGGAAGTGAGGGCTGTATAGTTACATTCACATAAAATTCATGGAAGGTCACTAAAGGATCACTAGTAATAGAAAAAAGAGAGAAGGTAGGTAAATTTAATTTATCTAATAGTGATGTTGATTCTTCTATTTATCTATATTCTATAGAAGTAGATACAAAATTATGGCACCACAAACTTAGGCACATGAATGAGAAGGGGATGTAAGTTATGCACTTAAAGAATTTGTTGCCAGATTTGAAGAAGGTGGATTTGGATTTTTGTGTGCATTGTGTGTATGGAAAACAAAAGAGATTCATATTTATTAGAGTTGGGAGGACAAAGAAGGATTAAAATTTAGATCTTGTGCATATAAATGTATGGGGACCAACTCAGGTATCATCCCTTTGTGGCTCTTATTATTATGTTACTTTTATTGATGATGTAACTAGAAAAACTTGGGGTTTATTGCATATGAAATAAATATGATGTTTTTGATACTTTAAAAAAAATGGAAAACTTTGATTGAGAATGAGACAAAAAATAAGTTGAAGTGTGTCAGATTAGATAATAGAGGTGAATACTACTGTAAAGAGTTTGATAATTACTATTCATCCCATGGGATTTGTAGAGAGAAGACGGTTCCAAGAACACCACAACAAAATGGTGTGTCAGAAAGGATGAATAGGATAATCATGGAGTGTACAAGAAGCATGAGATCACATGCAAGGTTACCCTTACAATTTTGAGTAGATTATATGGATACTATTATTTAATTAATAAATAGAGGGCCTTCAAGTCCTTTGGATGGTGGCATTCTAGAGGAAGCATGGATATGTAGAAAGGTAGATTATTCTTTTTTAAAGAATTTTAGTTGTGAATCATTTTTACATATTGATAAAGAAAATATAACCAAGCTTGAGGCAAAATCTAAGAAATGTACTTTTATTGGATATGGAGTTAATGATTTTGGTTGCCATTTAAGGGATATTGAAAATCGCATAATCATTAGGAGTAGAGATGTGGTATTTAATGAAAAGGCCATGCATAGAGATCAGTTTTAGGAAAATAAATAGGAAAATTCAAATATAGAATATATAGTATTTGATGAAATTACTAGAAATGAAACTCCAAAAGTGCTAACAAATTAGAATGTGCAACAACTACAACAAGTACCTCAAACTCCTAGAAGTGTAGTTAGAAGATCTACTAGAGTAAGTAGACTCCCTGAACGTTACTCTCCTCCACTTTATTATTGATTGATGGTGGTGAGCCAGAAATCTATGAATAAGTAATGTAGGTAGAAACTATAAAGATATGGGAGCAAGGCATGAAAGAGGAGATGGACTCCTTGGTACACAACCAAACTTAGGATTTGGTTTAGTTTCCTATAGGTAAAAGAGCATTGTAGAATAAATGGGTTTATAGGTTGAAGGAATAATATGGAGGAAAAAAGAGGTACAAGGTTAGACTTGTTATAAATGGGTTTGCACAAAAGAAAGATATTGACTTTGATGAAATATTTTCTTCAGTAGTTAAAATGACTTCTACAAGAACTATTTAAGTTTGGTAGCAGTAGAATATTTACACCTTGAACAGTTAGATGTGAAGGTTTCATTCCTTCATGGTGATTTGGAGGAGGAAATATATATGAAATATTCACAAGGATACAAAGTCAAAGGTAAGGAGAAAATGGTGTGTAGGTTGAAAAAGAATTTGTATGGCCTAAAACAAGCTCTAAGATAGTGGTATTTGAAATTTGACATGTTTATGATAGAACAAGGTTATAATAGATGCCATTATAACCACTGTGTTTGCTTTAAGAGATTAGATAATGGAAGCTTTATTATCTTGTTATTGTATGTAGATGACATGCTTGTTCCAGGGTCTAACATACATGATATAAATGAGTTGAAATGAAAACTAGCAAATTCATTTTCAATGAAGGATTTAGGTGTTATAAAGCAAATCCTTGATATGAGAATAACAAGAGACAATAAAAATAATAAATTGACATTGTCTCAAGAAGAATACACCAAAAATGTGTTATTTAGGTTCAATATGCAAGAAGAAAACCTGTGAGTACACCTTTGGGAGGGAACTTCAAATTAAGCAAGGATCAATGTCCTAAAACATAGGAAAAAATCAATTACCTGACCAAAGTGCCATATGCTTTAGTAGTTGGAAGTTTAATGTATGTTATGGTGTGCACTAGACTAGATATTGCTCATGTAGTGGGAGTTGTTAGTAGGTTTATGAACAATCCAAGAAAAGAGCATTGGGATGCAGTCAAGTGGATTCTTAGGTACTTGAGAGGCACCACTAATAGACATTTATGCTATGAAGGGTAATATCGTACTTTACAAGGATATGTTGATGTAGACATGGTTGGAGATTTATATGGCATGAAGAACACCATACGTTATGTATTCACTATTGGTGACATAGTAGTTGGTTAGATTTCAGAATTGTAGAAGATAGTTGCTTTGTTAACTACTGAGGTAGAATATGTTCCAGCTACAAAAGCTAGCAAGGAGATGATATGGATGTAATGGTTTATGGAAGAGTTGAGGCATAAGAAATAATATTGTAGATTATACAGTGATAGCTAGAGTGTGATTCATTTATCAAATAACTAAACATTCCACTCAAAAACTAAACATATACAACTCAGGTATCACTTCATTCATTTAGTTTTGGAGGATGGTCAACTAAAGTTGGAAAAGATCCATATGAGTTATAATCTTGTAGATATGCTAACAAAGGTAGTCAATAAAGATAACATGGAGAGTTGTTTAGTTTCAATAGGTCTTCAAGGATAACAAGGAATATGAGAAACATTCCAGGGTCAAAGTTTAAAGAAAAGTCCAAGTAAGTGTTATAACGATGGAGTTGCAACAATCAGTCTCCAAGTGGGAGATTGTTGGATGGTAGAACCTGGTCTTATTTTAATTCTAGTTCTCAATAGCAAGGTGTGGGGTAGGTGGGAACACCCCCCCCCCCCCCCACTAGGGTCTCTATGGGGGTGTAAGGGTAGTGAACTATTTTGGATCCCCCCCTAGTATGGGTTTGGCAGTGCCCCTAAAGTAATTTTTTTTGAAAAATGCATTATAAAATATTATAATTTTGTAGTTAATCTAGACCATTTACTATTAGGCTTTAGATCTAATGGTATAAATTAAGTTAGTTAATTTTTACCCTAATTTATAACCCTCCTTTTATATAAAGGCATTGTAATCAGGTGATAAAAAGTGAGAGAGTGAAGAGGATATTGTAATGGATGTATTACAGGTTTTTCCCTTCATTTGTTAGACTAAATAATAAGAAAGATTGGTAGTTTATATGTGGATGTAGACAATATTGGGTGAACCACATTAAATCTGTGTTTCTATTCTATTGTGTATTTTTAATTTTAATTTTGTCTTTATTTCATTATTATTGTTCTACATTCTATATTCTTAACACAATGCCAAATAACTTCCTAGTGAATCTTCTCATACTTTTATCAAATGATGGAAGTATATTGATCATAAATTGGATCATAAAATGAATGATGACACTCTTTTAAAACTATTTGTTATTAATCTTAAACCTCCCCTTCAATACAAAGTTTGAATCTTTTTACATAAAACTTTAGATGAAGCCTTAGACCAAGAAAAAAGACAAGACTTTCTTATGACTCAATTTGAACCATCTTAAACAACTACTAAATCACCTTTCCAATCATTTTATCATGACATTGATTCATCTACTCCACGCCAACCTCAAAATGGAGCACCCAATTCAACCAATTTTAACCCAACCTACCCTCCCTTAAGTCTATAACAACTTAAGAATAAATTCCTACCCTTTAAACCATGAACTTTGATCCTTTCAAAACTCATCCAAAATGGTACAATGTTGATAAATTTTATTGGTGGCATGATACTATAGGTCATTCTCATGAGTCTTGTTATGATATTCACCAATTTATTCTTTCTTGCTTTCTTGGATGACTTTTCAATCTTGATACTCTAACAAAACAACATTGTCAAGACTATCTTCAAGTTTCTCAAATTTAATCTCAATAACCACAGTCACATCAAAATCAACTACCTAATGATAAAAAAACAATTATCCCATACCTATACCTCATCCACTAATTTTTTTCAAACCATAATTGATCCTTATTCCTACACCAATAAGGAAAGTATAACTCACATGAACAACTTTAAACATATCATTGCATCCATTGAACCTCAACCTCTTAGGTCACATGAACCAAAAGAGTACCTAGTTCAGATTCCTACTCCAATGCATATCATACATGTTCCTCCTTTACCTCCTTTATCTCTTCTTACCTCTCCTACCCATTATATGTCATATTCAACCTCCTTAAAATCTAATAAACCAACACATTTTCCTATCTCTAAATGTGCCCACCAACCCAATGTAAACCATTTTAATAGTTCAATGTTACCTCACTCCATCTCATATGTTGGGGAATCTTACAATGCCCATCCATACATCTAATCACATATTAGGTCATCTTACGATTCCCACTCTTATTCTACATTTTACAATAACATCCAAATTCGACTTCAAGAAACCTTCAAAGACTTATAGACTTATATTTCACATGATCATCTTTGATATAGATGTTAGCATATATCATACTTGTTATTTTTGTCTCATGTTTCTTTGTTGTTTTGCACTTTATTTCTTTTACTTTCACTTTATAAGCATAATTTTCTTCTTTTATGTTCTTTGGTTTTATTACACATTACATTTGGCATTTACTTTCATTTTTGTCCTCATATATTTCTTTTATCTTTTTATGTTATTCTTTGCCTTAGTAGCTTTATGATTATTTTTTACCTTATTTAGCATTCACCCTCATGGGTTTCTATTTTTTGAGTTTGTAGTATAAGACCATGCATATAAACTATCCCTCCTCACAAAATACCACCTTTGCTTCTTTTCTCATTTTTTTCACATTTTACTTTTTGGCACCCTCATGGGTTTCTCTTTTATGAGTTGTAGTATAAGACTATGGATAAGACCTGACCCTCATCATAAAATTACCATATTATCATTCCTTTTATAATAAATTATTATTGATCTTTGTTCTCACATTTAGCTTTTACTTCTTTTTGATAAGATGGAATTTTCACAACAATCTATGTTAGCATGTTTTCCTCCAGTTCCCTTATTCTTATGATAAAGAATCACACTTTACTATCATTGTATCCCTTTTTACCCTTTTATCAATTTTTTTTATGTGAATTAATTCAAATTTTTCCATGTGTCATTCCTCTTTATTTCCCCTTCTTTTCACTCTACATTGGATAAAACAAAGTCAAAGTCAAGATAGCACTTTTATTTCACATAGATTTATGAGACTCTTAGACCCCATGCTCTTTGAATTTCTCTCTATTATAAACCAAGTCTAGCACCCTTTATATGGAGGAGGAATAAAAAAATCCATCAAGAAAGTTAAAATCTAAATCATTTTTAATAAAAGGCAACATACAAATCTCAAAAGTCAAATCACACCAAAAGACATGATTCCAAGCACATCTCATATCTCTAATCAAATATCAAACTCAAAAATTGGCCTCACATAGAGCTTACATCTTTTGGGATGTGGTAGGATAGTATATTGGAATAGGAGAATTTAGAAAACTTTATGGTGCTACCTACTTTCTCATATAAGTACCCAATCTTCATAATAGATCGACGACTCTGTAAGGGGTCCTAAGGAATGGGGAACATGTTGTGGGAAGGTAGGTCCATTTTACTTTTCATTCATATAAAATTTATCAAATGATCTATATACTTCATTTGTTAACATAAGACTTGTGTGGCTAAGAGAAGTTCTTCATAGTCCTTTAGGTTGAAAGTCATCTTGTTTTGATAAACCTAATTTGAGTGTCTTGAATTCAATAAAGAGTTCCTCTAGCTTGGTTTTCCATCATTCTCTCCTCCACCCATTTAATTTTTCCCTTTTATAGGAAAATTTTGATTCTAAATGTGTTTTCCCTCTTCTATTATTCCTTATTCTTCACCTCTTAAAAACATGTTAGCATTACTTTGTTTCAGTTTTATCTATCCTTAGAGCAAAACATGTCTGAGTAACTATGGATTATACTCTTAAATCATTTATTTACCACACCATCTCATTGTCATACTATTCATGTTATTAGGTGGTTATTTTTTCTTACATTACATTTTAGAACAAGCAATAAGTTTGGAGTTTCCATTTTTTATAGCTTTTTGATTTTTATTTCTCCATCATGCTCTTATTTGATTTTTTTTGCAGACTTCACTTATCTTACATATGACATTTGCCATGATTACATTTTTTTATTTATGTGTTCCTTCTTCATGTTTGTATTACATCTTAAATTACATTTCATTTTCCATCTTTCATGTTTTTAGTTTTGCCTATCTTACATGATCTTCCTTTTCACTTTCCTACATATCTTTGTTCAAGTTTTCTTGTATTGATATTTCATTTGTCATTCATGTTTTACATGATTCACAATGTGATTTAGTATGTTCTATATTTATTTTTTTTAATTTATGTTTTTCATGTTTTCTAACATGATATAATGTGTTTTACAGTCATTTGTCATTCATTTACACTCATTTGTCATTTATTTTCCATCATTTGTCATTTATTTGCCATCCTTTTGTCATTCATTTTCCTTAAATATTTTAGCCTTATCTTAACAATTCTAATTTTCCAATTTTTCCTAATACTCTCATATTTTTTTCTTAACTCATTTTACACTACTATATGCCTATATTCCCAAAATGTCAATTTTTGGCTATTTTTTGCACTAAATTCTACAGGTTCACCTAGTGTTCTACACATTAGATGCCTTCACTTTCTCTTATAGTCTACTTATTTATCTAAAACATTATGGTAAGTAAATGTATGTGTTTTTAAATTTTGTAATTTCATTTATTTTATTTTCTACTTACTACACTTTACTTAGCATCAACATTGTGTATTATCATGTTCTATCCCAAAGTACCATCCCATGTTACACTTACGTGACATGTGATGAGATTCAAGTGGGGCATATGTATACACATAATATTTTAAAACTTTTATCAATTACTGACATTTTTTATCTTGCAATAACCCATAGATTCTCAATCTCTCTGAGTGCATGCCTTAAGGTGTGCATTGGGAAAGGGGTGGGAAGACCATTGGTGCTTTGTAAGATTATTGTCCCTTTTTCCACTTTCCATCTACACACTTCTCTCCTAAAACCATTTACCCTAAGATTATTATTCTCTATTTTACCCATTCCAAACATTTGTCATATCATTATCCTCCTTTTTCTTACCTTGACCCCCTTTTACTACTTGACTATACTAGGTCGACTGGGTTGACCTTATATAGTTTTTAACCTCTAATTACTATATAGGTTTGACTCAATTGACCTAGCTTGAGACTTAGTGATTTATCTTCAAAAAATATATAGAGTCAACTGGGTCGAACTCATACAACTGACATATTAAGAAGGATTTAGGGCAGGATCTACCTATATATACAAGTTCATTTCCAACCATTTAGATATAGAGAAGTAAAGAATAATAAGTGAAAACTAACATCTACTAATTAACCATTCTACTTGAGGAATAAATCATAGGGTTCCATACTTTTTTTGGAAATATAGATCTTGTCTTGTGGAGAAGTCTTTTGGATACATAGATATGTTGTGTAGCCTAGAGATGATTTGTCTTTATTATCCTTACATACCACAACAATCTCTTGTGAATCACCTTGGCCAAGGGAAAGATTGAGGCTTGATGAGTTCATCTTCAAGATAAGTGTTCCTAAATTTATTTCTCCTTTGTAAGAGAAGATAGATAATGTAGTTGTGCTTCTCTTATATGCATTAAGATTTCATATACATTGAGGTGAGTATATGTATTCTATGCATGTTTAGTTTAGTTTTTTTTGTTTCTAACCCTCACTTTGTGCCATAAGCTATGATTATGTTAGATTGTAGGCTTTATAACCCTTCCTAACATGGTGTATTATGACAAGTTATCCCCTAATTAGTTTAGCAGATCCCCATATTGGTCATGTTCCCACTTAACACATGTATTCCAAATCAGAAGTGTAGGTATGCTCTATCTTCTCTAAGACAAGATTGATTTATAGACATGATGCATTTATGATTGCATACATAATCCATCTAAGGGAATGAAATAATTAAACATCATATAGTCTCAATTACCTTCCATATGTAATAATAATTAGCTTCACTTCCTAGCCTATAACTTGGTCAGACCATCATGAACAGGGTTATGCACCTCCCTCAAACCCCATACTTGCATCATGCTCAAACATATATAAATGAGGAAGGGTTACACTACAAAATATTTCACTAACAAGTTATAATTTTAATATTCACTCATTTCACATAGACATAATACATAAAAACACAACATAGATACATTCACATTAACATAAGTAAAAATTGGTAGATATAAGAATTTTTATTTCATAAATTATGTTTACACACAATTCTATTATTTTGATATAATATAGGTTTATTTTTGTACAATTATATGACACTGCAATTTAAAACTAGGAATTCTTACATATAAACATACATATGTTTTTGATTAAGGTGGAAAACCAGGGGCCAAACCCTATACAGTCAAAAAAGACAAGAAGGTAGGCAAACAAAAGCTGCCATCATAAGAACAATGGCACAACCAAGAAACACAGACAAAAGCAAAACAAAAATAATGGAAAGACCAAAGTTAGAAAGGTTGAAACTACATAACTATAGAAGTAATAATATCCTTAAGTTTCTCATTCTCTGCATTTTCAGAATTCCCAGGATTACACACCACTTCCAACATAGACATATTCAGTAGAATTTTATTTTGAAGGCCTTTGGTGAAGATCTTTCTAGCTTTTGAATTTGGTCCTTCAAGGCCCCAATTTTAGTTTTCCAATCATTCTCATTCCCCATATCCTCACAAGCTTCCTTAGCATGCATCTTCCCCTTATTGTCAGTAGTTCTCATAGAGTCAGCACCCTGCTCTTCAATGACCTCAACAACTCGATAAGCCTGTTTCCCTCCCGTGTCCTCCAAAATTTCCTAGATTTCTAGATCTTCAGACTCTTCATCTTGGGTTGCTTTGTCTACAATAGTTTCTAAATAATCAATCAGCATGGCCTTCGAGGCTGGTTTGCCAGTGATCCTCCCCGACCTACACACTCTAGAAGGGAAACCTTCCTTACTTATTTTGGAATGCTTGTGAGGTTTGCCACCTTGCCCCCCCATGGCCATGCCTAGATTCCTGTGGGTCCCTTTTGTATTCTCTTCAAAATTTTCTTCTTCTCCATCAACCTTCCTCTTCTTTCCCTTTTTATTCACAAGGGAGCTGGGAGTATTAATAGGATTCTTAATGGGGGTGGAGAAAGGGGCATCATTGGTTTTGGTAGGAGCAGGGGAAACCCATGATTCATTAATTGCATCACCAGACACTGGGTTTGAGGGAATGTCTTCATTAACACCTCTGATATTCTTGTTTGGCTCAAGGGTGCGGTGAAAATTGTATAGACAAAAAATAAGCCCATGGTGTAGGGGAATAGGTTTTATGTCCAGCTTCTTGGCCATTTTGGCTCTCACCCTCAGGATAGAGTGTTCTAATGAGGAAAGCAGGTAGAAAGGAAATTTGATAATAGCATTGCATCTAAAATGATTTAAAAAAGGAAGGTGGTAGTTATAAAACCTGGTATAATTCCCCTCAAGAGTGAAGTATTTCATGAGGATGTAGCAGACTCCATCCCATGGCTCTAGAAGTTTGGCACGTTTGAACCCTCCTTGATATGGGATGAGTTCCTCTTCTTCACCCAAAAATAGTTTGTGACTAGCCAAATCCATGATTTTGGTTTTTCTTTGGAGCTTTAAACCCTACATGGTCATTCCCATGGCCATATAAATCACCTTTTTAGAGATTTCAAAGCTAATACCACCCACAGTGACCTACCTATTCAACCAAGATCTTGTGAACTACTCAGACAAATTTTCATCATAACCATTCAGTCTTTCCAAATACTGGCTGATACCTCCTTTACAATAATGCCAGACTAATGAGTTGTCTTTAAATTCACAGTAAGAGATAGGTTTAGTTTGAATACAGTCACCTCCCATCTGTGATTGCAAACCTAGCTGATGAAATTCCCAATTTCTACCTTGAGCTTCGAACAAGTAGCTAGCCCTCACTTCTATTTGCACTGAATGTAGATGTGAAAGCTCATTTTATGAAATGCCCTACTGTGGTGACGTCTACTCCCATGCTTGAAAATAATATCCCCTTGATTTTCATGATGTAACTCTCACACCTCCCCCTCATGATACAAGGAATTAATAATGATAATCAAGGAAGTACTAAGGTTATCATTTTCTAATATCCCCGCTGGCCTTCTCCATGTGGACCACCTTCTAAAGCTATCTTTGTCATCAATGTGCATCATTCATAATCCTTCATCTCCTTCTAAATGATCTCTCTAATGTTTAGGGGAATATGACCATCTTGTCACTGTACCCTCCATCCTGAGAATTACTGACCAAGGTTAGAACAAGCATTAGCAACCCTGTTGCCTTCTCTGTAGGTATGGGTAATCTCAACTTTAGAAAATTTTTGTAAAAGAAACTAGATATCAGTAATGATGTCTTTTAGCTGGATTCCAATGTTAGATGCTTTATTAATGGCATCTATGACCAACTTAGAATCTCCTTGAATATTCAAATTTCTTATTCCTAGGGATATAACTAACTTTAATCCCCATAGTAAAGCCATAGCTTCAGTGTAGTTATTGCTCTAGCAACCAATTCCACCAGCATAGACAATAGACATCCATCCTTTTTCATTCCTTATAATTCCTCCTCCACTAGCTTTACCACTCAACTTAGATGCCCCATCAAATTTGAGTTTCATCCAATTGGGTTTAGGTGGTATCTATTTAGTATGAAGTCTTTGTAGAATTTTGGAATTATCATGCCCAGGGATAAGGTTTAAAACCTTCCATTTGGCTGCAATTTGTCTTTCAAATTGAGATAGGGGTTTCTCTATAACACTAATATGAATTGTTGTAACACTTTCCAAGATGGTCCTAGCAAAGGAGTTAAACACCTGAGAAGCATTTCTAGCAGTGTCCCTAAAAATTCTATGATTGCGCTCTTTCCATAAAGTCCAACTTAAACATGGTAGAGCTTGCTTCCATAATTCCTTGATCCAGGGATGTGTGAAGGTTGAGTTCCAAATGATAATTACTTCTTTAAGGTCAGAATTGCAAACCCATTCAATACCAAAGTTGTTAAGAATTGTGCCCCATAAATCTCGGGCAAACTCATAGTGGATAAATAGGTGTGAAACTGATTCCTCTTTTGAACCACATAGAAAACATCTATTTGCCAAAGCAAACCATCTCTTTTGAAGGTTGTCCTGAGTAAGGATTTTGTTATGGGAAGCAGCCCACCAAAACAAGTTAATATTTGGAATAAGTTTATGATTCCAAACCTTTTTCCATACCTCCTTATTCTGATCTTTGGAGTAAGCAGATGGTAGGTAGATTTGACAGAGAAAAATCCATTCTTATTCGGCCTCCAGTATTGTTCATCCTCCTAAGGGAAGAGTAGGATTCTGATCTCCTGAACACATTACTGGATCTCCCAAATTCTTGGAGAAGCTCAGGCCTGTGCCCACAACAATCCAAAAGGTTTTTCCAGCTCCTTATCCCATTGTTGTTTTCCATATAATCATTGACCCTATCTCTAAAGAACTGGGTAGTCAAGTCAGCAATTTCTCCATAGTTTCCTTGAGAGATGAGAACCTTGCCCCTTAACCAGGTATCCTCCCAAAATTTAATTTTCCATCCATTTCCAAGCTTCCACCTAATTCCCTATTTGAGAAGGCTTTTACTTTTTAGCATTTTATTCCATATCACAGACCCTTGGGGTAATCCCACCTTTTGGAGAAAGTTGGAATCATCAATGCTATGCATGTATTTGGCATACATTATTTCCCCCCACTCACTATTGTTATGGATTAGGTTCCAACTAAATTTTGAGATAAGGGCTTTATTCATGTTCCTGATGGATCTTATATTAAGTCCACCATGAGATTTTGGGAGACACACTTTTTCCCATCTGACTAAAGACATTCTCTGTTTGTCTTCCACTCCCATCCATAAAAATTTCCTTTGGATCTATTCCAAATTTTTAGAAAAATACATAGGAATTTTAAAAAGAGACATGAAGTAGGAATATCTTGCAATGATGCCTAAAGAAGTTGCAGGTTACCAACACTGCTGAGTAGTTTCCCCTTCCACCCAAGAAGTTTCCTATGTGTTCTTTCCACAATTCCATTCCAAAAAAGTGGAGATACCTCTTTGACCAAGAGTGGTAGACCTAGGTAGGTAGTTGGCAAGCCAGCTTTAGCACATTCTAATATATCAATGATTATATGTCTAAGTTCATTGGAAGTGTTGAAGAAGTACACATTGCTTTTCTAGAAATTTATGCTTTGTCCTGAGTCTCTGGCATAATCATTTAATATATTCTTCCATCTTATAGCTTCGATCACTGATGAGATTCCAAATAAGATGGTATCATCAACAAACTGTTGTATAACCATAGGATGAAGGGAAGAGGCAGGTTTGATGCCTACTAGCTTTTTTGAGACTATATCGGCTTGTATGTATCTTCCTAGTGCCTCAGCCATAATGATGAATAGGTATGGGGAGAGAGGGTCTCCCTGATGAATTCCTCTCAAGGATGAGAAAAACCCTCTAGGAGCACCATTAACTAGCATGAAGAATTTAGTAGAAGAGACCGCATTCCATAATAAGCAAGACAATTTATCATTAAACCCAAAATTTTTGATCACTTGGAATAGAAAAGTCCATGAGACTCTATTATAGGCTTTAGAAATGTCAAGCTTGAGGGCCATCCCAAGGATTATACTCTTATCCATGGAGTGAATAGTCTCATGTGTGGTGATCACAACATCAAGAATCTATCTGCCTGGGATGAAACCTTTTTGATTAGGAGAAATAATTTTGTCAAGCAAGGGTTAAATCCTCATGACTAGCAGTTTAGTACATATCTTATACACAATGTTACATAAACTAATGGGTCTGAAATTAGTGAGGTGTGAAGGTTAAGATTTTTTAGGAACAAGTATGATGAAGGTATTATAAACTTGTTTCAAAATTTTTCCAGATCTAAAAAAATCATGAATGGCAGCTGTGAGGTCCGCTCCTACAATCTCCCAATATTCCTGAAATAATATAGGAGGAAAGCCATCAGAACCTGGGGCTTTAAAATCACCCATGGAGAATAAAAAAACATGGACTTCTTCCTTGGATATAGGCTTTAAAATTTCCAGATTATCTTCTTTTGTTATCAAATAGGGGATTTTATCAATGAATTGATTCATAGATCTATCAAATCTATCATTATTGTTTTCTTCCATAAGCAGGTTTTGAAACAATGCCCTGGCTTGCTCCCCTATTTCGTTATCCTCAGTAATAATGTCACCATTATCCAAGACAAGCTTATTTATTGAGTTGGCTTTCCTATGTTTCATAGCTGAGAGATGAAAAAAAGTAGTGTTCCTATCCCCCTCCTTAAGCCACTGAATACATATGTTAAAATTGAGGTCAAAATGAACTAAAATAAAAAATTTAGTAACATTAATTGATAATAGTTCATAAAATTGATCAAGGAGAGTACAAGTACATAGCAACATAATGAGGTCAGATCATTGGCATCCATGAAGTAAATAGTTAAATACCTAGTCCAAAACTATATAAATATCATCTCCTATGAAATAATAAACCACTAAAGGATGTCAAATGTATCTAAAAATAATGATGTCAAATGGATATTATGTGAAAAGGTTTTTTAATGTACCAATGTAAGTCAAAATTACTTTAGTGAATCCCATGGTCATCCAAATATGAATCATAATACTATGATAAAAAAATATCAATAAGAATTTCAACACATATTATTTTATAGTCACAAATTTCTCTAAAATTTCAACTCATGTTTTCTAAATATATAACCATTCATAAAATTTAACTGAAATAGATATATTTATAAATTAAAATGATTTACAATAGGATAGTATAATATCCTTAAGAAGATAAAATTATAATAGTGGCACATGGTGTCTCTCAAAATCAAAACATAATTCCATCAAGTACATAAAGTAGTATAAGTATAATAAATGTGGTTTAAAAAATTGGCCTCACTAGTAGCCTACATCAAGGTGTTGATGGTCCTGGCCTAGGTACTCTATCACTTATTGTCATGATGATCTCTAAAATCTAGGTTAATTTCAATGTAACCACCTTGAGCATTCCAAACTAGCCTAGAAACTAAAGTTTCCATCAATGTAAATTCATGATCAAAGTGACCAATAACTCTATAATGGAAATAAGCACTTACAGAGTTCCCTCTCTTAGGCTAGATCCCCAAGGCTCTACTCAGCTTTATGCCTATAAAATCTATAAGTTTATGATATGCATCATATTAGGTTAAAAAAAGTCTAAATTATTGTATCAAGGTTTCACACCTTATAAGACAAGAAATAATTGTCACATGATAAAGATGAAGGTGTTCCTCATGTATTTGTGTATGATTTATAACATGAGACCTTGTACAACTAAATATGCATCCCCTCTATTGAGGTTGTTAATGTACCTCACTACATGGTGTTGATTTTGAGGTGAAGAATATTTCCATAGTAATTATGTAATTTAAGTAAGTATTTCACCTATAACATCCACCACCCATTGTAAGTTTTGAAATATTTACATTTTGATCTCAATGAGATGCTGAGATGGTGGATCCTGATGTAAAACATTTTCAAAAATACTTGTGATCTCATTATGTGACATACTACAATAAAACATTAGATTAAAAGAGTTAGGGAAGTTGTGACCAAGGAAATATCATCCTAGATTTCTTAGTGTTAAACATGGGATCTGATACCAAAATGTCATGCCCAAAATTCGTATCATTGAATCACACATAAAAACTAGATTTTTTTAATGAACAACACATATCTTGCACAAATTACAATGTCAAATGTTTATCCATATTCATGAAATGATGTGTGTAATTAATCAAAATAAAAATTAACAAAAATATTTTGGTAAAAGTTAATTACAAGGTTAATAATGTTCCATAATTAAATTATCACCAAAACATCCTCATTTTCATATTAAACAGGTGATCATTGAAAGAGAGTTTTCAACCTAACTCAAGGATTGGTGAGATTACAATCCTAATCTAGCCTAATACCTAGATCAAATTCCCTACCTCAACATGGAATACTACATATATGCTCCTTATAATTAAAGCTATACGTAGTTTTATGGAAGAACTAGATAAAGGTTTCTTCATGATATGCCAACATTGATAGGGGTTGGTATTATAAGCCAACAAGGAAGGAACCAATGTAATTCAAAAATTTCTAAAAGTGGAAAATATAACACTAATAATATAATTATATTCCTTAAACCTATTTATTCACCAAAAATAATTAAAATTTAGAGAGATTATTGGGTACTCTAGTTCACCAAATCTTAAACTAGTTCTTGCACCAACATATAATGTAAGGAAAGGGATTCCTATGAGCTCACCTGAGGTGAGAAATAATGGAGAATCCAGGCTAAGATCATTTTATTTTCCTATAATTTTAGAGTATTGTTTAGGAGGAGTATAAGGGGGTGAATTTATGATTTATGAAAACAGACCAAGATGTTATTAAATATCATTCAATAGACAAACATTAAATGAAATAATATTTATATTAGATTCACTCCCTATTGAATACAAGGGGGAATGTTATTACACCTAATACCCTAGGTGTTCTCTCTCTCAAATAGAGTTAATAATAGCCCATAAATCTCCATAGTATAATATAATATCAATGTTTAACCCTGTTTCTCTTAGCTATGGCTAGGTGGCTCTTTCTCTTTGTTTTCTACCACTCTCTTCTCGACTGACTCTCTCTTATAAATTTTTCCCATTGAAGTGAACATATTTCTTATGTCCTTCCCTTATTATCTCATTAATAATTTATCATTATATCCCCTAATTTAATTTATAACTCATCCAAAGGCAAATTACCATGTCATTTACCATTGTACCATATCAATTTTGTGTCAAGATTTGTCACTACCTAATCCACCTGATGCTTTCCCATGTAATCCCTCATGTAGTTCTTAAGTCGACATGGCTAATTTTCTCTAGGTCCTGCCACTTTTTCATGTAATAAGGATCAACACATTTTTTATGATTGATGTCTACTTCAATAGTTATTTTTATCAATGTGCATGTGAAGGTTATGTGGTTTAGATTGCTCATGCTTCTTAGATAGTGGCATTGATATTTGTATGAAGAACTTAAATGTGTGATTTATTGATACTTAGTTGATTTTGGGGGTTGACATAAATCCACACTAAATTGGTTATCTATCCTTGGATAATAATTTTTTATTTTTTTTCCATCCTTGTGTAACCCATCTACCCTCAAATCTTTATCATAAGAAAATACTTCATCTAAAGTTGTAAGGTTTTACAATCCTTTTCTCTATGATTCCTTATGAGATTATTTCCTTTTCTTTTATTGGATATATTTCACACCTTATCATTTCTTACTTGTATATTATATTTATAAACATACTCTCTTTCATCTCATGCCCTCTTCTACTAGGAAACATGACTACTTAGGGCCTTCAACCTCTATGCTTCTTATGTCAAGGCCTAAGTATGTCATTGGTTTTGTCATCCCCCATATCCCTCCAAAGGAGTAATCATCCATTGTTTGTCACTAGATATAAAGGTCATGATTAATTGAAACCTTATTCTACATATACTTCTACAAATTTATATGCTACCCAATGCTTCTAAGCACTTGATCTCATTCCCAAGGTAAATCCACCTACATGTTACTAAGTGGGAACATGTCCTTCATAGTGTGCCACTGGGGTTTCCTCAAATATAGAGGAAATATTTCTAGGTCAACCTCCCATTTCATCCTATCTAGCCTCAGCCCCTAAGGACTTCTTGTCATCTCTCAACAAGTATAGCTAAATGATATTTGCACTATTATCATAGAGCTATCTAGTTTCGCTTCCTTGTCTCCCCACCTAATATTTTCCTTGAAGTTTTTGGTTCCTCTAGTTTCACAACACCACTATGTTCATCCTTAAATCATGGCATGATTAGATCCATTCATTTTTCATTTTCACTCACCAAATTTGATCCATTTTCATCATTACATTAGATTAGGTTTATGCATGGCCTCCTCTTGATAAATCTATTTTTTTTGGCATTGTATGACCTCTAACAATCTATTCATAATGGAGGCTCATGAATCTATCCTGAGTCATATTCCACTCAGATCTTCCCATTAGCCAAAGGGATATTTTTTACTCCCCCTTTTTGATTATAGGTCTCTAGTTTTCCTATAGTATCCTAACAAAAAGGGGATCTTATGTTTTACAACCTTCTTGAAATCAACTAAATTGTGTCCATAGTTTAGTATGGTATTTTTGAACATTTGTCTTTGGTTCCTCTTATCCAACCTCTATAGCTTCAACACTCTTGGTTTGATTCCCTCCTCCTCCCTCTTTCTTCAACTTTGTCTACTCTCTCTAGCTAAAAGGCCTCTCTAGGCTACATTTTTAAGATCTCAGTGGTCTCTTCTAATTTTATTCCTAATTTGGCAAGTTATACCATAGTCCATCCATCCCATACATATTTTTAGGTGTAAAAGGAGTGATATAATGATTTAGATAATAGATTTATAACTATCCATATTATCACCTATTTCCACCTAGGCATATGGTAGCATGTCCAAGTCGTGCTTTAAAAATTTTAAATCTTGAAAGGTGGTTGATATTTCCCATGCCTCAATAATTCACATGTTTTTCCTTCCATGGTTGATTCACTTCACTTATCACTCATATTTGATAGTAATAACTCTATATTAGGTGTTAGATCATATCAGTCCTTATACATTAACTCAATTTCCACCATTCCTCTTCATTAATTTGGCTATCTTGTTGTACCTTATTTCTTGTGCACTGACATAACACCTATCCTTTTTTCTTTAGATTTTTAACTTGGTCAACATGCTATCTACCTCTACATGTTTTTCTATTTCCTATGTGTTTCCTATCATTCCTTCCTATGCACTCTCTTTCTATATGTATTTAACATATGCATTTATTCTCTTCTTGGAACCATATCCTCTTTATAGACATATTCAACATATGACTTTCTTATTTTCTTTTTTGCACCATTTCCTACACCACATTAAAATATATGTTTGGTCCTCCATTTTAATTCTCTATTGAGATGTGTATTTCTAGGTGTTGATAAAGACTTATTTTTAGAGGCATAAATGTGCCTTTTATTATTTTAAATCACTCCCAACCTCACCATAGATACTTAAATGTTTGGTGTGTTGACTATCCAAATAAATTCCCTATTTGAATCACTTGGATAGATATTAAGAGGTAAGCATGTCTTATTACCCAAAATAACTTCTAAAACTAGGAACAATTAGTATAAACATGGATTATATAGCCTTATTACATTATGGATTCAAATTCCTTATTACACAATGGTTCTTAGGTTTCCTAAGACTCAAGGTAATGAAAGTCAACAAATTTTGAGGTGTTAAGATGTGAGGTTCCTAACCTCATGCTATCATGTAGCTATTTAGGTGTTAGATGAATCCTGATTGATCCATCACTGAGATGGATTTTAAAAATAAGTAATAAACTCAGATAACACTTCTTTTATGATTTGGGTCACCTTTCCCATCTTGGGTGCATGTAGTGATTCATACATATTTGGTATAATCTTGATCAAAGGGATAAAAATAAGCATGAAGTTGACCAGTGGAGTGAAAATATACTAGTTTTAGATTAGAACTAGTAGATGAGGTGACATTTCATTCTTTAAGAGTATTATCCTTATGAATCCATGGCCATAGATATTTACTACTGATATTTTGATTTGGGTCTAAACAAATTCATTCTACAAATCAATAGGGAAGCTAAATCACATTATGTTAAATCCTCATTCAAACTCCTAATCGTATTCTCATACCCAAGACACTCACTCATTAGTAGTCAATGTTGATGAATTCATGTCTCCTCTACATCATGGGTAAGGTTGACAAAATTCATTGTTTATTTTATGGTACTTATTGGGAAATAATTCTCCAGAGTGTATTCCCTTGCCATGTTCCCATTATTCACATGTGGGGAACTTGTTCCAAGTTTCATAGGAGTACCTACTCCTAGACACTCAACCTTAATATACTTTGGTCTTATGAACTCCTTAATGCTTTGATTAGTTAGGAAATCCACTAAAACTTTTAATTTATAGAGTTTTACTTGAAATAACTATTCTCTCCTATAGTCCAACTCAAGCTCACTTTGTAAGGCCTAGATAACTCACACAACCTCATGAAAAATGTCTTACTATCAAACCTAGTTAAAGAATCTAGTGTATGGGTTCTAACCAGTCTATGTTATGTTTTCACATTTCTTAGGCTAGGGCATAGGGCTATCCCTAAGTTTTTTTGAGGATTTTTACACATGGAATGCCTTCCTATTAGTCTTCCCTAGCTTACTTCATCATGTAATCTTAACATGAGGGATGGAACACACATTAAAATCAAGTCTTTTTTGTGGGTAGTCATTTTATAGATGGTTTAATGATCTAAACTTGTATCATGAGTGTAGATGGGGTCATTTATTTCCTTAAACCTATACTCAGGTGGAATTTCTAAGTGGATGCTTCTTGGTAGGTCATGGAGTTGTTCTTTCTCACCTCTATCCATCCTAACTCGTAGATCCTACACCTATGATAATATTATGCTTATGGATAGGTGAGCTCATGTGTGCTTCATGTCTACCTAGGCCACCACTCTTTTCCCTCATTTTAATAATTTTCAAAATCAAAACTTATTGCAACTATAAATTCATAATTAAATTTTATGCTTCCAATCCTAGTCATGTTTCTTTATCCATCTAATGCATGACTTCAACTTTGAGTGTGGATTCCAACACCTATTATGGATTAAATGGATCAGTCATGACCAAAGTGAATTATATTGGTGGGATCATCCAAATGATGAACCACCATGCATGCTCGAGTGGTTGGAAAGCATACACATAATTCAAAACCAAGGGCTTAAACCTTAAGTCATAGGCACACAAGTCTTTAAATCCTCTTAATTGATGTACTTGAATGTGAAATTGTCAAGGTGATCCATCTTTGAGACAACAAACTCCCTTAGGAATGTGTCATTAAGGAGGTCAAATTTATGATTATCTACTTTAGATCATCTTTTTGGTACCAAGTTTGTGCTCACCCTCATAGAGTAGTAGAAAATAGGTATGCCTTATGCTTCAATTAGACAATCCCTCAAACTCTCCAAATGATCTCACACCTATGCACATGGTTTGAAGTGTCTTTCATTTCATAATACTCTATAATGTTTAGATCGAGGGCATAGTAGATGTGTTAGACCAGTGTGATAATTGTCTACATTGGCAAAGTTTTTACCTAGGGAACATTAAAGTGTTAGCCTCCTCTTATGGTGGTTAGTCTTGCATTATGTATTCTTAAAATAAATATTTTCCTAAGATTCATCAACTAACACAACCTATGTACCAACAAAATTAATTTGAATTGGATTAGGGGGTCATGAAGAACTTACTTGGGCATAGTCCTTACTTCCACCTCCTCAGGACCCTCTCTTGGTGGATCTTAAAATATCTCTTTAGATTATAATATGGATGTATAGGCTTATGTGCTAGGATGAAGGACATCAAGTGCCACTCCCCTAGTCTCTTAGCACTTTATTCTCATTTTATCTCTCTCTAGATCCTACTCCAACTCCAACTCTATGGCATATATGATCCTTACCTTGGAGCATATCCTCTATAAAAAGAGTTAGTATCATGCCCCATTCTCTTACTCCAAATGTCCTCAAGACATTTTTAGAGGTGGACTCTTCCCTTCTTTCAGGGTCATACTCAGTCATTCTCATCAACTAATTCTCATCACACCTACACCTTTTAATTTCTCTCTTATCTAGTGCCTCCATGTTAAACTCTAATCCACTCACTGTGTATCTCATGTGTACAAAGATATATTTGATGATTTTTGAACATGCCACATGCCCTAATACCATGATAAAAATGAGAAACAATCCCATCCTAATAACATAACCAATTTTTTTGGCTAGTCTAGTTTGCCAAACCTTGAACCAGTTCATGCATCGACATGTCACACAAGTAAAGGGATTCAGTGAGCTCACTTGAGGTGCTAAAAAATGGAGGATCTAGGTTGGGATCATGTTAGTTATGTGTAATGGGAGGTTAGTGTTCAAGAGGATAAAAAGGGGGAGAATACCAGATGATTTAGGGGAACACACCAAGATGCTATTGAATATCAATTAATAGAAAAAAATTAAATGAAATATTATCTATATTAGATTCACTTTCTATTGAATTTGAGGGGGAATGTTATTACACCCAACACCCTAGGTGTTCCCTCTTTAAACTAGTGATACTCATAGCTCCTAACTCTCCATAGTACAATACAATATTAGTGTTCAACCTTACTTCTCTTGGTTATGGCTCATTGGCTCTTGTTCTCTGTTGTCCACCATTATCTTCTTGACTAGCTCTCTCTTTCATTTTTTCCCATTAGAGATAATAGATTTCCCATATCTTTCCTTTATTATTTCCATAAAACTTTAATATTATATCCCCTATTTAAAATTCCAACTCATCCTAAGGCTAAATACCACAACATCTACTTTCATACCATAATAACTCTATGTTAATATTTGAATCCAACTAATACAACTATCACTTCCCCCCACAATCGCCCCTGTGGTTCCTAGGTCTATGTGGATACTTTTACCTATGTTATACCACTTTGTCATATATAAATAAATTGCATTTTTATAACAAATAACATTTGTTTTGATGGAAATTCTATTTAAGGCATGTGTGCAATTTATGTAGTTTGTATTACACACACCTCTTTTCTAGTGGCACTGATATCTATTTGAAGTGAGATGAAAGCACATGTTTTCCTGATACTTAGCTAATTTTGGGGATTAATAGAGATTTTTGAAACAAATCATTTAGATATTTTGATAAATGTATAACCCTAACTTCCATGAAATCCTACATTTTATGTAGCATAAGTATCCTTAGTAATTGATATCTGAAAAGAATATTAAACACTCTAAAAATCAAAACATCATCTTTTTGTGGCTATAATTATATATAATAATTATTATAATAATTCATTATGATTATAAGATTCTTAAAAAATATATTTCTCCTTATCAAGGTCAGACTCTTATTCAAGCATGCAAGGTACCCTCTAAAAATGACAATATACTATATGGTGAACAAAACTAATCTATGGTTTTTATTATTCAAAAAATGATAGTAAAACTTTATTCAATATTGTGAGGTTTAAAACATTTATTGGAGTAAGATTTATTAGTTATCCACTAACCAATTAATTTTTAGTTTATAATTTATTAAGACATCACACCTAAAACCATATAATAGTCTAGGTAAATTACTTATAAATATTTCAAAATCACTTATTCAGAATTTAAATTCCTCGTTGACCATAAAACCTAGTTTCTTGGTAAGATGATTATCTTTTTCTTGATTTATTTTTATTTTTCTCTAATAGAGATCTTAATTTTTTTTGATATGAAATATTATTTATCCATTTAAGATATTTAAAAATTGGATAAATTAATTTTTAAATGTATGTCCACATTTAATTTATATATCTCCCATGAATTTTAATTAAAATCAAACCTATAAAACTTTTAATTATGGAACACTTGATTCTAATAGGCTTCTAAAATTCATAAAATTATAAAATATGGCATTATCATTTTATTACTATACGATAAAATAATTGAATTAAACATTTTATTTAATCATGAGATGCCATTGAGAGATAGGTATAGGGTATTTTTATAATCATGTTCATTGTGCTCTCACAAAAACACCCTCTTACAACAAAATAGTATAGTGTTCCTAGAATCATTAAGGAATTCGTAATTTTGATAAGGAAAAGTCTAAACTCTACATATATTATTAAAGTTTCTTTTTGGTTATATTTTTAATCAAATTATCATTAAAAGTGGTAAATCAATCATACATATCTTTTGATATTGATAAATAAAAAAATAAACTTATGAAAATGCATACAAAAAAAGAACACATATCTAACTCATTTCCAAAAAAATGTATATTTTAACGTTTATCAAATGCCTCTATTTGAAATTTTTGTGGATGAAAAGTGGGCAATGGTGATTTTTAAATGCCCACTTTTTAGACTACATATAGATAAAACCATAAAAAACCCTACATAATAAATGTATAACATGGAATCATACATGCATCATAATAATTGCATTTTGTAGATCGTTTTGCATTATATCAAAATAAATTCAATATTGGCTTGCTAATATATGACCATCTATGCTTGGTTAAATAAATAAATAGAATATTAAATTTTTAAATCTCACAGCCTAAATAATTATTCAACTTTTGTTGCTTTTATTTATTTATCTTCAAATCTTAAATTTCACAATAAATACAACCTTTAAAACTACATAGATGAAATTTTGTTTTAAAATGTTGTGAAACCTTTTTCATTCCATAAACAACCAAGGTGGGTAAGTAGAAAATCATAAAAAATATCACCTAGTGACCTATTAAATTTTAAACTTGACTATAAATCTTAAATTTCATCATTTATCTTAAGTTTTAAATTACAATAAACACATACCTATTGTTCTTGAAAAATAAAAATAAGTTAAACTAGAAATTTTTTTTTGGGCAATGGTTGAGGATTTAGTTTAGGTATATCAATAGTGAAAATTTAAGTGATAAAAAAACAATTTTTAGGTATAAATAAAATAATGAATGTAAGGTTGTCTCTAAATTATCCATGATATAGTATGTGTAGCTTTATATGAAGCCCTTGTAATGTTAAATATTTATACAAAAACCTTCTGGCTAAGCAGGAGTGATGGCCATTAAAGTCTTGATAATAGTAAAAGCAGGTAAAACTCAATTAAAATGAAGAAAAACATGTCTATAAACTATAGAATGAATGCATATACACCCTAACAAGAAAATTAATTAGTAATTATTTTTTCTAGTTGGATGATTATTAACACATAGAAACATCTTAATCATAGTTTGATCTTATTAGTCTTCCAAGATGATGTTATTCTTCTTTTTTGTAGCAAATAATTTTTCTAGTTGGTGTTCCAAGGTGCTAGAGTTTCATCTTATTATGCATCCTTCCAATAAAATTCCCATTCTTATATAAACAACCACATCTTGACCACATGATGGAAACCTTATAAATTGTTAAATCTCACAAACTTATTATTCCTTCCTCAAGTATTCATCCTTCCTTAGCTGGTGCATCCCTTTTCCTAACATGAAAAGTTAAATTTATAATTATAATTACCCACTAGTACATTAAATTTATTGAAGGATACATATTGGTTGCTTGTGGGGTGCCTTGTTTGAGGTCATAACTACAAGGTTGAAAAATATATGATTCTTTATAAGATATTTTTGGTTTACTCCCTTTTACCCTTATGGTGTGTTTATTAACCTAATATCTCAGCCACTGCATTAAATCTTTACAAGGCCTTACCAAATCCAATTGTGTGGTTTAAGTGTTATTTTAATGTTTTAAAACATTTAAAGAAATGAAAACTTTAATGTAATTTAATATGAGATCTAGAATTTAGAAAAGGTCAATTAAGGTCTAATACTTTGATGGATACAAGGAAACACAAAAAGATTGATTGTATTAGAAGTAACATAAAACTTTAAGAAAATTATCAAAAAAAATGATGATAATAAACATATTTCTATTTTCTAATGTTTCTTCCTCCTAATATGTATTAAATTAGTATCAAAAAATGTAAGTTTGAATGGATAATCATCATCTAACAATTTCATGAAAGATAGAGTTGACTAAAAAAATTACATTCTAATGGAATACTGAAGGAAATAAGAAATTATTATAAAATTTTAAGCACATATTATTTAATATTAGGAAAATAATCTACATCATATTAAACACATGCATTAAAAATTGACTTCCATATTTTCCAATTCGACTGAATGATGCCAAACAATAATATTATATCTATAATTAGGTATCAGTTTCAAGATATAATGAATGCTAAGTAGATTGTCCTTAGATTTCTCAATTAATCATGATAGGCTTGAAGATGTTACTTATGATGGATAGCATGTTGACATGCACAAAACATGTGTAAAATGGAATCATAAAATGTAACAAACATAGATGATATGCTAAGATCAATGAAGACAAAACATCACATAGGGGTTTTATAAGATGTTAGGATTGATCAAATTTTACCAGAGCCTTCACAAAACTAACACAAAAAATATGGAATCATGTATAGACAATCTCAAAAATATTTCATATTCACACTCTGATTAATAATCATTTAGGACACATTACAAATATATAAGAATATGATTCCTATAATCTCTCCACCATTTTCTCATCCCTATGATTATGCAAACCTATATATGATATATTATTTTAACAATATATTCAAACCATAATATATACTATTATCATAATATTTTTTATATAAAAATATTTTGATTACTAACCAAATAATAACTAACTAAAAAATATGTTATTTACCTCTCGATAAATATCCACAATGTAAAATATAATCCCTAACATTTCCCCCACATAGATTTTACATGGTGAGAAAACATTCACACTCTTATTGGCAGTATGTTCACCCATTGTAGCATGCCCTATTTGGCTCATGACCTTGATATAAATATATCCTCACTCCTCCCATGGTTTTATAGGTTTACCATAAACCTTGACATGAATAGAATGAATAGGGTTTGCATACTACTGATGCAATCTTGCTACACATGACCACTATTATGTGAAAGAATGCATCCCATATTTACTTTACATTTATAGCAATGAATGTGTCATTAAGGGTCATATCTATAAATAAGGTAGTCATGAAATCTCTATAGTAGCTACTCTCCTAACTATTGCCAAAACACTGTTCACCTCTTGTGGTTTTCTGGAGCTCTACCACAAACCCTTTCAAGATCCATGAACTGACTTACATTGGTGCTTTATGTCCTTTCATAATCTTTTCACCTAAAGGAATCATGTTTGGAATTTTCACACAGATTACATATCTTGAACAGGAATATTCATCTTGTTTTTATTTTACAAACACATAGCAAAAATGAAAAAAACACCACACAAAATGTCACCACATCATTGGTGCAACCCCATCATTGGCAATTAATGAGAGGTCACTGAAAGACCTCCAACCTGCATATATCATCGAACCTTTAGTGGGTGAAGTTTCTCACTCAATAATAATTTCAATGAAGCTTAGATGCATGTTAATTTTAAGGGAATATAGTCCCCCCCTACAAGATTAATACTTTTGACATTTGACTCAGGACGTCGGGGTCACCCCAAAATGTGTCCATAAGGTAATTTTTTTTTAAATTTATTTTTTATTTTTGAGACTTTGATTTCTTACTTACAAAATGACTCTTTAAAAAAATGACTCAATTCTTGATATTTTTGAATTTTTGATATAAAAGACATTTTAATAACCTAATAAAAAGGCTTTGACAATCTCGACACATAATTACTTTGATAAGGACAAAATACTTTGACATGACACTTTATATGAGTTTATAGACATAAATTGAATCTTATTAAATAAACTAATAATTACAACATAAATTTGACTTAACAAAAATATTATAAATACAAAATATCAACGAAGCCTAAAACTATAAATTACATTAACTAGAAAATTGAAAATATTATACTTAGACAAACTATGATAAAGTATTGACCTCTAACTTTAGACTTATACATGGTTTGGAACTATTTATACATGAAACTCAATGTAAATGGGCATTGTTAGTTGGATATATCTTCAATAAACTAGGTTTTCATTGATTTGAGTCATTTTAGCATGCATCATTCTAAATAGCTAGGCATCACCGATGGAGCAAGTAGAATAGAGCATTTATTTATGCATCCTCTATAGATCATAATCTACCTTCAGCTCAAGGTTTGATGTTATGGCTACCATATGAACATGTGAGACATAGCTAGATTCTATAAAAGGGATGTCATATGATCTACGATGGAAGTCTTGTTAATCTAGGTAGGTAGACTTTAACAAAAAAATACTGTGTAGATTTAGTCAATCTAATTTTTTTTCAAAAAAATTGATCTCTTCAAAAATAGATGATGCCAAAGGCATCAATGAAATCTCTACAGGCTTGCATAGACATAAGATTGGCACATTCACTGATTTTATTTGCTCCTTTTTAGAATTTAAAGTTGTTGCTTACTTAGATAAAAGTTAATTCACTTTTTTTACCTTGTACTAACATTACAATGGAATGAATAGATTAAAAGTGACTCCAAGATAGATGTCAATGTGCCTTAAAGCTTGGAATTATGAAGAGACCAAGTGTTGATCGAGCTAAAAAATCATTAAGCTTGATCAAAATGATGGTGTAGGATAAAATATAAATAAAATTGATACATAAGAACATATCTGGAAAATCATAGTAGGCATAGTTAGATGCATAGTTGTTAGGAGGAAGTAAGTCTCACATTTGATAAAAGACAAATCCTATTTATACCAAATACATGATGTAACCTAAAGATATTATATTGACACATATAATATTAAACTATACTAAAATTCTTTCATTACTACCCTAAGAATGCTTCCTTCATTAACAGAAATGCATATACAAGGGCAAACATGCAATCATGACATTACCCAATTTTCCTTCTTACTGTCTATATTAAACCCAATCTAATACCAATATTAGGATTGATTAGAATTCACCAAATCCTTCACAAAATTAACATAGAAAATATGGAAGTATGTATATACAATCGCAAAAATATATCATCTTCTCACTCTAATTAATAATCATTCATGACACATTACAAATATATAAAAATATGATTCCTATAATATCTCCACCATTTTCTTTACCTATGTTTATGCAAACCTATATATGATATTTTTTTGTAACAATATATATGAACCATAATATATACTATTATCATAATATTGTTTATATAACAATATTTTGATTACTAACCAAATACTAACTAACTAATAAATATGCTATTTACCTCTTGGTAAATACCCACAATGTAACAAATAATCCATAACATAAGAGATGTATATTTTTAGAGGAAGATGTGATGCATGTTTCAAGAGAGTCTATTTATATAACTTGTGGGTCGAGCTTTTTGGAAAGTATAAGTCAAAAAGAACATTGTTTAATTGACTTTTAAGGGAAAATAATCTTATTTAGAGCTTAAAATAAAGTAATTAATTATTTTTCCATCAAGTAAAGGAAATATTTTGGTTTAAGATTGAATGTACAAGTTACCATAGTATAAATGAAATTGATTCTTATTCATCATTTTCTACGTGTTCCTTCACAACTAGTTTTTAATGGTTCTCATCAATGGGTCCATATGAAGGGTTTGGAAGAGAAAGAATTATTTATTTAGGCTTCCTTAAATATTTAGAAATGGAGTAAATTTTAATATAAATTAATAAGGATGATAATGCTTAGGGTAAGTGCACAAAGTTGGGGGATACAAATGGGCCTACATGTGGACATGATTTTCCAAAAATTTTAGAAATCTAAACTTCTATAGATAATTTGAGACATCTACACTCCAAATTTCAAGATAGTGTAAGAACATAAAATGTAGAATTTAGAGTCTAATTTCTAAAACACTATTTTGTTTTTAAATTGTTAAGAATAACTAATTTAAACATATAAAATTTTAAGAGGAAATCCTATTTTTTAAAGAAAATGGAGTAGATAGACGGTCATGTGGCTCACTATTTTTTTAGCAAAGTTTAATATTTTTTGAAACCCATTGGTAAAAATTTATATAAGATCTTCTAGTTTGTTACCTATATTTTTTTTATTTTTTAATGAATACTTTTTTTATGAATTTTTCAACTAAATAGATCTTGAAAATTGATAAATTTTTTGGATAGCCAGCCATGTATCCCCTTATAACTATCTCAAAAAAATGAAAATGAAATTTTTGTTTTTGAATGTGTATATAATTAGGCCTAGTTTATTAAAATATAACTTATTTTTCACTTAGATCAATGAAAAATAAATTACATTAACATGTATAGGCATGCATATTTGTGACATGTAATGGCCAAAAAAGGTATAGTTAGAAATCAACATAGATTAAAACCTTAAATTACCCCAAAAATTATAAAAATAATATTTTTGGAAAGAGAATAACATGATCATTGTGATGGTATTAATTTTTTGAATTTTAGGATTGAAATTTTTAATGTATTTGGTGATCATATTTGAATTTTTTTGTTTTCTATCAAAAATTTCAAACTCAACTATAGATTGATAGGTCCAAGCCTTTGGCTCAAGAATCTTAGCCTTTTTTGAGCCAAAAAGATTGATGTTTGAATTCAAATTCAAATTGCATGATCGTGTTAATAATGCAATCATGTTATGAGTAATATGTAAATGTTATTAATGTGATCACATGATTATGTTATTGACATGATTGTGTTTCTATTGTTTTTCACAAAAAACACCAAAACATGATCAGGAAGCCAATCCCAAATAGAAGTTGATATTTACTACTCTAAATGTTAAGTATAAGGAAATAAATGTAACAATATAAATGGTAATAAATGTAAAAATATAAATGGAAATATATGTAAAAATATAAATTTAAACTTTTATACTTTAAATTTATTTTAGTAAATATAAGAAATTAGAGTCACTCTACATCTAATAAAGTTGCTCTCATAACTGCACACCTTAAAATGTGGAAAATTTTATTTTAAAATCCAATATGGTTAGTACTTAGGCATTTTTAGGGTCTAAGTATTGAATCTAAGGATTTTAGGGCATACATTTTGCAATCGATCTCCATTTTTGGTAAACATATAGTCATTTTTAGGTTTTTATGCCTTCTAAATTGCTTCTTGGCATTTCTAGGAGTCATAGGTTTGTCAAAATTAAAGTTTTCAAACCACTTACTTTCAACTTGATCTAAAGTGGTGTGATTAGGGTAGCATATGTCACATTGATGACTTGCACACATCAAATGACCACTTTGTGTTAATTTCACTTATTCATCATCCCTACCTCATCTCTGATCACTTCCTACTCATACCTCATCATACCTAATGACTCCCTCATTGACCCTAACTATCCTTAGTCATCTCTAATCACTCCCTTATCATGAATAATCACTCCTTGATTGACCCTCACTATCTCTCATCATCTATAATCACTACATTATCATCTTTCATCATCCCTAATCACTCTTTCCTCATCCCTCATCATACCTAATCACTTATTCATCTTATATCATCATCCCTAATCAATCCCTCCTCATCCTTCCTCATCTATAATCACTCCTTCATGGAAATTCATTTTCCTTATCATATCTATTCACTCCCTTATCATCCCTAATCACTCCTTTATTGATTCTCACCATCCCTCATCACTCTATCATTGAACCTCACCATCCCTCATCATTACAAGCACTCCCTCATCATATAATATTTCATTCCAAAGGTGGAACCAAATAAATTTTCATCATGATCTAGTGCACAGTATGTAGGAACTTATTTAGGTGATTTGAAATATATCCTTGTATTCATCTATTTTGTGGTTCAATTATTTTTTATTATTAGACAAAAAAATATTATATGGTGCCACAAGGATGTTATTATATTAAATTATTACCATCAAAAGTATACTTATTAATAGAACTGACAATATTCTTGTACTTCTTGGCACTAATGACTAGAAGATTATGAACTAATTATGATATATGTTATTTTAGATCATGATAATCTATCACAACATTTCAAGGATTTACTTCATATACTACATTTAAATGGTAAATATATGGTTAAACACATGTAAAACATCACACAACTCTAATGGTGAGATGTCACAAATGATTTCATCTTTAAAAGGTTTGATTTTGTACACCAAGTGACACTACTAGGTGATCTATTTCTCAAGGCCTACACTAGACCATACACTAGCATATGGTTATGGATGATGTATCAATTTCAATTTCCATTTTTGAAATATCCTTTAGGAAAAATTAAATTCTTCTGACTTCCTTTGAAAATGATGAAGTGTATTAGTTCACCATTGATCTACATTTATTAATGAAATAATAGTTTTAATTCATATAATTTATTGCATAGGGAAGTATATATATTTTTAGTACCAAAAATATAATTAGGTTTATAATCTATTATCTACTTACATTTTTATAGTGATATATAACTTATACCACTTCGTTGAGATGTGCAATTAGATATCTCATAGTGTGGCACTCTTCATTGGATTTAATATTGAAGTTATGAATTGACCACCACTTTACAATCTTGTATTAATTGTTCTAATCATTTGAAAATTATTTTCCTCTCTTTAGTATGATGAATAAATCAATATACATACAAATAGAATTCATTCAATGTAATTATTCAGATCATAAAATGTCCTCATAAGGAAATCAATTGATTAGTTTCAAGAAATAACATAGCTTGGTGATCCTCATATTTACTACCCATTTTTAGTGTTATGGTGGTTTGAATTACTTGTATTTTTATAGAATATCTTCAATTATGAATTACATCATTTCTAATAGGCCTATATTTTTTCATAGGACCTAATTATTTATGTTTCAAATTTTCCTCCACATCATTTTGATCAATATGTCTTAAATTTTATGCTATCACTTAACTCTCCACTTATAGCTCCTATAATTTTTAAAACCCAAAAAAATACCATCATAAAGGTATTGGATGGAGTGATTAAGGATGAATCGGGATGAGGAAGGATTGAGTAGAGATGATGAGGGAGTAATTAGGGATGATGAGGGATGGTGAGGATAAATGAGGGAGTGATTAGGGAGGATGAGGGAGCCATTATGGATGATGAGGGATGGTTAGGGTCAATGAGGGAATGATTATGGGTGATAAGGATTGATAAAGGAGTGATTAAAAATGATGAGGGATGATTAATCAATGATTAAGGATGATGAGGGATGGTGAGGGTCAATAAATAAGTGATTAGGGAGGATGACAGAATGATTATGGATGATGAGGGATGGTGAGCGTTAACAAGGGAGGGATTATGGGTGATGAGGGATGATAAAGGGATGATTAGTGATGATGAGGGATGATGAATCAATGATTAAAGATGATGAGGGATGGTGAGGGTCAATGAGGGAGTGATTAGGGATGGTAAGTAAATGATTATAAATGATGAGTAATGGTGAGGATCAATAAGGGAGTGATTAGGGATGATGAAAGATGAGGATAAAGTGATTAGGTATGATGAGGGATTATGAAGTGATGATTAGGGATGATGAGGGACTGATTAGTGGATGAGGGATTGATTAAGGATGGTGAGGTTTAATTAGGGTATAATTAGGGATGATGATTGATGAGGAGGAACTGATTAGGGATGATGAGGGATAGTGAGGGTCAATGGAGGAGTTATTATAGATGATAAGAGAGTGATTAATGAGGAATGATGAGAGAGTGATTAGGGGAGATGAGGGATGAGTAGGAAGTGATCATGGATGAGGGAGGGATGATGAATAAAGAAAATTAAAACAAAGTGGCCATTTTATGTGTGAAGGTCATCAATGTGACCTATGACACCCCATTCACACCACTTTAGATCAAGTTCAAAGTGAGTGGTTTTCAAACTTCAAATTTGACAAACCTAGGACTCCTATAAATGTTAGGAAGTAATAAAAAAGGAACAAAACCCTAAAAATGACTATATGTTTACCAAAAATAAATATTAATTACAAAATTTATGCCCTAAAATCCCTATGTTCAATATTTAGACACTAAAAATGCCTAAATACTGACTAGATTAGATTTTGAAAAAATATTTTCCACATCATAAGGCACGTATCTATGAGACCAACTATATTAGATGCATAGTGACCCTAATTTATTATATTTACTAAAATAAATTTAAAGTATAAGAAAATAAATGTAATAATATAAATGTAAACTTATAAATTTATATTTTAACATTTATAAGTTTACATTTATATTTATATTGATTACGTAAATGTATAAGTTTACATTTATATTATTAAATTTATTTCCTTGTACTTAACATTTAGAGGAGTAAATATCAGTTTCAAGTCAAGATTGGCTTGATGTACATGTTCTAATACTTTTCTATGAAAATAAAAAATAATGTGTATGTGTTATTCATAATGCATACAAATTCCTAATAATGTATATGCATTATTAATAATGCATATGTGTTATTAAGACTGCATACACATTCTTAAGTTTGGTTGTTTTAATCTTGAATTTAAATAATGTATACATGTTATGACCATAACTTATATTCATTATTGTCATAACATGTACATATTAATTAAAATGTCTATATAATTATCCTCTAACTCCATGCCATGCCATGATACAGGAGCATCCTTCTAAGGATGATATGTCTTATATTTGTTTGTTCAAATTTTGGAGTGATCAAGTGACTTAGAGGTCATGTAGAATTTTTATGATGTTATAATGGATTTAGGATTGATAACTTACATTTGATAATCTTACCGAGGTGTCAAAGTATGCTTAGTATGTCTATAACTTGACCTTGGCATTTTCCCACCAATTTCCTTAATTTGTATTTTCAAACTTTATTATCATGTTTTGGAATATTCAATCATGTATAGAGAATTTTCAACATTGTAATTTATTTCGTTAGGATATATAAAGGGGTCAATTTTGTTTCAATAAATACATAGATCACATGATTAGTCATTTTTATAGTGATGATAAAAGGTTAGGGTAGTTAGGAGTCTCCCAACTTTTTTAAAGGATTCCAAAAACCATTGGATTAGTTATAGGGTATAAAAGAACTTGTAAATTTTATATTAAATTTAGGGATGGAGATGGATTATAAGTGTAAATGAGATGAACCCCAATAAATTGAATGAATATTTTTCATTTAAAAGACAAAAATTGATTGTAAAGCCTATGTTCTTTGTGTATGTAGTGAAGTTGAATGTGCAACACAAAGTGTGTGAAGAAATAAATAATAAATATGTGTTTATAACATTTTTTGTTACACTATTAAGTTATATTTAAAATTTTATTGAGGTCTACTATGTTGTTTCAATTTTTTTTTAAATATATGTTTCATGAGAAATTGTACTTAGGTCTGCAATAGAGTGTATGCATGCATAATCAAATCAATATTTGTAACAAGTAACTAAATGAAGGGGTTAAAAATAGAATATAATGAATCCTAAAGGAGTATAAAGGTTTCATAGGCCTTAAAAAATCAATACACACATTTTAAGCCTTCAAGTAAGATTGAAGCCACAAGAAATCATCACTCAAGTTAATATAGTCAATATGAATCCTATAGATGACTGAGTTACAAAAATAAAAATCTTAACTAAATAATTAACCAAAGCATGAAGATGAAAAATAATTGTTCTATAGGGTGTGATAGGTAATTAAACACCTAATTCAATTGTCAAATTAGTTTGAAATTCATTTGGAAACCTAAAACAAGAATATATCCACTCTCAACTTAACAAAGTCAATGTAAACCCTATTCTAGGGTTTCAAAACTAAAATTGGTGTTGTGAGTGATTTAACCAATAAAATATGATATTTTTTGTGGATTAGTTAGATAATAATGTGCATTAATATATTTTGGGTGTTTTAAGTTTATACAGACCTTTGTGTATGGAATATAAGTGACTATATGTAAATCAAGATAGAGGAGACCTAATTAGGTCTAAAGAGGGTTTGGAAAAGGTGTCTAGAATTTGAGTTGAGACAAAAAATTTCATGGATAGAAGGAAATGATATATGGTTTCATAAAATCCAATTAGTTTCTAAAGAACTGATTGTACTTGTTCATACAATGGAAAAAGGCCTAAAAAGGGTTATAAAGAAATCTATAACTAAGGAGTGAAGTAGTGAGTGGTGAAAGCATTTTGTAATAAGGTTGTGTGAGTGGAATGAGAGGTCAAAGATAATTTTAATTAACATGGTAATGACTCAAGTATCCTTCATAGAATCTAGAAGACTCAAATTTATATATTGAGGCCTATAAAGTTATGAGTAAGTATGAGTACTAAGCTTAGATGGAGAAGACTGAGAGAGATTTAAGAAAGTGGATATGATAAGAGGAATAGTGACATTAATAATATGAGAGGATAGAGAATTAAAAAAATAATAAGTGACTTCCAGTGTGTAAATGGGTTTGGATAATCAAGAAAGGAATTGTTAACCTAACAGAGACAATTTTATTAAGAGATGAGATAGAGGTGAAGAAAGAGCTGCAAAGGTCACAAAGAGAATCAAAAAAACAAATCAAAGATAGGAATAGAATAGGTAATTTTATGTTTCCACTCATATTAGGAAAGGTAATGAGATTCCTCTACAACATTTGGTATAAGATCTGGTAATTTATGTGGAGGAGGTATGTTTTATGTTTTGAAAGTGTTAGTTACATTTGCATGAATATTATGTTAAGTAGGTATTGAGGGTTGCCTAAGATGTTTTTAGGATATTTTTAATGCAAGTTATAGGAAAGAGTGAAGAGGCATAAAATTTAAATTTTTTGTTGAATCCCTTAAGCTACGAGGATTAGAAAGAGAGAGCTAGTGAAAGATCAAAGAAGGAAGCTCCATAAGAGCTGAAGACATAGAGAAACTCTAAGTGAGAAAGAGTCAAGTAAGGAGTCCCAAGTGAGGATAAATAAAGTGAGAGAGACCTAGGTGAGGTCAAAGGTGACAAGTAGGTAATATTTTTAAGAATAAGAAGGAAGGTCTAAGTGAAATATAGAGAGATAGTGAAGAATATAAGATTGTGAAGAGTGAAGAGAGAAAGAGAAAGAAGGGTTTGAAGAATGAGGATTACCATAAGAAGATGGAAACATAAAAAGAAGTGAAGACAAGAGAATTAGAGAGAGAAAAGGATATTGATGAGATGAATATGGTTTTGCCAAGGCTATATCAAGTCTTGGAAGAGATAAGACCAAGATTCTTTGTACACATTAAGAAGAAAGTGAGATCGCCTCTCAAGTAGATGCTAGACAAGAAAAGAAGACAAATGGTGAAGATATTAACAAGTCAGCATAAAAGAGGAAGTAAAGGGGAAAACAAGCCTCAAAGGTTTATAACTAATTATTCCTTGGTATGTGTGAATATAGGTAAAGATTTAAATGAATATGAAGCCCATTTTGAGGGCATAAAAGTAGAAGATGTCAACAAAGACATGAAAAGGATGACAAGAAAGAAGCATGAACAACCTAATAAGTTTGAGGAATAAGATAATTGGACAACTAAATGTGGTGATACAATCCTACACTACCCTAAATAAAGTGAATGTATTGATGAATATGAAAGTGTGAGTGAGTATGCAGGAGCATGATATCTCATAGTGAACATGAAAGGAGCAAAAGGTAATAGTTTCAATTTTTTTATGAGTATGTTGATAAGAACTTTGATAAGGATGATTTTTATGAGAGTAAAATAAAGTTAATTGATATTATAATATAAGTAAAATAAGAAACAAAATCTCCCAATGAAGTGATTGATATGCAGGAAGAAATCTATGAAATGGCAGTAGGAGAGTATGAAGAAGAAACACATATTAAAGTGCTTGAAAAGTCTAAATTTTAATAGGTAGAGGTGACTTGTCACAAATAGAATAAAAATGAGATATAGGTGAATATAATATATAGGATAATCAGATGTGGTATAAAATATGCAAGAATCAAAATATTTGAGCTTAATAGGAGATAAGGATTCCATCATCGCAGCTGAGTTTGCATTAATGATAATCTTGAGCCAAGATGAAGGAGAGATGGTGATAAAAAATAAATCATAATTTGAATATAAATAACATAAAATTCAAGAGGAAAAGTAAGGATTTATTTTATTTGACTTTTTTTTTTCATGTGTAGGTCTTTGGAGGAAGGAGAACTAGCAGAAGTTGCTAATTATCAGTTTGGATTTCAATAGCAAGAGAGAGATAATCAAAGGAAGAGCCATAATAAATTTAACCAAGAGTCAAGAATGTATAAATGATTAAAATAGGCATTATGATCTAGGAGTACATGAAATTAAAAGAGTTATGATGTAAATAACATATATTATAGATTAGTTATAACTTTCAAAAGAAAGTTTCTTTTGATCCTCGGTAGTATGATGTAGGAGCATCCTTCTAAGGATGATATGTCTTGTATTTGTTTGTTCAAATTTTGAAGTGATAAATTGACTTAGAGGTCATGTAGATTTTTTAGGATGTGTTAGGGTATTTAGGATTCATAACTTACACTTTAAAATATTCTTAAGGTGTCAAAGTATGCTTAGGATGGCTAGAAATTGACCTTGGCATTTTCCCACCAATTTCTTTAATTTGAATTTTCAAACTTTCTTGTCAAGTTTTGGAGTTTTCAATCATGTCTAAAGAAGTTTCAACATTGTAATTTTTTTGGTTATCATATATAAAGGGGTCAAGGTTGTTTTAATACATACATGGATCACATGATTATTCATTTTGATAGTCATGATAGAGGTTAGGGTAGTTAGGAGTCTCCCAATGTTCTTGAAGGAATCGAAGAATCATTGGATTAGTTATAGGATATAAAATAAATTGTAAATGTTATGTTAAATTCAGTGATGGGGATGGATTATAAGTGTAAAAGAGATGAAACCCAATAAATTAAATGGATAATTTTTCATTTAAAAGACAAAAATCGACTGTAAAGCCTGTGTTCTCTATGTATGTAGTGAAGTTGAATGTGAAAGATAAAGTGTGTGAAGAAATCAATAATAAAGATATGTTTCTAAAATTTCTTGGTACATTGGTAAGTTCTATTTCAAGTTTTATTTATGTCTAATATGTAGTTTAAAAAGGTTTTTGAATATATGTTTCATGAGAAATTGTACTCAAACCTATAACAGACTGTATGCACACACAATCAAATCAAAATTTGTAATAAGTAACTAAATAGAGGAGTTAAAAGCAGAACCTTCAAGTAAGATTGAAACCTCAAGAAATCATCACTTGGGCTAATACAATCAATATGAACCCTGTAGATGAGTGAGTTACAAAACTCAAAATATTTCCTAAATAGTTAACCAAAGCATGAATAATAAAACTAATTATTATATAAGGTTTGATAGGTTAGTATAGACCTAATTAAATTGTCAAAATCATTTAAAATTCATTTGGAAACCTAAAATAAGAAGATATCCACTCTCGGTTGGACATAGTCAATGTAAACCCTATTCTAGGGTTTCAAAACTGAAAATGGTGTTGTGAGTGATTTAAATGGAAAAATGTGATAATTTTTGGTTATTATTTAGAGAATGATATTCATTAAGATATTTTGTGGGTTTTAATTCTGTACATACCTCTATGTACAAAATAGAAGTGATCGTATGCAAATCAAGGTAGAGGAGACCTAATTAGGTCTAAAGAGGGTTTGGAAAAGGTGTCTACAAGTTGATTTAAAAAATAAATTTTGTGGAGAGGAAGGAAATTATATAGGGTTTCATAAAATCCAATAGTTTCTAAATATCTAATTGTACCTATCTTTACAATGGAAAAAGGCCCAAAAAAGGCTACAAAGAAAGCTCTAACTAAGGAATGAAGAAGTGAGTGGTGAAAAAAATGTGTAATAAGGTTGTGTGAGTGGAATTAAAGGTCAAATAGAATTTAAATGAACATGGTAATGATCCTAATATCCTTCAAATAATCTAGGAGACTCAGAATTATATGTTGAGGCCTATAAAGCTATGAGCAAGTATGAGTACTAAGTTTAGATGGAGAAGACTAAGAGAGATTTAAGAAAGTGGCTAAGATAAGAGGAATAATGACATTAATAAGATGAGATGATAGAGTATAAATAAATCATAAGTGACTATGAGAGTGTAAATGGGTTTGGAGACTCAAGAAGGGAATTGTTAACCTAAGAGAGATAAGTGTATTAAGAGATGAGACAGAGGTGAAGAAAGAGATACAAAGGATAAAAAGAGAACAAGGAAACCAAATTAGAGATAGGACTAGTAGAGGTAATTTTATGTTTCCATTCATATTCAAAAATTTAATGATATCCCTTTGCATCATTTATTATTAGAGCTGGTAAGTTCTATGGAGGAGGTATGTTTTATGTTTTGAAAGTGTTAATAACATTTGCATGAAGATTATGTTGAGTAGGTATTGAGGGTTGCTTGATATTTTTTTATGAGATTGCTAATGCAAGTTTTATGAAAGAGTAGAGAGGTATAAAATTGAAATTTTTGGTCAAAGCCATTAATCTAGGAGGCTTAAAAAGAGAGATCTAGTGAAATTTCAAAGAACGAAACTCAAGAAGAGTTGAAGACATAGAGATAATCTAAGTGATTAAGAGTCAAGTAAGGAGTCCCAAGTGAGGAAAAATAAAGTGAAAGACACCTAGGTAAGGTCAAAGGAGATAAGTAGGTAAGCTTTTTAATAATAATAAGTAAGGTCCAAGTGAGACCTAGAGAGAGTGAAGAATAAAAGAGTGTGAAGAGTGAAGAGAGAGAGAAAGATGAAGGGCTTGAAGAATGAGTATTTCCACAAGAATATGTAAAATTAAAAATAATTTTAGGGAAGATAACTAGAGAGAGGGAAGGATATTTTTGATATGAAGATGTTTTTGTCAAGGTTAGAGCAATTTTTGGAAGAGATAAGACCAAATTCCTTGTACATATCAAGAGGAAAGTGAGATGGCCTCTCAAGCAGATGATAGACAATAAAAGAAGACAAATGGTGAAGATATTAGCAAGGAAGCCTAAAATAGGAAGCAAAGGGGAAAGAAATCCTCAAAGGTTTATAACTAATGATTTTTTGGTATGTGTGAATACAGGTAAATATTTGAATAAAGATGAATCCCATCTTGAGGGCATAAGAGCAGAAGATGTTAACAAAGATAATGAATGGATTCCAAGAAAGAAGCATGAATAACATGCTAAGGTTGAGGAACAAGATAATTAGATAACTAAATATGGTGATACAATCCTATGCTACCCTAAATAAGGTGGACAACTTGATGAATATGAAGGCATGAGTGAGTATGCAACAACACAATATCTCATAATGAGAATGAAAGAAGTAAGAGGTAATATTTCCACTATTTTTTTTGATGAGTATGCTGATAAAAACATTGATAAGGATGATTTGTATGAGAGTAAAATGAAGTTAATGGATATGTTAATGGAAGGATAAGAAGAAACATAAACACCCAATGAAGTGCTTGATATGAAATAAGAAATATATGAAGAAGCACATATTAAAGTGCTTGAAAAGTATAAATTGTAGTAGGTAGAGGTGAATTACTTGGAACCAATTAAAGACAAATGAGATATAGGTGAATATACTATAGAGGAGAAGCATATGTGGTAGAAAATAATGCAAGAATTAGATGATTTGAGTTTAATAAGAGATAATGATTCCATCATAGTAGCTGAGTTTGCTTTAATGAAACTCTTGAGCCAAGATTAAGGAGAGATAGCAGTCAAAGAGCAATCAAAATTTGAAGAGAAATAATGTGAAATTCAAGAGGATAAGCATAGAGTTGTTTTGTTTGAATTTTTTATTTCATGTTTTTGTCTTCGGAGGAAGGAGAAGTAGATTAAGTTGATAATGATCAATTTGGATTTCAATAGCAAGAGAGAGATCATCAAAGGAAGATACATAATAACTTTAACCAAGAGTCAAGAAGGTATACATTCTTCAAATAGGCCTTAGAATCTAGGAGAACATTCAATTGAAAGAGACATGTTTTGAATAACATCAGTGCCAAATCAGTTATAACTTTTAGATGAAAGTTTCTTTCACTCCTCGGTAGTATGATGTAGGAGCATCCTTCTAAGGATGATATCTCTTGTATTCATTTATTCAAAATTTGGAGTGATCAAGTGACTTAGACATCATGTATCTTGTTTAGGATGTGTTATGGGATTTATGAGTCATAAATTACACTTGATAATATTCTCAAGGTGTAAAAGTATGCTTAGGATGGCTAGAACTTGACCTTGATATTTTCTTGGCAATTTCCTTAATTTGAATTTTTCAATCTTTCTTGTCAAGTTTTGGATTTTTCAATCATGTCTAAAGAAGTTTCAACATTGTAATTTGTTTGGTTAGGATATATAAATGTGTCAAGGTTATTTAAATACATACATTTATCACATGATTAGTGATTTTGATAGTCATGGTAGAGGTTAGGCTAGTTAGGAGTCTCCCAACATTCTTGAAGGAATTCAATAACTATTGGATTAGTTATAGGATATAAAATAACTTGTAAATGTTATGTTAAATTTAGTGATGGGGATGGATTAAAAGTGTAAATGAGATGAGTCCAAATAAATTAAAAGGATAATTTTTTGTTTAAAAGACAAAAATTAATTGTAAATCCTGTGTTCTTTATGTATTTAGTGAAGTTAAATGTACAAGATAGAGTGTGAGAAGAAATCAATAATAAATATATGTTTATAACATTTATTGGTACACTATTAAATTATAATTAAAATATTATTAAGGTATACTATGTAGTTTAAAAAGGTTTTTGAATACATGTTTCATGAGAAATTATACTTAGGGCTGTAGCAAACTATATGCACGCACAATCAAATCAAAATTTTTAACAAGTAACTAAACAAAAGGATTCAAAATAAAATATAATGAATCCTAAAGGAGTATAAAGCTTGAATAGGCCTTAAAATATCAATACAAATGTTTTAAACCTTCAATTAATATTGAAATTATAATAAATCATCACTCGAGTTAATACAAATAATATGAATCATGTAGATGACTAAGTTACAAAAATCAAAATCTTGCCTAAATAGTTAACCAAAGCATGAAGAAGAAAAATAATTATTATAGAAGGTGTGAGAGGTTAGTACAGACCTAATTCAATTTTCAAAATCATTTAAAATTCATTTGGAAGCCTAAAGCAAGAAGATATCCACTCCTAGCTTGACATAGTCAATGTAAACCTTGTTCTAGGGTTTTGAAACTAAAAATGGTGTTGTGAGTAATTTAATTGGTCAAATGTACTAATTTTTTGTGATTAGTTGGAGACTAATGTGCATTAATATATTTTTGAGGTTTTAAGTCTGTACATACCTCTATGTATGGAATAGAAGTGACTATATGCAAATCAAGGTAGAGGAGACCTAATTAGGTCTAAAGAGTGTTTGGAAAAGGTGTCTAAAAGTTGAGTTGAGACAAGAAAGTTCATGAAGAGGAAGGAAAAAATAGAGGATGTCATAAAATCCAATTAGTTTCTAAATATTTGATTGTGCCTATCTATACAATGGAAAAAGGCCCCAAAAAGGCTATAAACAAATCTATAACTAAAGAATGAAGAAATGAGTGGTGAAAGAATTATATAAGAATGTTGTGTGAGTGGAATGGGAGGTTAAAGATCATTTGAATAAACATGGTAATGAAATTAATATATTTCATATAATCTAGGAGACTCATAATTAGATATTGAAGCCCTTAAATATATGAGAAAGTATGAGTATAAAGCTTAGATGGAGAAGACTAAGAGATATTTAAGAAAGTGGCTATGATAAGAGGAATAGTGACATTAAGAAGATGATAAGATAGAGTATAAACAAATTAAAAGTGACTTCTAAAGTGTAAATGTGTTGAAGACTCAAGAAGGTAATTTTTAACCTAATAGAAACAAGTGTATTAAGAGATGAGATAGAGGTGAAAAAAGATCTACAAAGGTAAAAAAGACAACAAAGAAACCAAATTGAGTTGGGACTAACAGAGGTAAGTTTATGTTTCCATTCATATTAGGAAAGTTAATGAGATTCCTCTACATCATGATGCTTACAAAGATTAAATTACATATGTATTGTATCCATATATAATTCCAAAACATATATCCATTTCTCAATGGTCTAAAAAGAGTGAATATCTACACCTAGTGTGTAGAATGAAGAGATTATTGATTTGAAAGTTTATCATTCTCTAATAAATTTATACCTTATGAAAAATATCCATATTTTTAATAGGACATGTGTATCCATTAAGTGTAATGAAAAGGATTTATTCTCAAAAATTTTAGTTGGAAGTACCTTGATAGATATACATTTAGATTTTAACAAAATATCTTAATGAAATGTAGTCTTATGAATCACAATTTATAAATATACACAGAATTGGTTTGTTGAATGTAATTGATAAGTTTAAATACAAATACATGAATTTTAAAAACATATTCCTAGTGTGTGCCTATTGGATCAAGTTGATATCATAATTTCCATCTTTGGTTTGATCATTTTGGAAAATAATTCACTAGACTCCACATGTTTGCATGCATGTCTTCAAAGTATGTCATAATGGTGATGGTTAGAATGGATTATATAGATATTAAATGTAATTGGAATTGGGCATCAAAATATTTGTGATTACCATTGTATTTTATTCCCTTCTTGATGCATCTAAGTTACTTAACACTAGTTCTCCAATTTTTTAAAATAATTATGGAAAGCCATCTAAAATGCCTCAATATACCTATTGCATTGATATTGGAAGCAATCACCACACCCATATGACTATAGTATTTTTCATATGAGCACTTGGATTTATTGCATGATTAATTTTTAAAACATGGTATTATTAGGCATCTATTTTTGAAATATATAAAGAAGCATGAAGGATAGTTATCAAGACTCAGATCTTGGGGTGTTAGTATGCTATGCTTTCCCATTAATTTTTTAAGAAAAATTTAATATGAATAATTTGATTCACATCACTCTTATTATGGACTTAGGCATCAAAACCTTTGTGATTACCATTATATTTTATTCCCTTTTTAATGCATCTAAGTTCCTTTACACTGATTATCCAATTTTGTAAATTAATTATGGAATACCATCAAAAATGCATCATTGTACCTATTGCATTGATATTGGAAGGAATCACCACACCCATATGATTATAGTATTTTTCATATGAGCATTTGGATTTATTGCATGATTAATTTTTAAAACATGGTATTATTAGGCATCTATTTTTGAAATATGTAAAGAAGCATGAAGGATAGTTATAAAGACTCAGATCTTGGGGTGTTAGTATGTTATGCTTTTCCATTAATTTTTTAAGAAAAAATTAATATGAATCATTTTATGTACATCACTCTTATTATGGACTTAGGCATAAAAACCTTTGTGATTACCATTATATTTTATTCCCTTTTTAATGCATCTAAGTTCCTTTACACTGATTATCCAATTTGTAATTTAAATTATGTAATACCATCTAAAATGCATCATTGTACTTATTGCATTGATATTGGAAGCAATCACCACACCCATATGCTTATAGTGTTTTTCATACAAGTAATTGGATTTATTGCACGATAAATTTTTAAAACATGGTATTAGTAGGCATCTATTTTTGAAATATGAAAAGATACATGAAGGATAGTTATCAACACTCAGATCTTGGGGTGTTAGTATGCTATGCTTTTCCATTAATTTTTTAATAAAAATTCAATATGAATCATTTGATGCATGTCACTCTTATTAAGTTTTTAAAAATATATGTTCCTTGCTAAAAATACTGAAATTAATGAAAATTCTTCTACTTAGAAGGATGACAAAGATGTCAAAATTGGAAAATATTATAATAAGGGGCATCAATGGGTGTACTAAAATAATATTAGATATGTTTCTGAGACATCACTAAATTTCATAACTAATGTAAGTGGCATACATGTTTGTGGAATACTTGATCTCAACCTTTTTTAATTACACATATGGAGGAACATAATTTCAATATTGGGATGATATGGAGATGTGCATTCATCAAGCCCAATGTCTTGGGATAATGAGGCTATGAAAGTGAGTAATGCATGAAGGAGTGAGCATGATAAAAAAATATTCATGAAGCACACATAATTACCTAGGCTATTTTTTCCTTGAGATCACATAATGCATGAAAATTCAACCAAAGGGAGGATTTCACATGATGTACACTCTAAGGATTGGGCCATCTAGGTCTAGAGAATGCACAAAGAATGAGGTCACAAAATAATATGGGTATAATGTTGATCCTTAAATAACCTTAACCTTATATTTATGGTAAATAAATAATGATTTGATTCACAAATCTTGATAAATGCCAATGAAACTTTGATTAATTAAAAAAAATTATTTTTTATAGGTGACAACATTGAGGTTTAGTGGATTAGATTGCTTGTGTATTAATTCAATTTAGGTATTAATTTATAATTAAAGGTAATAAATTTTGATAGGATTGAAGGAGATTTTATGTAAATCTAATACATTAATGTAGTATAAAATTTATATCTAGAAGATACAAAGATAAAGAGTTCAAAAAAAATAGTTTCACATTTTACATGGATGACATTTTTTGTCATATCAAATGTTTTGAGTATAGTTTTAAAGATCTAATTGAGTTAATGAAGTCACATGAAATTTAACAAGATCTATCATAGTCATTCAAAAAAATTAACTTGTGTTTTTAAATATAAATGAAATTTTTATTCATATATCCTTTTGAGCATCTCAAAACACCCATATTTTAAACTTGGTGTGTCAAAATGGATGTCTCTGATTGATTTTCCACATCAAATTTTTTGTCTCCCACATCTGAGTCTGTTCTATATATTATTTAAATCATCAAAAATATCTCCAGTAAGAAACTATGTGATAATTAATACTTGGATCTTAGAGTTTAAATTTAACAATATAATTTTTTGTCATACTTTCTAAAGTGGATAGGTGAGAAAAAAATTATCTAGTCTAGTAGTGTGTTTTCATTTACCATATGATTTATATAGGTTAACTTGCTACAAATAATACATATTGGAATAGGTAAATGTTCATTACACACCATCTATATGGATTCTAATAGGTAAATAAGTAGAGTTTACAAGGTAATGATCTAACCTAGTAGTGCATATTCATTCCCACATGATTAGGATAAGAAAATTAATTTATAGTTGGATGGATTGAGATATACGAGAGAGATACATACTATCCATGAGGTGGATGAGGCATAGGTTGTGAAAGAGTTAGGGGTTCTCTTGCATTCTAACAAGGAATGTGTGCTCGTGTTCAAAACTAGTTGTAGTGAAAATTTTCCACACAAATTTTAATACACATTCAAGTAATTTTCCATTAGTTTCCATTAATCAACATTTTATAAAGCATTACCCAATTTTACATCCCAATAGACAATAAATATCACATGGAATAAATTATGGAGAAGAACATTTGTGGACCTGAGATAAAAATTAAATGACTTATCTAAATTATTAATTCTTATAGAATTTATTTATTTAAATAAATTAATAAAATAATCATAAAACTAATGTTGAGGAAGAGTGACAAGGTGTATCTATGTATTTTAGGTCATTGAATGAATTAATATAGTATTTTAAATTCAAAATGAAAGTTACATTTAATATTGTAAAAGTTCCAAAATAATAAAATCAAATGTGGGAAAACTCTAGTTAGAGGAAAATTAGTTCTAGATAGAGACAGTGAAAAAGATGGGTTTCCAAATTTATTTTTGGGTGGAAATAATGTAAAAAATATAAATTTCATATCATTGAGATGAGTTTATTATTTAATCTAAGCTCTTGGAGGAAATAGTTGGTTACAACTTTATATGGGTTTTGTGCTTTCTCGTATTTGAGTAATAGAAAGCAAGCAATCAAATGAGATCAATCATTCACTTTTTAGATCTTGATGTTATTTATTTATTTATTTATTTTCATATATATAATCAATATAAATTATTCAGTTTTATTTTTTTGTGCAACTCACAATGTTTCTAGATTTTGTGTTGAAAACCTTGTATATGGGCTTTCTACCAAGTGTACGCGATCATAGTTTCTAAGTGAATTTATTGTTTAAAATGATGTAAATATATGAAACTAATTATAAATTTTATATTATTTTTTTTGGATGTTTTATTATTTTAGGAATTTTATTTAAATAAATTATGTCATAGATTAATTATTTGGTCAATTTTAAATACATTTTAATAACTAGAAGTATCAATTAGAGTCTAGTTCAGTAAATATATATTTAACTGAGCTCAAATATTTATCTATTTAACCCCAATAGGTGGAGAATACTTTTAAGATTTAATTTAACTAAATTTTATATTTTTAAAATCAATTTCATACTTTATATGGATTTTGGTAGCCTAGCTTGTCTAGTGTGCATGTTTGTGCTTACTTGCTAAGAAAGCCATCTTGCATGTTGACCTTATCTTATCATTCAGTCAAACTCATTTTATTGAGTCAAATTTAAGTTATATTAGAGTATATTTTTAGGAGTATATTTTTATTCTACTTATTTTTTAATTATATTTATTAATTTAGTTTTCATTTTATGTTTTTTTTGGTCATGTAAGTTTATTGTTTTAGCCTTTATTATTGATAAAAGATTTGTGCAAAAGTTTGGGCCAATAGTTATTATTGGAAAATATTTTTTTTATATTTTTAAATATAATTTTTATTTTAGGTATTTATATAATAAAATGATAAAGCATATTTATTCTAATTTGAAAATATTCAATACATTTTGTATCAATAATTACACCTATGACACTACTAGATTAACAACTAGTAATTATAGGATAAATTAGTTGATATATATCTTCAATTTCAAAGAAAATAAAAGTTTATATGCACTCCATCCATACATTAAAACCTTAATTTATTATTATATCTTCATTAAAAAAAAATTAAGAGGGTTTTAAACCATTATCAAGAGAATCATGGATTATGTGAATTTTGATTCTATGAGTATTATCATTTTCAAATGTGACAACTTTGAATATTGGAGATATTAGTTTAATATAATTATTAAATGGAAATATTTTTGGAGAATAGTATCCATGGGTACATACCACTTATATATTGGAATACTTTAAGTCAAAATTAAAAAATGAAAAAAAGTAGATGAATAAAAGGTGGATGCACAAGCTTTCTTCTATCTTTGGAGTGTCTTAGACCCAATCATTTATCCAAGAATTTTTGGTTAAAAAAATATCCATGAGGTATGGAACACCTTGGAAACTTTATATCAATGATCCATTAAGGAAAGAGAATCAAAATTTCAAAATATTAAAATAAATTTTGAAAATTTGAGAATGTTAGATAATGAAAGAGTTGGAGCATAATGCTTAAAGATAAATCATTTAATGCATATAATGAGGGTTTAAGAAAAAACTATAAAATTTAGTGTTATTTTAATAATTTTTGAGATATTTAACTTAAATATTAATACATAATTTTTTATGAGTTAGTGGGTTCTCTCTTATCCCTTGAGGATAAGATGAGACTATATTCAAGATATCAAGAACATAAGATTGAAACCAATGAAAGAATTTCAAAGACCAAAGAAAAAATCAAAGAGCTCAAAGAAAATTCAAATTTAAATGGAAAATATAAAATTAAATTTATAGGTAAAATAAATAAATACATTACTTATCATTACTGCAAAAAAATCAAGGCATTTTATAAAATATTTTAGGATGCTAATAGATAACAATCAAGGTAATCAAGAGGGTAAAAAGAAGGCATTCCAAGCTAAAAAAAGTGAGGATCAAGAACACTCATATTAATTTCTCACATTTAATGTGGGAATAGAGGAAGAAAATAATTTATGGTTTATTGATTCTAGTTTCTCAAATCATATGACAAGTCACAAATATGGTTTCAACAAGTTAGATGATTTCTTCAAAATCCAAGTGTAATTGGGATATGTAAAGTCCATCCAAGTTAAAGCAAAGGGAAGCATGAAAATCATAAAAATTGAAGTTAAATTTTTTAAAAAAAAGGATGTTTATTTTTCTCCAAATTTATATTCCAAGATTATTAATCACAATTTCATAGGATATAGTGATGAAAATAAAGCATGAAAATTTTATAATCTACTAGTAAATTGATGATAGTTTCTATGGATTACAATTTTTTTAAAATGAGATATATCATAATTATTATCATATATATAGACTTAATAATTTAATGGGTTGACATATTTAATTTAATTTTTAGGGTTTAAAAATTCCTACATAATTTTATAGTTCAATAGGAAACAATATTAGCTCTTCACATGAGATCAGTCATCCATCTTTATCAACTCCAAGAATGAAAAAATATTTGTTGAATCCACATAAAATTAATCAGATGTTATATCATAAATATTTAAGGAATATAAAAATATTTAAACATCACTATTTTAGTTTTTTATGATGTTTATGATTAAATTACTATTTTTGCATTGTCATTTGTGGCTAGTGAACTTAGATGTTATGCAAAAGCTATTCAAAACAAAGAGTAGGTTGATGTTATGAAATTGAGATGGATTAGATTTATAATAATTATATATGGAATATTATTCAACTTATATATAATAAATATGTTATTTTAACCACATGTATTTTCAAGACAAAAGTCAAAAATGATGGTAGAATTGACAGGCTAAAATATATACTAGTTGAAAAAGGATTTACACAAACATATAGGGTTGAGTATGAGGAAAGTTTTGCACACATGGAATGTAAAGATAATTAAATACTCATTATTATTGTATATACTCATAAAATATGGAAAATCCATCAAATTAATGCCAAAATTTTATTCCTAATTGGAGTGATTGAAGAAGAATTATATGTGAAGCAACCACAAGGTTTTGAGGTACAACATAAATACTTCTGAGTATATAATTTGAATAAGACTCTTTATGGTATTAATAAATATACAAGAGATTATTAAAATATAATTTATAGTTATTTACTAGATAGAGTATGTGTAATAATTTAAAATGAGCCAACTCTTTACATACAAGTATTGTTTATAATGTGTTATATGTTTATCTCTATGTAGATGACTTTATTTCTACGTGTAGTACTATGGAGATGTTGGATAGATTCAAGGAAGCCATGAAATAATAATTTTACATGAATTATATTAGAATTATTAATAATTTATTGACATGAAATTTCATCAAAAGAAAGAGGAAATATTTATTTGTCAAGCCAAATATGCCCAAGACATGTTGAAGAAGTACAATCCTTAAGATTCTAAGCATGTGGGCACTTCAATTATAAATTGGAAAAAATATAATTAAAAATTAAAAAATTCTTAAACATGATGAAAAAATAATTTTAGCAGCATGTTGTGAGCTTTTATGTATCTCACTATGACAAAACTTGATATTAGTTATGGGGTTTCTCTAGTTTTTAGATTTATGGACAAACCATCACTCAAACATTTAAAAGTAGTGAAGAGAACTTTTTAGATAAGTAAAGTGTACTTATAATAATTTTAATAATTTAATAACATTAATTTAATTATGTCTAATTAGATACATAAATTAAAATTGGGGAGGATATCTTGATGACATGAATTCAACTTCAGGTTATTATTTCACATCAAGAAGTTGCTTTCATGATCTAAAAATAAGCAAGCTAAAATTGAATTATCCTCTATTAGATTTGAATATACATACCTTAAATCATATTTAAACAATTATTATGGTTGAGAATACTCTTAGGTGATTTTTAAGAGGATAAACTTGAGCAAACATAGATTTTTTGTAATAATAATTGAAAAATATAATTATCCAAGAACCTAGTTTTTCATGTCAAAACCAAACATATTGAACTCAAACGTCATTTTTTAATAGAATTAGTCAATGATATAAAAATAATAATTGATTATGTGAGAAATAAATCTCATTTTTTAAATATATTCTCACCAAGGGATTGTGCAAGCAAATTCATGGAAGGCTTAAGGAGATGATAGGCATTTTTATTTTTTGCATCAAAGGAGGGAATTCTAAGTATGATTCCAATATGGGAAATTTATTATTAATTTTATATTTAGTTTATTTTTTTATTGGTTTAGTAAGGCTAATTCATTCATTTATGTCCTATATTAATTATTTGGTCAATTTTGAACACTTTTTAAGAACTTCCTAAAAATATTTAGAAATCCCAACTAGAGTTGAGTTCATTGAATATGTACTTAATTGAGCTCAAATATTTATCCATTCATCACCAAGAGGTGGGGTAAAATTTTAATAACTGAGTTAATTAAATTTAATATTTCTATCAATTTCCTACTTTATAGGGATTTGGAACACCTATCTTGTCTAGTGTGTATGTTTGTTCTTCATTGTTGAGAAAAGAATCTTACATGTTGACCTTATCTTATCATTTAGTCAAAAAAACTTGAGCTAGCCTTTAATTATTTGAGTCTATTTTAAGGATTATATTTTTAGTTTACTTAGTTTTTTATGAAAGGTCTTAATTTAGTTTTTTTAATTCAAGAGTGTGTGTGTGTGCGTTTATATATATATATATATATATATATATATATATATAGATGGAGAAGTCACACTCCATAAGAAAAGTCACATAGAGGGAGAAAACACCTCAAGAAAGGTCTGAAAGGTGGTCAATAAATGACCACACACAAAAAAATCACATCAATAGTTTAATATCTAAGCACAAAGATTAAAGGAACAAAAAGAAATAAAGAGGAAAATTAAGTAGCCATAAGAAACATGGAAGTCAGGGGAGGTGGTGGAGACAGTGAGTCCTGAGACTTATCACACCATCCTCCTAGAGTAGGAGGATCCTCATTCATAGGTAAGGGATCCTAACCATCAGTTTATTGAGCTTCTAATTCATCATATTTATATCTTTCAAGAGAGATTACTAGATTTAATCATGGAATTTTATCTTTGAGGGGGAGGACCTCAACCCCTATTATCAACATCACGATTCAAGAGAGGAAAGACCCATCACCTCTAGATCTGGAAGAGCCACTTGGACCACCATATTGTAGGTAAGACCATCTAGGTGGTGACTGACGGGAAAAATGACTCTTATGTCTGGTTCTAGAATCTTATCAGTATGGACCACACCCTCACCCTTAGGTAGGCATAGGATAACATGGTGGCTCAGGAGGTTCATGGCTAACCATGTATGGGGAATTTACCTAGTGGTTGAGTAAATACTGGAGATGGTTAAGTTCTATATGAACTTTATCAAATTGGACTTAAATCTAAAGAGTAACATTAGATATGACATTAATTTTTTTAGTAACATAAAAAATATGTTGTAGCTATTCATGATTAAAGTAAACATAATTTATATCTTTTCATATTTGAAATAAAATATCAGCTTGAAAGATCTACCAAAATCTATTGTATTTTTTAGGAATCAGTGTCAAGTCCCCCAATAGAGCCATTTTCCTTATAAATAATTTAGGTCAAAAGGCTGAAAGATGGAATGAATCCAACACCATGTAGATTATTCATGAGATCAAAACCTAAAAACGTGCTTAAATATCTTAGGTTTCTAACAAGCCAGGTAGATGGGGTTTGAGACCCCTAGATTCTTGATCCGATCACCCACAAGTAAGCCTTGATAAAGGAGACACCATAAAAAATGAGCTTTTTTGGGCTTAATGATAGTAAACCATACAATGCTAAAATACTTAGCCCAAACCCCATGATTGAAATGGGTATTCCATATGAGGTTAAATATTTCATCTAGAATGTGCTAAGGGGATAGAAAATTATAACCTAGACAAGGAGAATATAAAGTGAAGGGAGTGGTTATAGGACGATGCCAATCCTTTCACCCAAGAACAAGGGAGTCAACCCCTATCTTGTGAAAATATTCATCAAGTATGAAAACTTGAATTTCTATTATAGCCTATACATCTAATTATTTAAATGAAATGTGTTTTAAATTTGATTCTAGGTGAGTTAGTACCAATTCATCTTGCAAAAAAGATCACCTATATTTTTCACACCTTTCTTAAACAATCTTAATCCTTTAACCTAAGGGAGTAAGGCAAAGGGAACATTGTGAAAATTTAAGCAAGGTAACCACTAAAGAGAGTGGGTATTAATGGAGAGGCCATTCTTGAAACCTTTTACAATCTAATTAATATGTGGATTAATATTATATCATGATTTTCATAGGAATTTAATAACAAAATTACCCTTAATTTTAACTGGCACTAGGGTGACAAGAAGGGAGTGAATTCTCAAAACTTGCCAAGTCTTTATGCCATATGGAAGCCCCTAAGAAATACAATGGTGAAGAAGAATATTCTATGATTCATAACCAACAAGACCTATAATGATCCATTTAAAACTGAGAGGAAGGCCTTAAATTTTAATATCCAAAATGTTAAGATTTAATCCATTATCCATGAAAAAGCTGAAGGCTCAAATGTGTACAACACACAATTTGGTCAATTTCAACAACATATTTTATTAATCATGAACATTAAAAATATATAGAAAATGTCATATAACTACTCTTCTTAATAATAGGTTAATTATTCTAAAAAATAACAACCAACCTCCCTAAAATTTATTTATGTCCTATATTAATGTGTGGTTGTAACAATGCACTAATAATACAAACTAATATAGGTGTATATTAACACATTTATTTTCTCTCAACAATAATATGAACACACTAAATAATCCCAAATTATATTTATTCACACATGTTAGGACTAATTCCTAATATTCCCCCCATAGTTTTAACATGGGGTAAGAAACTCAAATGACAGTTTCAATTGATAATGCATTTGATTACAAACATGCAATTTTTTTAGATCGATGCTTGAGAATTAACGGGTCTCAGGCCCTTTTAACAAAAGATTCAAAAAACAAAAGAGAGGTCTAGATTAACATTAAAAATGTCAAGGCAAAATGACCAAACCATAACCAGACTAATTTAAATTCATGGAAAAACCAAAAATCACTAATATATCAAAAACTATCCAACATATACCATTTAGCATTCAAAGAGACATGTCATATACTTTAGTGACTATTAACACTGCAAACTATCCCAAAGGAGCCAAAAAACTATACTAAATAAAGTCATTCCAAAATTATTAGCTCAACTAATTTTCCTTTACTAGGAAGAAAGTCTCTTAACTTACTAAAAATACCATACTTTTTGAAACTAATTACATGACCTTCCTACACTTTTTCCTAAGAAGTATCTTCTGTCGATACCACCACCTTCCCAGACCTAGCCCCATCAACCTCTTGAACCTTGGAGAAGACCAACCTTCTCTAAGTTATCTTTGAGTCCTTAATATTCATATTTTTACCTCTCCACCAAGGTGGAGCCTTGAAATCCCCATACATCACTCCTTTATCCATCTACTTGATTGCCTTAACATGATCTAGTTGCCTTCTTAAAGCCCACCATTCTTCCAAACCTAGAATAGGTTTTAGTAAATCTTAGAATTTAGGCATGCATATACCCCTAATCCCTACCAATTACTATTTATCTACACAAACCTCATCCACCTCCTATGAAAAATTTACTAGAACTAAGAACCTAGATTGTGAAGCCCAAAAACTAGACAAGGGAATGAAACCCAATGAGTCCCTACTGGAAAAAGGGAGAGTGGGAGATGGACTAAGATGAAGAGATTCAATCTCAGATAGGATCCCCTATCTATATTATATCCAAACAAAGACTTTAATTAACTTATGAACCTGCTCTAAATCATACAAAAGCATACAAAGATTACTAGCAAAAAGGGAAGCCAAGTCAAAATTGACTCTTACCTTATTGCTTACTACTGGTGTGTCCATCCCCACAATCAACTCAATAGATTCCACCACGTAAACCATTTGAATACAAAATACATTGAATAGTTATTTATAAGAAACCAATCTTGTAAATCCCATTTCCTTATTTTTGGCCTTGCCAAAAGGAAATGGCCACCCTACTGATTCCACCTAGAATTTATCCATCTCCTGAAAACTGCATGTAAAAATTATCATCTATCAAAATCTCAACCCCAAAAAACCACCTTGTAATAATTTAATTTTACAAGCTAGCCCAAATCATCGATGCATACACTAAAGATCTTATGGATCCTTTATATCCAATAATGATAAGTATTTTCACTTGAAAATCAGATTACCTTTGCCATCAAAGCCCAACAAAAATCAAGCATGCAACCACATCATTAAAAGAAATAGAAATCACCTTGCTCGATAATTATAGGAAGAATTTAGTATTTATTAAAAAATAAAAGTAAAGACTCTTATAAACTCCTATTATAATTTGAAGGTATATTTGATCAAAATTTCTATAATCTTCCCATCTAGACCTGGCATTGTCTATTCTAACATCCATGGATTGGTCAATAGTAACATTAGCTTGAAAATAACCACATTAGTGCTTTCCTTAAAGTAATTAGAATAGGATGAAGCATCAAAATTTTATAATTTAGGATAGATAATATCCAAGATGTTATCTATTTTCTAGGATTTTGCCCTCTAGTTAATCAGTGCTTGAATCACAACTCGAGAATCACCTTCAATATCTAAAATATTAATTCCATATTCTATAGCCAATTATATTCTAGTATTTAAAACCTAAGCCTTAACTTCATTATTATTCCCATTAGAAATCTTCAATGATAATACTTTGATTAGAGATCCACTGTAATCTTTTACCACACACCCTACACCAGATTCCCCTAGATTACCTCTACAATCCCCATTGAAATTCAATTTAAACCAATCAATTTTAGGTGGTTTCTATATTGACTCTTTTCTGATTGTATTTTCTTGCTTATTTACTATTGAACCCTGAATGGGAACAAACATGTGATTTTATTTTACATTGAAAACCCATTTTATTGAAAGTTGCCTTTCAAAATTTATTTGAGAATTTTGACTCAAAGACTATGCCACATACTTAATCAAGATGGAAATAGAATGTGACAAAACTAAAAGATAACTCACAACTATAAATATTAAAACAAAATATAAAATAAAGAATTAAAAAATAAACCTATTTAAAAACAAATACACAGAATCTTATTTTAATGATATAAAGTTGCTAAATAATAAAAAAATGAAATCAACATAAGCAATACCAAATATAAACCATAAAATTGACTATAGATGGTATTAGGCTCTAAAATCCTCACTTTATCTTTTGAATAAAGACTTATATACTTGACTCTTAACGAATCAAATTTTAAGACTATAAACTAAATATTCATATATATATATATATATATATATATATATATATATATATATATATATATATATATATATATATATATATATATATATATATATATATATATATATATATATATATATATATATATATATACACACACACACACACAAAGCTAACAAAATAACCTAATACTACATTAAAAAAAAAAAACTAAAACTAAAATAAAACTTAATGAAAACCAAAACCATTAAAGAAATACCATGAATCAAAACTTCAAAATATATAAAAATAGTTAAATACATACAAAATAGAATGAAATTCATAAAGACATATACACTTAAAAATAAATCTAAAAACTTATAACTCATTTTATCCTAGAAATTAAATAATAGGAAATCAAAACAAAACCTAAAAATTAATAAATACTAAAAATAAGACTCAATATATACATGCCATAAATAACATCACTGCTATATGGAGAGGATCTCAATATGAGATGCAGATTATTTACAAGACTTGGAGAAAATGTTGAGGGGACTACCATTGTTGAGATGCAAAGAATCCCAAATTCATAATTCCAAGTTAAAATCTCATTTGACGTGGAGTTTGATTAGAGTGTATTCAATGGAAACCGAAGTGATTTTGATGCTAAGCTTAACATAGTCAATTGAAAATGATGAGGGAGTTTATTTTTGCCATTCTAAAGAGATTGTAGAACCATCATTAGAGATCCATGAAGTAAACTTTGATCAAGCCATGATTTGACATAATGAATGCCAAATCACTGTAAAAGGTAAATTGTGGACCTTTATAAAGATGTCATCTATAAGAATATCAATATTTTCATGGAATATCATTCACAAAGAAAGAAAAAATATGAGTTTGTAGATCAGGAGGTGGATGGAATTATGATTTTTTTAGTCAAAAGGATTCAAGACAAAATTGAATCTAATAATGTAATAGATTATGATAAACTAGACTACAAAAACTATCATACAACTTTTTTTTTTTTTTTTTTTTGTGTGTGTGTGTGTGTGTGTGTAGTTCCAAGAAAATAAAACATAGACAAACCAAAAATTAGAGACTAATATATATTTATATATATATATATATATATATATATATATATATATATATATATATATATATATATATATATATATATATATATATATATATTATTTTTGAATTTTTAGGTTGAAAACAAAGAACAAGATGTATGAAAAATTTATGGAAAGAGATGAACGTGATGGAAAAAGTATAGCAAAATTTGCAGTTGGATGGTGGAACTAGAAATTTCACACATGGTCTAGATTATTAGAATGATGGTAGTATGAAAGCATGAGTGAATTGACTACAATGTATTTTTCACGTGGTCTACACTACATATCCATTAATCCAATTTGATGCATAAAATGAGCAAATGTTGTAAAGAGAGGTCCATGGATGCCTACTATTATTCCATTGTTAGGATTTTATCTATTATACATGAAAGAGTTGAAGGAACAAATGTGCATAACACATAATTTGGTCCATATAAATAACATATTTTATTAATCATGAATATTAAAAATATATATCAAATGTCTTATAACTATTCTTCTCAATAATAGGTTAGTTATTCTAACAACTAACAACCAACCTCCCTCCCTCAAATCTCTCTATCTTATATTAGTACATGGTTGTAATAATTTAATAATAATATAAACTAATATAGGTGTATATTAACACATTTATTTTATCTTAACAATAATATGAACACACTAAATAATACCAATATTGCATTTATTCTCACATGTTAAGACTGGTTCCTAACACAAAATACCTAAACCAACAACTTCCTTGAGCCAGTATCATATGTTCCAAGAAACTTTGTGAAATCCCTTGTGACCTTCAAAATTATCCCATAAAAATGTATTACATTTTTTCTAATTTATTTTAAGTGACATTAAAAGGGGCCCAACAAGAATATTATTAAACATGAGTAGATGCCAAAACCTTAGGAAAATTTTGAAATTTTCTATCTAGAGATAAAGGCTTTTTTATAGAAAGAATTTTTATCTCAACCCTTTACACCACATAAGACCATAACTCAAAGGGAGAAGCCCAAAAATCAAAAGGGATACCAAGGAATTTAATTTAAACCCCTATAAGAAACCATTGCTACTAATATCCCTCTAGCCAAGGAGGTTTAGGATCCAAAGATTGGAGGTAGAATATACTCTTTCTCCATTGGATAGATGAGCCTAAATCCAAACAAAAAATATGGATAGATTCCATAACATTGGTAGCTAAATATTCTTCCTCTTGAAGAGTGAGAAAGGAATCATCTATAAAATGACCATTCAATAGTTGTTTGTCAGATTGATGGAGAGAAATGCCTTTCACCAAGCCCCTAATAGTGCAATTAGATAATAGGTAGATAAAGACTTTTGATGCTATCACATATAATGAAGGGGTTAAAGGGCATCCTTTTTAGATAGAATGATGAATTTTAAGCCAATAAGATTGAGTTATGTTGATTATATACATTTCCCAACATCCTAGAAGAGCATATTGACTATGTGAAAAAATTTGGGTCCAAATCCAAGGGCCTATAAAATGGATAGAATAAAAATCCACTCAATATGGTCACAAGCCTTTTCAAAATAAATATTGACAAATATATCTTTTTAATTAGATACATGAGCCCATTCTAACCTACCTAGATAGTAATGACATTATCCATAAGTGTTGAGTAAAGCTATTTTATTCACTTCTAACAATTAAAGGAAGGATATGTTTGATCTTGAGGGCTAAAGACTTATAAATAATCTTATAGTAGACACTTAGAAGTGTAATAGATATCCAATTGGTGATAATTTTAGGTTCACAAACCTTGGGAATGAACTTAATCTTACCTTAATTTATAATGGGTCCTAAATAATTAGTTAAAATAGCTTTATAATATCCCTTATGAATATCAGGGCCTACAATATCCCAAACTATTTGGTAGAACTCACTCGATAAACTATCAATTCCTAGAGCTTTATCTAATACCATCTACTTAAGTATCTCATGGAGATCATTGAGAGATAAGGGCCTATTGCAAGTAATCTTTTGGGAATTGGAAACTATTTTAACTTGGATTTATAACCTTTGAGGAGATGTCGTATCTCTCCTCATCCAATTGGCACAATTGAAATAACTCTAGGCTATGGGTGAGCCTAAGAATGAGGTAAATCTATATATAGGGCTAACTCCCTTGATGTACCACTTGTAAATCACTACTAAACCTAAAATTGTGAGGGAAAAGGGAGAGAAAACTAAAATTAAACTATCCTAATGGAGTTGATACACCAAATTATTTGATGACTACCAACTAGCTATATGTTACAAATGAGAATAAGGAACTAACCAAACATATACTTCTCCAATCTACATCTTCTCACATCAATGTTTCATTATGAGGTTATGGATGAATTTTTACATTAGGATAACTATAAAATAGTTATATAATGACACTATTGAATAGGATAACTCACTCAACCTTGACATTTCCTAGAATACTTCACATGACCTACAATAAGAAACTTTTCAATTACAAATAGGCGAGGGAATGAAACAATAATGCTAAGGAAACAATAATTCATCATTAATCAGAATTAATCATCCAAGTGAACACACTATGAATAGTCATGGAAGAGGTAAAAATTATTATTCTTTTATTATCCATGGTATGAAAATGAGTAGGGCTTCTCCATACTTAGGTGGATCATAAATTACAAAGGCCAAAATGGCTAGTTATTATAGAACTTGAGAGAGAAAGGAGAAGAAAGAAGTACAAAGGTCATATATACACTTTTAAATATAATAAAATTAGTTAATTTTACATGTTAAAATAGTTTTAAACTGATCATGCAAAGTCAAAAAGCACAAGTTTCACCCCAAGTCATGAAACTCTTGAATTGTAGTCTAGGAGTTCTCATTCTGGCTCAAAAAACTACCTTAATGATTTATCCCTATTTAAACATACCAAAAATTAATATGGATAGATATGATGATTATAATGAGAGGGAAGGATTTTATACATGCATCTCCATGCATTGGTTTCAATCTTGGTTATTTAGAATATTTCCAAAATGAGTTATCTCCATTTGTAGTCAAAATAACTCTTCTTTCATACACCTTGCACACTTGGCCTCCAAAAAGGGCATTATTTTTCCATGAAAATTCATAAAAATTAGTGTATGACACTTTTTAAGACCCTCCATGGACTTGGAGGCATTAGGTACACCTTAAAAAGACATCCACTTGAAGCTTTCACACTTCTCACCATCTTGTTCACTATGCCAATTTTCACTGGCTAATATGAGAGCTATTATTTGAAAACTTATGAGTTTTTTTAAAGAATTATATATAAATATTAATTTATTAAAATTATATATATTAATCCCAAACTTTATAATTTCTCTTGAATGTTCATAGAACCTGAATAATGCATAAAATAGTCAAGAAAACCCTATTTTATACTCCATCTGTACAATTCCATATTGTTCAAAAGTATGGGGAGTAACTTGAGAGAGTATCCTAAGATATCCAATAATAATATTATGAAAAATATACCATTATATTATCTTCCCATCCTAATATCCTTCATTGGGTCATTCTAAGGGTTTAGCAAGGGTTTTAGGCTCATTCTATTCTTAAGCTTTGTTCATGAAGCTCTGGCATTGAATTTGCAAAAAAAAATATACTAATGTGATTTTTATTACCTATATAAACCTCCATAAACTCCATATATCCTCATGTATAACCCCTAAGAATATGTGAGCACTTTAACTTAGCCTATCAAGCTCTTCCTTTGATTTACATAAGCCTAATGCTACCTTTGAGCCCAAAAATGACTTCCTTGTGTTTCATATTCATGGTTAAAAATTTTAAACCTATTTAATGACCCTATAAACATATCATATTCCATTTTAACCCATTAATAAATTTGGAGGTGTCATTGGTCTACCATTTGGCTTTAGGTCAAAACCCTACCCAATGGGCTTGACTGTAACCTTGGGGTTTTTTAGCACCATATTTATTTTATCACTTTTTAGAAAGGTCTATCATGTTTTAATAGTTTTTTTTAAACACCATATACCTCCTATCAAGGTATAAAAATCTTTTAGCTTACCTTATCATGTCCCTTAAAAAACTATCACTTTATACATAAGGGGAGTGCCCTCTATCTGAGACAAAATAAAGGGTACTCCCCTATTTCCTCATACAATGGTGAAAGTTGTATAGGATAATATATGTTGTAAATAACCTCTCTACAAAGTTTCATCCCTTTTTCAAACCATATGACTTTTCAAAATAACTCAAAACTGATACAGACTGCTAGGCAAAACACTATGTGCAGGGTTGGTTATGTGAACTGTGTGTTACTTATTTGAGGCTCTTTATTTGATTGTATTTTCCATGTCAGGAGCCTCTTGATATAATTAATATAAATATTAATTTTTCCTTAGTTTTTTTATCACTTCAACTAATTACATATCCCTTACCCTACCTTGAACTCTCAAGACTGTATGTGTTAATTCCTAATTGTATTTATTGTTTTGGAGTGTACCTATAGGTAGAAATGCATGATTAAGCTTAAAATACAATGTTTACAACCTATATTTAATCCATTATGTTCATTTATTATTTTATTGGACTCATTTTTCTCATCTCATGAACTACCAACACCTAGGCATTACTCCTTTATACTCACTACCTATAATAGTCAACACTTAGTTTTAGGTTCCTATTAGATGTTGATGAGACATAGAAGATATTTTGGCTTCAAATTGTAAATCCTAAACCTCATTAATTATTTATATACAATTTTATAATCATTTAATAATACAACTTATCATCTAGCAACCAATTCAAGCATCTTTACATTTTTAGGCCCAGTTGGTTGTAGGTGCATGTTTAAGAGATATACATCTGTAGGTGTAAATGGGCTCAAAGATACACCTATGAACATATTTGATGATATTATAGCTCATACATGTTCTTTCCAACCATAAAAACCATTAAAACATGAATTTCTGGTTTATACTATCAACTTGGAACATAAAGGTGCTCAAAGGCTCAAAATCCTATATATGTCATTGACTGAGTTTAGTGCATAAATGGGTAATTTTAGGTCTCTTAACAACCACTTTATAATAATAATATTTACTCTATCTCTTACCTAACTCTTTTATTATGTATATGATACAATAAAAATCCATTATTATGTACCAAATTTATTGGTAACCATGTCATATGATTCTACCAAAATGCCCTTAGGCCTTTGTTCTGCACTTTTAGAGATTTGATCCCTGTACTAGTCATTTTCCCCTATTATTTCTCAATAAAATTTGTCAATATATCATTTAAATTAGGCCTAAAATTCTCTCCATATCACATTAGGAATTCAAGTAGGGTTCCCTCTCATGATCTAGCACTTCAAGATAGTTTTTGAACCCCCTATTAAGCCACTTGTAGGTGGTTATTTCATAGTGTAGGTAGTAATACAGAATTGGGTAGTGAGCATAGAATATAGTAACTTAATGAGTTTAAAACATATTTAAAAACCTTAATTTTTTTTTCAAAACCTTGAAATTCTTTGATGAGCTTTTTATCTTGTTTTCATGTGATACTTTTTTCCATGGCAAATGTAGTTGAGTATGTTCATGGCAGACTGTGTGAAAGTGTGATTTATGACTACTACAATATTATCTCAATCATTTTAATGCTCAAATTGATACTTCATGTTTATAAAATACATATAAATTATTTTTTACTTTCATTACACCTTTTTGAACATGTTATATAATCCCTATACATGTACTTCACCATGACTGCAACTAGAAGTGGGTAAAGAGCTGACTGAGTATGATAATGGACTGAAAGTTTGATCCAAACATGGAATTATTATTCAAAACATTTAAATTATGTATTATCTATGTAATGAAACATAAAAAACACCATATACTACTCATATTATTCCTTTGTAGAGAATACAACCTTCTACAAGTAGTGATCTTGACTACCATTTCACCTAAAACATCAACTCAGAAATTGAACTAATTAGACCATCAAATCTTTTCCAAACATGAAAATAATCATTGAAATCATGAGATGAGGGAGTAAAAATCATATATAATTAATATTATCAACTATATTTTATGTAATCATCCAAATAAGATTAAAACATACATGATATACATATTGGTAAGTAAAAAAACATAGTCAACTTGTCAGGGATGGTTAATAAATCACAATTGACCAATATTCTATATATTGTTATGGAAATGGATATATATATAATTTTAATTTCACATTACAAAATAATTTTACATGAAACCTCTCTAACTATTTGTACCAAGCATAAACCTTTTGACCACTTATTTGTGTCTAGAAAGGCAAAGAAGGAGTAGAATGGTTTTAGCTTGAATTTGGAACTTTTAGAGCATTTAAAACATGGAGATGAGTCTAAGGAAGATGAAGAGTCATTGTATGACCTTATCCCATATGTCATCTTCCCTCATGGGTCATACAAGTGCCAAACTCTCCCTTTTTTAGTTGTTTTCCTAATTTTCAATTAGATAACTTGAAAGTTTCAAATGAACTGACATTAATTATAGGGAATCTGACTTGTTGGACATTTTTAAGGAACTTCGGACACTTGGATTCCTTGGAAACCATGCCACTTTCATTTATGACCCCTAAAAGCCTTTTAAATGACTCAAAGTGACATATAGATTAGAATGACTAAGAGCAAGGCTAATATAGCATTAAATGACATCAAAAGACCTATAATACACCCCATGACTAAATATTAGACCCCTAAAACATCTAAAAACTTAAGTTTTTACCTATAGTGGTCCTAATTTGACATGTAGGATCAGATTTGGTCAATAAATTGGTGACTCATAGGGGTAGTATGCTTGCTATATTAAAGATCAATAGGCTTATCAGTACATTGGGCTTAGGGATTCATTTGAATATTGAGACAAAAAAGAAGACCTGATAACAAATATTTGACCAAGACAAGATAACTAATTACCTCAACCATACAAAATAAAGGGCACATACAAAAGAAAGTAAACACACTAACAAGACACACATGTTTTCAAAGCACTTATGGAAATTAGTAAACAAATAAGCTATGCACAACTAGAAACTAAGCATACCTCCTTTCTAGGATCAATAGGAAATTTTCTTAAATCTTCTTCTTCATGAGATGAATCATAGCGCCAAACATATTTTTCCTTGGATTAGATGTTTTAAAAATTAGACCTATTCCTTGGCACTTCACTTGATCTACTCTCAAGTAGATCATCCTTAAATAGGTTTCGAATGTAGATATACTCCTCTTGAACTTTTACACATACCTCATACTACTACCCACTCTTCATCTCATGGTCAACTTATATCTCTTTAGTAGGCATGGCTTCAAGAGGAGTAGTTTCTTGTTCCTTAGAATATTGAGACCAATAGAAGCTTGTTCCATCCTTCATAAGTTGATGTATTTATCCCAAATTATTTATAAGATGATAACCCATCTTTATTATTTTAAACATGTCATCATGGGATGCATATTCCTATTGAAAGGATAGATTTGAAAAGTTACATTTTCTTTACATACTCACTTGAGTATCAAGGTTGCCTTCTCTATTTTTGACTAGATCATATCCTCCTTGAAGAAGAGTGTAACCTTATCTAATGACTACAAAAAAGTCATCCAAATGCTGATTAATAAATTGTTATTTTCAATCTATGATGTCTTGGATAGTGATGGAAGAACTAATGATCATCTCTTCTTCTTTGGTAAACAAAAATTATTCTTCCATATCAACCCAATCATAAGTTTCCACTCAATAAATCACCTCTTAGTCATAATTTAGGACCCATTGAGGGATCTCAAGTTTCATCTCAACTATAATAACCTTATTTTGTTTCTCAAGGACTACAATATCCTCTATTTCTTTCTCCTTTTTGGTGATGCCAAGACTAGGCATCTTGAAATCATGTGACTTAGCCCAATGAGGCTGCCAAGGAGATATATTTTATTCAAGCAAGAGTTTTGAATTATTATCAACCAAATTATAATATTTATTTTCCCATACCATAGGTCCATCAAGGTAAATGGTGATGTGGTGAAGTCAATATTAATTATTTGGTGAAGGTGGCACATAGAACTCAACATCATATTGAGAATGCATTGTAGGGGATCTTTTTGGGAGTTCTTGAGGAATGGGAGGTAGACATTGGGATAAAATATCTTTGTTTTATTTATCTATTTTAAAATAATTTCATTTACATCTGACTAAACTTGAGCACTCTCTTGAGGAAGGTTATGTGGGGTGCGTTTAGGCATAGGATATTTTTTTATCTCTAAACCTTCCATCACACCTTAACTTAACAATTTCATTCTCAACACTAACTCTTCAATTTGCTTGGATAGGTTCTCTTGGAAAATTATTTCTTGAATTTGATAGGAATAATTATGAGGATGATGAGTATAAGAGAGTTGACATGGGAGATAAGGAGTCTCTTGAGGAAGGGTGGGAGGGTCTTGCATAAGGTCAAGATCTTTTTCAACTTCACACTTTTCATCAAGGATTTTATCTTATTTCTTTCCTCATGATTCCAATACCTTATTATAAATTATAATTTTAGTATTAAGATCCTCTTCTTAATGTATTTATTCCATTTGAGGAGTGGGTGTATTAATTAATAAACTTGGGATATCTTTAGGCTTGGATTCTCCACCTAATCTCCAACTTAGAATCTCATATCTAGAGGTCTCTTCTTGAGGTGGGGATGTAATAGAAGAGGGAAATTAGGGATTATATTACACTTTCTTTGTTTATAATATGTACTAATTAATTTTCAAATTAGATAGCTCAATCTACGTATCAAGGTTTATTTTTAAAAAAAGGCTTGTCTTTCTAACTCTCTCTTCCAACTGATTGGGAAAAAGATGAATTTGATAAGCTTGATTGGGTTTATAAGTGGGAATTATGTAGGAATGATATAAATATTTGGGAAGTGGATATGAAGGCTGATAGGTTTGTTGAGTCTTCTTCTCATGAATTTTTAGCTTATCCTCTAAGGATGAAACTAGGCCACGCACATCTAACATCTCACTTGTGAGCCTTTACTAATTAGATATCTCAATAGGTTCCCATTCTCTTTTAACCACCTCAAAATAATCTATCACATTATTAATAATATTACTAGGAACATCTTGACCATGTCCCCTTAGTGTATCAATCTCTATCATGTACTTCTCATATCCTAAGAGTGTTTGCTTGAAAGTGGAAATGGACTGAGTTGAGAAGTGGCTAAGTTGACTAGGAGAAGCAAGATATTAAGGAGACTGTCTATATGAATGATAAGGTTCATATTGGAGTTGGTAAGGATCATGAAAAAGCTAGTAAAAATCACACCAAGGCTGATACAGGATGCCATAATCTTGATATGTCTCACTAACTTGTGTAAAATAATACTCAACACCAAAATTAGCCATGGAACTTCATTGCAAAACAAGAACCAAAGGAATCATTATAAAAAATCTTAAAAGGGAATACCTGGGATGTTTGACCAGCTGATATAACTTTAGATTCACCATTGATGCTTTGATACATGCCTCTAAAGGCTAATGTGCTGAAAGACAACACAAAAAATCTTTCAACTTCTTAGACTAAGAGTCCCATTAGGTGTGCCAAAAACTATTTTCACCTAGATTTTCACCCTTTGAGGATATGTCTCATCTCTCCTCATCCAAGTGGCATAATTAAAAAACCTTTAGGCTATGGGTGAGCCTAAGAATGAGGTGAATCTCTAGATAGGGCTAGTTCCCTTGATATACCACTTGTAAATCACTACTAAACCTAAATTTGTGAGGGAAAATGGAGAGAAAATTGAAATTAAACTATCCTAAGGGAGGTGATACACCAAATTAGCTGATGAATACCAACCATTTGCATGTTACACATGAGAATAAGGAACTAACCAAACATACACTTCTCTAATCTACATATTCTGACTTCAATGTTTCATTATGAGGTTATAGATGAATGTTTAGGCTAGGAGGACTATACAAGAGGTCTATAATGACAATATTGAATAGGATAACTCACTCAAACTTGAAAATTCCTAGAACACTTTACATGACCTGTAAGAAGAAACTTTCCATCTACAAATAGATGAGAGAATGAAACAATAATGCTAAAGAAATAAAAAGTCATCATTAAGAAAAATTAATCATCCAAGTGAACATACTATGAATATTTATTAAAGATGTAAAAATTATTAGTATTTATTGATTCATGGTATGTGAATGAGCAGGGCTTCACCATACTCAGGTGGAGCATAAATTACAAAGGCCAAAATAACTAGTTCTTATAGAACTTGAGAGAGAGAGGAGAAGAAAGAAGTCAAAAGGTCAAAAAGGACACTTTTAAAGATGATAAAATGAGTTAATTTTGCATGGTAAAAGAGTGTGAAACTGATCATGCAAATTTAGGAAGCACAAGTGTCACCCCAAGTCATAAAACTCTTGAAATGTGGTGTAGGAGTTCTCATTCTAGCTCAAAAAATTACCTTCATGATTTAGACCTATTTGAACATCCAAAAAATGACAAGGGATAGGTCAAATGATTTAAATGATATGGAAGGATTTCAAACATGCCTCTCCATGCATTAGTTACAATCCCAGTTATTTAGAATCTTCCCAAAATGAGCTATCACCATCTGTAATCAAAATAACTCTTCTTTCATACATCCTGCACACTTGGCCTCCAAAAAGGCATTAATTTTCAATGAAAATTCATACAATGTAGTGGATGACATTTTTAAATACCCTCCATAGCCTTATAGGCATCAGGTATACCTTAAAAAAACATCCACTTAAAGATTTCATACTTCTCACCATCTTGTTCGCTATGCTAGTTTTGAATGGCTAAGATGAGAGCTATTGTTTGAAAACTTAAGAGATTTTTTAAATCATTATATTTCCATATTGATTTATAAAAGTGTATATATTCCTCCCAAACTTTATTAAATATCTTAAATGTTCTTATAACATATATAATGCATAAAACAATCAAGAAAACCCTATTTTATAGTCCATATATATAATTATGTACAGTTCAAAAGCATGGGGAGTAGAATAAGAGAGTATCCTACATCATCCTGATCAAAATATGCCATTATAGTAGCTTCCCATCCTCATCTCCTTCATTGGATCATTCTAAGAGTTTAACAAGGTTTTACGTTCATTATGCTCTTAATCTTTATTCATGAAGTTATGACCTTGAATTTAAAAAAAAAATTACACTAATGTGATGTTGAAAACCTCCATTAACCTCCCTAAACTCCATATATCCTCATGCATAACCTCCAAGAAGATGTGAGCACTTTAACTTAGCCTATCGAGCTCTTCCTTTACTTTGTACAGGCCTAATGTTGCCTTTAAGCCCCAAAAATGACTTCCTTGTCTTTCCTATAAAATATTAAAACTTTAGAACCTATATAATTACCATATAAACATTTCCTATTCCATTATAAACCATTAAAAAATTTTGAGGTGTCATTGGTATACCATTTGGCTTTAGGTCAAAACCTTACCTAATGGGCTTGATTATAACCTTAGGGTTTTTGAGCACCCTGTTTAGTTTATCCCTTCTAAGAAAGGTATATCATGTTTTCCTTGGTTTTTTCCAACTCCATATACATCCTATAAATTTCTAAACATCTTTTGTCTCACCTTATCATGTCCCTTCTTCAAAATTGTCACTTTGTGCATAAGAGGAGTGCCCTCTATCTGAGACAAAATAGAGGGAAATACCCTATTCCCTCAGATAATGGTGAACTTTGGAAAGTATCATAGATGTTTTAAATACTATCTCTAAAAATTTTCATCCCTTTTTCAAACAATATGACCTTTTAAAATAATTCAAAATTGATACAGACTGCTAGGCAAAAGACTGTGTGCAGGTTGGTTATGTGAACCATGTGTTACTTGTTTGAGGATCTTTATTTGCTTTTATTTTCCATTTAAATGGAATATTTATATAAAAAATATAAATATTAATTTTTCCTTAGTTTTTTTATCACTTCAACCTTTTACATATCCCTTCCCCTACCTTAAACTCTCAAGACTATATGTGTCAATTCTTGACTATATTTCTTGTTTTAGAGTGTACCTTTTGGTAGAAATGCATGGTTAAGGTTTGAAAACAATGTATAAAACCTATATATAATCCATTAGGTTAATTTTGTGTTTTATTGGACTTATTTTTCTCATCTCATGCACTACCAACACCTAGGCATTACTCCTTTATGCTCATTCCATATAACAGTCAACACTTGGTTGTAGGTTCTTATTAGATGTTGATGAGACCTAGAAGATGTTTTGGATTAAAATGTAAACACCTTAACCTCATTAATTATTGATACAAAATTTTATAATCATCTAAGAATACAAATTATCATCTAACAACCAATTCAAGCATCTTTGCATTTTTAGGCCTAGTTGACTGTAGGTGCATGTTTAAGAGATAGACACCTGTAGATGTACATGGGTTCAAAACTATACCTATGAGCGTCTTTGATGATAATATCTCTCATACATGTCCTTTACAATCATTAAAACCAATTCAAACATGAAAGTATGGTTTAGACTATGAACTTGGAATATAAAGGTGCTCAAAGGCACAAAATCCTATAGATGTCATTAACTGAGTTTAGTGCATAAATAGGAAATTTTAAGTCTCTTAAAAACCACTTTATACTAATAATATTGACTCTATCTCTTTCCCAGATCTTGTCCTATGTAGACTATATAATAAAAATCCATTAGTATGTACCAAATTCATTGGTAACCATGACATATGATTCTACCAAAATGGCCTTAGGCCTCTATTCTACACTTTTAGGGATTTAATCCCTGAACCAGTCATTTGCCCCTATAATGATTTACCAACACCATTTGTCAATATAGCCTTTCAAGTAGGCTAGACATGCTCTCCAAATCACATCATTACTTTAAGGAGGGTTATCTCTCATGATCTAACACTTCAAGATAGCTCTCTGACCCCCTATTAAGCCACATGTAGGTGGTTATTTCATAATGCAAGCAGTAATAAAGAATTGGGTAGTAATCATGGAATATATTCCCTTAATGAGTTGTAAAACTATTTAAAAACCTTAGAAATGGTATTCAAAACTTTTAAAGTCTTAAATGATCTATGTATCTTGTTTTCATGTGTTACTCTTTTCCATGGCAACTGTAGATGAGTATGTTCATGACAGATAATGTGAAAGTGTGCTATATGACTACTACAGTATTATATCAGCCATTTGAATGATAAACTTGATAATTATGTTGATAAAATACATAACAAGGATTATTTACTTTAATTACACCTTTGTGAACATGTTATACAAGTCCCATACATGTACTTCACCATGGTTACAAGTAGAAGTGGATAAAGAGCTGACTAAGTATGACAATGGACTGAAAGTTTGATCCAAACTTGGAATTATGAGGAAAAATATATAAATGAGGTATTATATATGGCATGAAACATGTAAAAAAACCATATCCCACTCATATGAATATTTTGTAGATAATACAACCTTCTACAAATAGTGAGCTTGACTGCCATTTCACTTGGAACATCAACATGCAAACTAAACTAATTAACCCATGATATATTTAAAAAAAATTATAATAAGAATTTAAATAATGATATGAGGGATTAAAAATAATATATAATAAATCTTAGTAATTAGATTGTGTAAAATCATCCAAACAAGATCAAAACCTATAGGGTGCACAAACTGGCAAGAAAAAAAACATAGTCAACTTATTAGGGATGGTTCATAAAGAAAAATTGAAAAATATTATAAATATTTTTATTTAAATTTATCTATTTGAGTTTAATTTAACCTCATAAAATAGCTTGACCTGAAACCTCTCCAACTATCTGTACCAAGCATAAACCTATTGACCACTTTTATGTGTTTATAAAGGCAAAGAAGGAGTATAATATTTTTATCTTGAATTTATAATTTATATAGTATTTAAAACATGTGTATTAGTATATTTAAAATTAATATTCATTCCATGACCTTCTCCCATGTGTCACCTTCCCTCATAGGTTGTACAAGTGCCAAACTCTCCCTTTTTTAGTTATTTTTTTGATTTTCGGTTAGAAAACCTAAAATTCATGATACTAAGAATTTAAATAATGATATGAGGGATTAAAAATAATATATAATAAATATTATTAATTATATTGTGTAAAATCATCCAAACAAGATCAAAACCTATAGGGTGCACAAACTGGCAAGAAAAAAAACATAGTCAACTTATTAGGGATGGTTCATAAAGAAAAATTGACAAATATTATAAATATTTTTATTTGAATTTATCTATTTGAGTTTAATTTCATCTCCTAAAATATCTTGACTTGAAACCTCTCCAACTATCTGTACCAAGCATAAACCTATTGACCACTTTTATGTGTTTATAAAGGCAAAGAAGGAGTATAATAGTTTTATCCTAAATTTATAATTTATATAGTATTTAAAATGTATATATTAGTATATTTAAAATTAATATTCATTCCATGACCTTCTCCCATGTGTCACCTTCCCTCATAGGTCGTACAAGTGCCAAACTCTCCCTTTTTTAGTTGTTTTTCTGATTTTCAGTTAGATAACCTACAATTTTTAGATGAAATGATATTATTGATATGTAATATGATTAGTATACATTTTTAAGTAACTTAAGACACTTTGACACCTTGGAAACTATGCCATTTGCATTTATGACCCTTAAAAGCCTTATAAATGACTCAACGTGATATATAGATTAAAATGACTGAGACCAAGGATAATATAGCATTAAATGACATCAAAAGACATATAATACACCCCATAATTAAATATTAGACCCATAAAACATCTAAAAAGTTAGGTTTTTATCTATAAGGGTCCCAATTTGACCTATAGGGTTAAATTTGGTCAATAGAAACTTTGCAAAGAACACCCTGAAGGCATTGATGGAGATATGCTTCTCATTTAGGAGAGGAATCCTAGGCTAAAAATACTCTATGGTTGTTATGAAAAAAATATTTTATAATGTTATAAATTTTGGTAAGCGAAGTATCCTTAGTTGATAGCCTTAATTATATTAGTAGCTCTTTTAGGATGGATAAGGGCAAAGAAGTCCTTAGAGACTTTGTCTCCTATTTTCAACTAATGCATATGAGATATTAGCTAATATCCTATAACCTTATGGGCCTCCTCCACTTTAATCTTGTGATGACAATAGTCTACTTTATTTTAAATTTGAATATTAAAAGGAGACAATTTTAGCTCTTGTGAAACCTAGAGGAATTCATGGTTTGTAGAATTATGCAGATGTCATAAAAAATAAGATGCTTATTTACCATATATCTAAAGAAAGGTGGAAGTGAGACTAAGAGCATCCAACCACCACTATATTTATACAATATCTCCCTCTATCTAGGGAACCAAGTTATAGATTATGATAATATGCCCCACTATTATTTTATGTTTAAGGTTAGCAATCTTGAGATAAAATTGAGTTAAGATAGGATTCACTTGAGGTGTGGTCCACTTAATATTGAAATAGATAGGGTGATGATCTAATAAAAAATTATTGACAATAACTAACACTATACATTCATATACAGGGGTAAAAAATAAGAGATCGTGTTTAGTTAGTAAAGCTCAATCTAGACACTAAAACACCCTGTTTTCTTCATGTAAAAAATTAGACCAAGTAAATCAGGGGGTATTTGATTTTTTACCTTGATGATGATTGGGATAAAAAAAAATTTATGCATATATAACAAAGCTTCTCATTCACTAGCACACCAATGCATGGGAAGGCACCCTTCCTTATCCTCAATAGATTCCACCATGTTCACCATAGAGGACCCAATGCACATTAAGAAGTGAGTCAGCTAATCATCTCGATAGAGAGGCCTATTCCATAACATCATTAGAGGTGTACAAGTTATAAATCCTAATGATGTAATTACTAAAGTCAAAAAGGGTCCAAACCACCTGATGGGTGGGGTTTGAACCCTAGTCAATAATGTTATGAGAAAGATCTAGAGCCAATAAAGTGATGGGCCCACCATGCCTAGCTTCATACCTAATAGCCTAAAATATGGCCCCAAGACAAATTATTCATGTTTCATTATATAGTAAAAATCTATAAATCTTAACCTCTTACAAGCAAAGAATTTCCATCCTGCTAAAAAGCTAACAACTATTCCTCACCACATACTTATGTAGAGGATCATAAAGGCCCCAAATATTTTAAGAATAAATAATCATTTAGAACCATTGAGGTGCATGTCATTCTCCTCTGCAATAGATTCAAATACAACAAACTAATTATACATCAGCTTGTTGGCATGAAGTCAAGCATTTTAAATGGTTGTCTCTTATGAGCCATGTATTCATCTTACTCAGGAAATAGAGAGGGACTTTAAGAATTCTAGAACACTAATTTATGATCCAAGATGACCAAACTCCATTCTTCCTATAAAATATTCACCCTTGGAGAGTTTTGTGATGGTAGAGCTGAGGGTGGAGCTTCAACAAAAAAGTCCACTACTTTTGGAGTATGCACAAGTAGAGGTGGAGCTTTCTTAGGAAAAATATTTTTGCTAGTAGATTTTGAGGCATGATTGTTCCCAATAGGTCTATTAGAAGAAGTTTGTGGCTTGTTTCCACCTTTTGAGGAGTTATTCTTTTTTTAGAGACTGTGGTCCAACCATAAATGTTACCATTTTTAGGGTTGGCCTTATGTCCACCCCTTTCCTTAGAAGTAAGAGGCACATACACCATCAAAGTATATTCCCAGATCATGTAGTTTGAGGACTAGTACTAAAATCAAGTATTTGGGAGATTGATATATAAAACTCATTGAGAAAATCTATTAGATCCAATTTATATATCAATGGATTCTTTCAAGTCTTGGGATAAATCATTTTCAACATAAACTATCTTTTAGGGATGATCCATAAATAACTTGGTATGTTCATTTAAAATGAAGCACCCTATGGGTTTTATGAGTTGATCAATAAAGTCTCATAAAAGGAGAGGCAAGCCAAGAAACTCAACCTAAATGGGGATTTTTAGCTTTATTTGTTCTAAAACTTGAAATTCCCAAGTCCAGTAATAAAAAACAACAAAAGTGTCATGAATAAACCAAGGCCCATGTTAAAAATGGCTTTGCAATGTTTAGGGTTAGAGAAATTTTAAAAAAAAAACCTTGGTAAGATTCTAAACTCCTTCCAATTTCACTCCATCACCTTGCCAGTGATTGTGAACCCATTGATTAAAAATTCTCTCAAGGGAACTCGACCCACAAAATAAGAAATCAAAGTAAAATTTTCAAAAAATGGTATGCTTTGTCAAATTGAGGCATATCCAAAACAATATTAGGTAGTGGAGAGTTGGAGTTAGCAACATTACCTCATGAAAGACTTTTGGGACAAATTTCCTTACCTACTTCGGTGCCATGGTTACTTTAGCTCATTCCAACATTCTCTACATCTATAGATATAAAGAGAGAGGTAATGATTATTTAAAATAGGGTGTCCCCTACCACCTAGATGGTGAATCACTTATAATAAATGCAAACTAAATCAAAATCTTGCCTAGATCTACAGTGATCAACAATCTAGCAGAGAAGCTTAATGGCTCATCAATGTAGAGTTCCAAAAATTAATTCCTTAATTTATTTTTCACTTTATGATTTTTATTATCATGTAAATTTATTTTAATTGTCTTATTTTTCCCTTTATTATTAATAAAATATTATGCATAAGTGTGGCATAATAGTTATTCTTGGAAATTATTTTTACATGTGTTTATCTTTAATTTTTATTTTATGTATTCATAAATAAAAACTAGTGAGCATATGTATTCTGATTTGAAGTTATTTCATGTAATTTGTTTCAACAACCACAGTTAAAAAATTATTAGATTAACAACTAGTAATTTTTAGATAGATTGGTTAATATTTAGTATTACTCCCTTAACCTATACTGTGTAAAAGGATATGTGTATCTAAATTGTGGCTTACATACCTTTTTATTATTTTATTTCATTTCTCAATGTTATTAATATGGATGGCATGCAAAATAACCATGGCTAAGTAGAGTATATATAGGAGGTAGTGATTAGTATTTTATCATCATATTGTGAATTTTATTCTTATTACATTGTTGTGGAGGTTGCCCCATTGAAGTGGATCAGTCATAATATTTAAGTAATCTTATCTTTCACCATTTTTTGTAGATTTGCTTTTCTTTTTAATTTTATGATATATACTTATATTTTTATGAATCATCTAAGTAACTGCATTACAAGTGGTATAAAAACTTTGACTTGGACAAGTTTCTATGGTGCAATTTTTTCAAATCTTGCATCTTAAGCACTAGAAGGTTGAAAAAACATAACTTATGATCTAGGATGAATTGAACTTTTTCATCACCATAGTTTTATTTGTGAATTTTTTTATAAAAAATTAAAAAATAATAGTTTAAAAAGAAGTCTAATCTTTTTTGCCTTGTGCAAATTAGTAGTTTTTAGATTCATCTTTGTGATATGATCACAATGGTATCATTAGTAGTCATTAGATTCATCTTCATGACTCAATCACAATGGTATCATCTACCAATACTTTTTTTTGAGGTTTAAACCCTCCTAGGGTTTGTGCATGGTGGGGCCTAACATGCATAGTCATGGGAAAGGGCAATGAATATTTAAAAATCCTCACAAAGATGACATGGAGTTAGAAACTTATAATATGATTATTTCTAAGGTAGTTCAACAACTTAAGTTAGAGTTTCATGTCATGGTATATAAATATGATCTTGATACAATTAAAGGGGATCTCATGGGGATGGTAGTGGACTTGAATGGATTGTGAGATCAACTAAAATAAGTCACTGGGAAATTGGCTAACTTTTTAGCTTAGTAATTGCAAAATAATCCTCCATCATTCCAGTTTGGTTCTCATCCTCCAAACAATCACAACACCAACCATGGTATGAAGCTATTGTTTCCATAATTTGACTTGTGTAGGTTTGATGGTAATGATCCACTCACATAGATTAATCAAATTAAAATTTTATTTGATTTGCATTAGACTCCCTATTCACAAAAGGTGGTCATGGCCTCTCTATACCTATAACTTGAGTAGTTCATTTGGTATCATTGGTTGTGTGCTCAAAATAAAAATAAGGGTTTTCCAATTTCATGTTCGATATTTTTTTAGGAGTGTCAACTCTAATATCATAACAATGTCTCTAAAAACTACTTGAGCTAACTAGACAAGTTGTGCCAATCTAGGATTTTAAAGGATTACATTCATCAATTTTAGAATTAATCCTTATGTGTGGTAGATATCACTAAGGAAAATCTGACTGGCCTATTTTTGAATTGCCATAAAGATAGCATCCAATTAGAGGTTTACATGTTCCATCCTAGTAATGTATCTAAAGTCATACCAAGGGCACATCTAGATAAGGAAAAAGATTTAAACAAATAAAGACATTTCACTAATGTTTATTAACACACCTTCCTATCACCATCAAATTAGTAGCCTACTCGATTGACACCTCAACAAATTGAATAAAAATATGAAAAAGGTTTATATTTTAATTGTGGTAGAAAATGGAGCAAAGGACATAGATGTGCTGAAAATAAGTTATTTTACATTGAAGGTGCCAATGAGGAGGAAGAATATGATGAGGATTTAGGGGCAAGTTTGGAAGAACCTGAGGATGAATATGAAGATTCTCAACCTACTATTTCTTTTCATATACTTTTAGGCATGATTACTCCTAAAACTCTTAAGTTGGTGGGTTTATGAAAGAAACATAAGGTGACTATGTTAATTGACTCTAGGAGTACACATAAATTCATCAATAGTAAGTTGGATACTCATTTGAAATGTTTCTTTTACTCAGCTCCAAAATTTTAGTTCATGATTTTAGATGGTGATACCATCAAATATTTTGAAAAATTGTATATCATTAAGTTTGTGATGGGTGACTAATTGTTAGATTCCCCTATGTTTACTATTCCTATAGGAGGAGCTGAAATTATTTTAGGAGTGCAGTGGCTCACCACATTGAGTATTATTGAGATGATTTTATAATAACTATTTATGAGGTTCTATTCAAGAGGTAAGGCATTTAAAATTCATAGATAATGATCTAAATCTCCATAATTAGTTAGTTCCCATTAGATGACATATTTTTAGAAAATGCTTTGAGGGATTTCTGACACACTTATTTTACGTAGAGGTTCAATGAATTATGGAGTCTACACATCCTAATTTTCAAGGGGTAATATATGACCATTATTTTGTTTTTGGTGACATACCAAAAGGAATTATTCTAAATTGCATGTGTGATCATGCCATTATGATCATTTTAGGAAGTACACCACCCAACATTAGACCTTTAAAATATCCCTATACCCAGAAGAGTGAAATTAAAAATATGGTACATGATATATTGGAGGAAATAGTAATTCAACATAGTCAAATAAAATATTCCTCCCATGTGGTCATGGTGTAGAAGAAGGATGAAATTTGGAGGATGTGTCTAGACTACAAAGAACTCAACAATTACACTATCAAAGATAAGTTTCATGTTCTAGTAATTAATGATTTTCTAGATGATTTTCTTGGTGTGATTTATTTTACCAAGTTAGACCTTAATTCTAAGAATCATATGATTTGAATATATAATGAGGACATACCTAAAATAGCTTTTAGAACTCATGAAGGTCATTATGAATTTATTTTCATGGCTTTTGGCCTCATAATTGCACCATCTACATTTCAAAGTTTGATGAATACTATTTTTAGGCCATTTTTTGAGAAAGTTTATATTGGTGTTTTTTGATGATATCCTCATCTACAAAAAATATTGGGATGACCATTTGAAGCATGTGAAATAGTTACTTTCAATTCTAGAATTAAATCATATTTATGCCAAACCTTACAAATGTGTTTTTGGTGTCTAAGAGGTGGAGTAGTTGGATCATATTATTTCACATGAAGTAGTCAAATTTGATCCTTAAAAAATCAAGTGATAATGGAGTGGAAGGTTCTAAAGACCCTCAAAATCCTCTGATGATTTTTGGGTCTAACTAATTACTATCACAATTTTTTCAAAAATTATGGTAGTATTGTAGCCCCACTTGCCTCTTTTTTGAATAAAGACTCCTTCCAATGGATTGATTCAACTACTAAGGCATTTAAACAATTGAAATATCTATGTGCATAACTCTAATTTTAGCTACTTCAAATTTTTCAAAAACTTTTGTTGTGGAGTGTGATGCATCAAGATATGGCATGGCATGTGTACTAGTGTAAGAAGGTAGACCACTAGCATTTGAAATTTGTTAACTGAAGGGAAAAAAATAGGCTCAAACCAATCTATGAGAAAAAGATGATGGATATTTTTCATGCAGTCAAGAAATAGAGACCTTATCTTATGGGTTGACACTTTTAGGTAAAGATTAATCATGATAACCTCAAATATTTTTTAGAACAATGATTGTCACTTGAAGAACAATAAAAATAGGTTACTAAAATTTTAAGCTATAATTTTGAAATAGTCTATATGAAAGGAAAATACAATGTGGTCACATATGCACTATCTCAGAGGGATGAATCGATTAAGGCATTATTATGTATAATGACTATTTGGTAGGTAGATTGGTTAGAGGAAGCAAGATTAGAAAAGGAGAATGACACTTTGACCCATGATTTGATTTAAAATATTTAGCAGGGTTCTAGGGGAGATAAAAAATTTACGTGGAAGGGGAATGCATTATGGTATAAATAAAAATTATACCTTTGTAATCATTCTCTTCTAAAAAATAAAATCCTTCATAAAATTTACGCATCTCCACTGGGAAGCCACTCAATATTTTTGAAAACATATCATAAAATCAAGTAAGATTATTTTTGAGGACTCAAGGGGGATGTTTATAAATATGTGGCTAAATGCATGATATGTAAACATAAAAAAGGTGAAACCATTAAGACCCAACTCTTTTTCAGCCTTTATCCATCCCTAGACAATGTTCGAAGGAGGTTTCCATGGATTTAATTATTGGGATACCATGGTTTGAGAGTAAAAATTTTATCATGGTATTTGTGTATCGACTCACCAAGTCTACTCATTTTTGTTCCTTATCACATCCATTTGTTTCCAGTAGAGTAACTTCTACATTTTTCAATATAGTTTATAAATTACATGGTACTCCAAATATCATTGTAAGCAATCAAGATCCCATATTTACTCGTAGCTTTTAGACTAAATTATTTGCATGCTCGGGCACCTAGTTGGCTCATAGCTCATCATATCATCCTCAATCTGATGGACAAATATAGGTATTCAAAAAATGTCTAGAAGGATATCTTAATTGTTTTGTTTCTAACAAGAAGGACAAATGGGTTCATTATATACGACTTGTTAAATGGTGGTATAACACTTATTTTGACACTTCTTAAAAAATATCTCCCTTTATGGCATTGTACGGGTATCAACCCCCATCCATCACTTATTCTTTGATGGTGAATCCTAAGGTTTGAGATGTTTAGGAACACATTCACCATCAATAGGAAGTACTATTGAGTTTGCAAGAGAATTTAGTAATAACACAAAATAGATTTAAATAAAAATCAAATCAACACTGTAGTGAGAGGAATTTTAACATAGGTGATTGGATATTTTTGCATTTGAATCCTTATAAGTAAATGTCTCTGAATCAATGTAAAAATTATAAAAATCTATCACCTAAGTATTATAACCCTTATTATATTTTGTATAAAATTGGTAGTGTGGATTATTAACTAGAATGGCCCCCATCTACTCACATACATATAGTTTTATATGTATCTTTCCTAAAGAAGGTATTTATACATAGAGTTTTCACTAAGAATGAGTTATCAAAATTGTATGAATAATTCCAATTCATTCTAGAGCCTGAAGAGGTCCTTCACATGAACACTAAGCAACTGTGGACTAGAGAGATTAAAGAGTATTTAGTCAAATGGAATAACTTGCATTATGAAGATGAAACATGTGAGTATGAAAAATTCTTAAATAAACATCCTAATTTTATTCAACATTGAGGATAACATTGTTCTGAAGGGGAAGGTAATGCTATGACCTTAACCTATAGTGCATTTATGGATATATGTGGTCGACTTGTGGCTTACATGCATTCTTATTATCTTATTACATTTATCAATGTTATTAATATGGTTAGCCTATGGAATAACCATGGATAAGTAAAGTATATATAGGAGGTAGTGGTTAGTATTTTATTATCATATTGTGAATTCTATTCTTATTACATTGTTGTGGAGGTTACCCCTTGAAATGGCTTAGTCATGATATTCAAGTATTTTTCTCTTTTGCCAATTCTTGTTGTTGATCTACTTATTCTATTATTAATTCTACGATATATAATTCTATTATTTTGAATCATCTAAGTAATTTCATTACATATAGATTCAATTTTAGAGTAAATCAAAACTGATTTGTAATTCTTCCATACATCAAAACATTAATTTATGCTTGCTAGCAAGCCTTTTTCCCACTACATTTTTTGTTCTTATTTCCATTTTTGTGTGAGATGAATAATTTTTATATGTTTCATTTAATTCAAATTTAATTTGGTTATTCTCTACATTTATTTTTCCCTAGGTCTCACCTTCACCTTCATCCTCCTCCATTCTTCTCCAATTTTTAACTTTATCTATTTCCCATTCTTATTTCATTTTTATGTTATTTGGTTAAATTTAAAAAAACACAATCATATAGTGGAGATTATACTCTCAAACATAGATTAAAATCACCATCTCTATGGTGATTTATCCATTTGTTATGGCTTGTCAGGCAAGACATAAAACCAAGAAAAACATAAGTTATAATAGTGTTAGCTAGTAGACTATGTAATAATAGCCTTGATAACCCAAGTAGTATCCATAGGTAGATAAATATAATTATTATTAGGAGAACTAAAATAAATAACCTTCCCACCTAATGTAGAAGGAGAGCCTCAATAAGCAAATTAGAAACATTTAAAGCATCATTGGTCATATTCTCATGTGTGTATTTATTTTCCATACTTTTATTTTGCACTTATTTTAATGTAAGTAATAAATCATATAAGAGTCCAAAAATTTAATGAATTGGGATCCTAAATTAAGAAATTATTTAACCTCATTTTGGATCAACATCATCAAAATTATTCATGGCATAAAAAGCAACATCCTCATAATTGTGTTCATCATATGTAGTTTCATCATTCATAGTTATATTATTTATATAATCAACCACAAAAACAATTTGAATTTCACTAATAATTTAATTTTTTAAATCCAAATAATCTTGAATATTAAACAAATGAAGTTGAATCAAAGTAACACTCAATCTAATATTTTAGTAAGAACCCCTCTAATTAAATACCAAAAAAATAGTCCTAGAAATGTTTTTTATTTGATTCCAAGTTATCCTCCAACACATTTATTAACTAATCCTAAAAATGTACATTTAGAATAAAATAATACACTAACATGTATAAAATTGGATAATCTTAATAAATTTTCCATTCCAAATCATTCATGTAATCATATTTAAATTCAAGAAGTATTTTTAATTTCACTTCAACAAATTACATGCTTTCATAATTCATACAAATACAAAATCATAGCATACATTAATTTATAGAATTTAAGTATATGTGAATATTAACATGAATAATGATAATAATAGAATCATTACTTCTATTTAATTTAAAGTTACAATTACAAAACAAGATGTAAATTTTTACAAATCTCATAATCACTTTATAATAACAACCTTTAATATTGACATACCTAAACACTCTCTTCTTATTTCTAATACATCCCAATGTTAAATCATTAATTATTAAAAATTACACATTTAAAAAAAACAATACAATATATTTTTATTTATTCCTTGATATTCAAGAAATAGATTAAGTCTTCATAAAGTAATATAAGTAAACACATAAGATCACCACTATTGTTGAGAACTATAGAAGAAGAGGGAGAGAATCATAAAAGGATTTACCTTTAACCACATATCCTTTCATATCCCACACACAACTATCATCCATTGAGAGTGTCCCCACCATTCATAAGAAGGGTAGATGAATAAATTTAATCAAGGAAGAGAACAATGTGTATAAAGGTCATATTTCAATAGGGTCTACATAGAATAATAAAAGTCTTAATAGTGAACTAGAATAGGAAATAAAAATTTATAATACATAGTAGAGATATATGATAATGATCATAATATTTAGGATTCAATGAGTCCAACTCATTTCATCTAGACTCAATAATCATTTCCCAATTACATAATTAATATGAAACTAAGGTATTTTTCAACACATAGTATTACTAAGGGATTTCCATAACCCACACAACATTCACATTCCTATGTTCAAAATAATTTTCAGAACCATCCTTCATAATCATACTCTCTTTATGCATTGATATCCATGTGCAAATAATCTTTACTCAACATGAGGTAAATATTTGATAAGTACAATAATGATAATTCATTACACAAATGTCCCATCCCACCTATGTGAAGCATAATGCTCCTATTTAAAAAATATTTTCAAAAATCCATACAAGAATAAAATGTAAAATCACTCAAAGTTTCTTAAAGGACCAATCATAGATTATTGTAGTAATAATGATATCATGTACATGTGTCCCTACCACTTGTGTAAAGTATCATCACCATCACACTAAGCTGACGATTTGAAGATAAATATGTTAAAGTGTTGTAAATGATGTCTCCAAGGTGTTCAATAGTGTTCATGAGGTGTCAAGTATGCTAGTTGGTCAATCACAAAGTGTGCCTTAGCGATCATGCATGGACCTTACAATGTTTGCTTGATTAGGCAAAATAAAGAATGTTGATAATGTGTTAACCATGTTTGATGGGTCATATGGGGTGTAATAATTTTTTTTAATTCTTTTCAAAGTGAAAATAATACTTTGGAATAGTCTTGTGAAGGTCTAGGTTATCCTAGTCATCTAGGTAGAGTTTCCTGAGTAAGCAAATTGATGACATCAGCTTTCACATGTGTGAGGGTGTTAGAAAAAAGTGCTCACATGGGCCTATTTAGTTTTGAAATTAGAGAATGTGTTTCAAATTTCATGATTTTAAATGATGTTTATAAAAAGTTATGGTGGTGCAAATTTTTTCTCCCAGGTATATTTCACTATTTTCCATAGTCAAATTTGCATTTTTTAGTGACTATTGGAATTCAAATATTTGAATTTTACAAAGGAAAACTAGTATGCAGTGTTTTGATTATAAATTTTGATGATGGATGAATTTTATGATGGATTAAAAATAAAAGTGGTATATAACTTCAAGGGAAATCCATGAAAATTGATTAGGAGGTTTGAATGGTCATATAATTGCATTTAATGTGGCTCAAAGTTGACCAAGGGTGACCTTCATATGTTAAGGACCTGAGATGATGTTTGTGTTTTTATTGATGGTGTTTAGATGTTTAATTATGACTTATCTATTGGAGAGTGTTTTATACTCCATGAGTATCATCTATACATATTTTATATGTTTGACCAATCCATTTTTAGATTGAACCATTGCTTGAAATTTGACTTTTTGTTCATACATGATGTTTTCATGTACAAGGCAAATGATTGAAAGGTTTTACATATGAAAAGGTGAGAAGTGATGAATTTAATCACTTTAGGGTGTCTTAGGGGTAATTTTAAATAGACCTATTTTCTTTGAAGTGGTCTTGTGTTTCTATTTTTTGCTAGTGGAGTGTTAAAAGGATGAATAAGTCTCCATGGACCTAAAAGGGCTACTTACGCCTAATTGAAAGATGTTGTTGCTTAAGTGTCACCTATGGATGATATGGCCAAAAAATATTCTTTAGGTTTATTAAATTATGTGTGTAATATATGCCTTAGGTGCTAATTAAACTCGCTTGGCTGACCAAGATGGGTTAGATGAAGTGTGATATAAAGGCAAGGCCTAATTGGCCTATTTTGATTAGTTGTGGGAGTGAGCTCAAGAAAATGATATAGGTGTTTTTAGAGAAGATATAGGTGGTGAAATATATAAATAATTGATATTAATATTTCATAATTAGTTACAGTGCTAAAAATGAGATATATGCATGGAAAGCTAGGTTGAATGACCAAGTTGTGAAGAGGGTGACCTAGTTGAGTGAATGAGCCTGGTAGAGAAGCAGGGTTGAAGGTGTTAGATCAATGAATTTCACAATCATGTGTGTCAAACATCATATCAAATCTAAATATTAGTTTGGATATGATTAATTTGGTTCTTAATCATCTAGGGAGTTTTAGCCTCCTTGTTAGTTGGTGCTAGCTAAAAGTCTAGTGGCTACTTGACTAAATTGAGGAGTGGGTACTCCTTGAGAAATTGTTTTTGGTCTAAATTGAAGTAATAAATTTATAAGATAGTGTTACAAATATTGGTTCAATGGGTTTTATCCCACATGAGGGTTTCCCACATAATTCATGTGTTATGTGCTTTGATCTTGCATTGTTTTCTTTGTTCATTGCAATGTATGGTTTATATGATTCATGAATGATTAAGTTGAATGGTTAAGAGTTTTAATAATTTTAATTGAATTTTTATTTTATTTCATCACTAATTCAACCCCCCCCCCAATCATTTTACCTCTAACAAAATATACCCAGATCCCAAAATAGATTAAGTTTCAAGATGACCACTAATTATAAGAACAATATTCATAAAATACAAAACATTTATTATTTTATGATTTAATTATTTCAATAAGAAAATTAAAGTGAAAAATTTGGTATTTTTCATTTTCTCAATTACAATTAAGTATTGATTTAATAAGTTTAAATCTACATTTAAAAACAACTAACTTTCTTTTCTATTAAAACAAGCTAACAATTCAACCCAAAAAATAGAATGAATGGCCATGATAATATAATGTATGTAGTATGTACTTCATATTTCTTATCTAGCCAGATAAATTGGAGGAAAAAAGGTCTATGAATAATCTTGAGTAAAATATGATAATTGTTTAGTTTAAATTTTAATGTTTCAATATAATTTTTTAAGTTACTTAACATATCTCTATTTGATATCTACATTATACTTCTTAAAATGGATTAGATCTCAATAAATAAAAATTATGAGTTTACATAGCACAATAATATATATTGTTGCTATTTATCCCATGGTATTTCACATGGGTTTTTTCAGCTATGGTGTTGAAAACCAAGGCATCTTACATATTTTTAACTTTATAAGAATATTACATTTATTATACCTCACATTTTGGTTGCTTTATGTTATAGTAATTATTTTCATTATACTAAAGAAAAAATATTACAAAATTAATATTTACATATTTTAATGTTTCATTAATAAAATGAGAAAGTATCTTAATCCTTATAAATCCATCCTTTATTAATGATGGGAGTCATAGCCTAATATCTCACACCAACTATTTTAAAATAAAGATGTATTCTTAATGTGAATGGGTTGAGTATGATCAAATGTAAAAATATAAACCAATGTGATTTCTATTCTATTAAAATTTTACATCCATGTATATTGGTAAGGACTATCAAGTAATGGACATTCCACACATCTACAAGGTGATGCAAAACCAAGTCAACCCAAATCCTAGTCTTTGATGTTAGTAAATAAAGACTTACACAAACCTCAATTGATGTCTCAAATATTTTATCATGTCTTAAAACATCTTAAATTAGTTATGATATCTAGATGTAAAATATAAAATACTAACCCAAAGAGAATGACTATTCTAGGACCTGAAATTGTAGAAACATGGATGTATCCTAGGTTCAAACATGTTATATAAAGTATAAGTGTTTATATAATTTTACCCCTACATTAAGAGGTAAGGATGCATGAGATCAAGATTCAAGTCATTTAAATTGTAGTTCATAAAAATTAAAATTACTAGGTACAGATCTCATAGTATTTATTCACCAAATTTGACTTTAAGGTCAAATTGGAACACCTATAGGAAAAAAATTCATATTTATATATTTATTAGGGGTATAATTCTATGTCATGAGGTGTATTATATGTTAATTTATGCTATTTAATGTTATAGTAGCTTTGGTCCTTAGTCATTTTAATCCTTTTAGTCTTAGGAGTCATTTTGAGGTTAAAAAAGGGGAATTTAATGAGTTATACATCCTCTTAGGGAAATGTGAAGGTTTAAAAGGATTATTTAATACCCCAATTTTCCTTTTATGCCCTAATTAATTTTTACTAATTGAAAAGTGGTAGATTATTCAGAAAAAGAGGCAATTTTCTTGAAAACATGAGCATTTCATAAGGTGTACAGACTTGCACAACCTTCCACAATTGAGGATATTTTAAGAGTGTCCCTGTTTATTCTAAACACTTGCTTAGGTGATAATTTTGACCAAAATCTCCAAAAAATCAAGAAAATTACTTATCTCTCCTTCCACTAGGTTTGGTAAGCAAAAAAGGTCTTCAAGTTTGTACTTAGTATGGTCAACAATGGAGGTTTTAGGAAATTTGATCTTGGGGGTGTATTCTAAACTTAGTTAGATTTCATATAATTTTTGGTTGTAGAGGAATGGTGGTCTGAGCTTTATGAACCATCCCTAAGAAGTTAGACTATCTAATTTGCTTAATAATCTATGCACCCTATAGGTTTTTTCTTGGTTTGAGCAAGTCCATACAATATTGATCTAGAGATTAATTTAGAAAAGGTCCTAGATCAGACTGAAACCTACACCATTAGATAGGTCCCATTGAGCTCTTTCTAACAGTATGTGGAACTTCATAAATAGAGCTTGCATGCTCCTTGTGCAATTGGTCAAAGTTTTAATCAAAGCAAGTCAATAAATGGTCAACTATGGTCAAACTAAAAACTTTAACAACATGTAATGTTTCAAAATTAGTTCAATGGTGTAGATTGCATTAAGATATTTTTGACACATTTTATGATTTAAAAAATGGAGTCTGTATATGGAAGTTATGACCAGTCAAAGTTATGGTCAAACTCGATAAAAGTGATGATGTGGCAACATGGACCAATTAAATGATGGCATGTGGAAAAATTAGCATGAGACATGTGGATAAATTTTTAGTTGAAACATATGGTGAATTATAAAGGTAAAGAAATACATTTTTAAAGATGTCTAAAATAATTTCTATGTGGGATAAAAAAAACCACAACCTAGGCCAACTTATGGCTTATTAATTCACCCATTCCTCATAGATTATAATTAATTGGTATTTTGATAATTATGTGGAAGCCCATGAATTAAATATGTGGGATAAAATTCCATATAAATTTTTAATGGGATAATATAAATCCCATAAAAAAAGGGTGGAGATAAATATTAATCCCATTATTATCAAAAAAGGGGTCAATGTTAAATTCCACAAATAGTGATTTGGGATAATTATGAATATTATTTAAAATTAGAAAGGATAACCATCCAAGGTCACATTTTGTGGACCCATGAACCTATATAAAGGGTCTGGAGGGGTCATTTAAAATCACAATCAAAGTGTGAAAAACAATATACTAGACTTGAGAATAATTAGAGCTGAGAGCCAAAGCCAAGAGCCAGAACCATAGCTGAGAGCTAGATCCAAAGCCAAGAGCTGAGAGCTAGAGCCAGCTTCTAGAGCTAGAGCTAGTGGCATCAAAACATTTATTTATAGATAGAGAACCTCCACTAGGGATAAGGTGATGTATAAATAAATTTTGCATCAATAATCAATCAATTTTACATTTGAGCATGACTCAGAGATGTAGCCCAGATCAAGTGAACTCTGTTAATAATTGTGTGTGTTGATTTTCTTGATGTCTCTTGAAAAATTAATGTTTTAAATAAATTCTAAAGTTAAATATTAATTAATTATATGAATTATTATTATTAAGTAAATTTAATATATGTAAGTGTATTTTGTTAAAGTTTACAAATCAATTTGGTATCAAAGCTAAGTTCATGTTGGTGTAATTGTGATTTTACTCACATTCTATAAAATACTCAAATGTATTTTTTTATTATGCCCAAAAAAATCCTAAAAAGATGCTTAAGAAAACTACCAAAATGAGGCTATCTAAAGAATATAGGAAAATTTAGTAATAACCTAAGACAAAGGTTGTAAATGTAACTTCAGTTAGACAATAGAGAGTCTTGTCAATCAACACCAAAGACAACATCAATGAGGGTAACAATAGTCAATGAGAAGCTGATAGTTTAAAGTTTGACACCTTGGAAAGGTAAGAAACACTTATTTTAAATAATAATAGTTAAGCATTCTAAGATCAATGCTATCTTTGATAAAAATTATCAAAAAAATCTTATTTCTAAAGATGTAGAAATTCTAGGTTTAGAAACTAAACCACATCTCAAACCATATTCATTAGATAAGATAGGTGTTGGTAGTAATGTACATGTAAGTAAAACATGTAAACTAGGGTTTGCAATTACCTCCAAATTTGTAGATGAAGTTGAATTAGATGTGGTTTCACTCCATTTTAATGGCATTGTCATAGGGGAATCATATTTGTCTCTGAGAAAGGCAATTTTTCCAAGAAGGAAAATCAATATAACATTGTAAAAGATAGGATAAAATATCTCATGCAAGAATGTCAGAAATAACCATTATAGGTGAATGGTGCCTTTAGTGTTATTATACTCATGTATGTTTTAGATAGGAACATTATAGGCCAACATAAAGATGCCATCATGAGAAGAATTAGGAATAGCCTAGAAGATAGGTTGTATATTTTAATCTATATGTTTCAGTATGTGCAAATATGTATGCATATTTGTAGGACCTAAATATAGGCATTATTTATAAATTTATAAGACCCAAGTATGGGAAATGTTTGTAATCATTATGTATAGTTATAATGTTTGTAAATTGTGTTGATATGTAAGACCCTAAGAGGGCAATTGTAAAATGGTGATTGTTATAACACCAAGTGACATGTAACATTTTCACAATAGTTAGAGCCATGTAAAGATCCTCACATAGAGTACCAAGTCTAGTACCAAATTTTTGAGGACAAAAATCCTTTTTAATGGGGAGGATTGATCTAGGGATCAATTTAAAAAAGGTCCTAGATCAGACTGAAACCTACACCATTATATAGGGCCCATTGAGACCTTTCTGATAATATGTGGAACTTCAAAAATAGATCTTGTATGCTCTTGGTGTAGATAGTCAAATTTATTATCAAAACAAGTCAATGGGTGGTCAAAGAAAGTCAAAATAAAAAAGATTACTAGCATGGAATTTTTTAAAATTAGTTCCATGGTGTAGAGCTTCTTGAGAGATTTTTGATACATTTTATGGTTTGAAAAATGGAATCTATATATAGAAGTTATGACTAGTCAAAGTTGTGGTCAAACTTGGTAAAAGTGATGATGTGACAACATGGACCAATTAAATGATGACACATGGAAAAAATATCAAGAGACATGTGGAAATTTTTTTAGTTGACACATACAACTAAGGTGAATTATAAAGGTAAAGAAAGACATCTTTAAAGTTGTCTAAAATAATTTCTACATGGGATTAAAAAACCACAACCTAGGGCAACTTATGGATTATTAATTCACCCATTCCTCACATATTATAATTAATTAGTATTTTTATAATTATGTGGAAGCCCATGAATTAAATATGTGGGATATTATCAAAATTCTATATAAAATTGTAATGGGATAATATAAATCCCATAAAAAAGGGTGGAGATAAATATTAATCCCATTACTATAAAAAAGGGGGATAATGTTAAATCCCATAAATAATGGTCTTGGGATAATTATGAATATTAATTAAAATTCAAAAGGATAATAATCCAATTCCACCTTATGTGTACCCATGAACCTATATAAATGGTCTGGAGGGGTCATTTGAAATCACAATCTAAGTGTGAAAAATAATACACTAGACTTAAGAATAATCAGAGCCAGAGCTGAGAGCCAAAGAACTAAGAGATGAGAGCCAAGATCCAGATCTAAGAGCTAGAGATAGAGCTAAGAGATATATTTGAGATCTAGAGCCAAAGCGTTGAGCTAAGAGACAGAGCCAATTTCTAGATCCAGAGCCAATGACATCAAAACATTTATTTATAGATCAAGAACCCCTACTGGGGATAAGGTGACGTATAAAGAAAGTTTACATCAATAATTGATCAATTCCACATTTGAGAAAGACCCAAATATGTAGCCTAGATTGGGTGAACTCTATTAAAAATTGGTTGTGTGTTGATTTTCTTGATGTCTCTTGTAAAATTATTGTTTTAAATAACTTTGCAAGTTAAATATTAATTAATTCCATAAATTATTATTATTAAGCAAAATCAATCTATGTAAGCATATTTTTATAAAGTTTACAAATAAAATATATCTATTAAGATTGATTCCATAGGTATTTTAGTCTCCTCTCACATTTTCCCCATCCTTTGTTTCAATTTTGGAGTTGATTTGAAGAGCCAATCACCTCAAGTTTGTAGACTGGTCCCATTTTGTGTTGTTGGTAGGTTTCCACTATTTTCAAGACCTTCAAGCTTTGGTAATGGTTTATAAAGGTGGGGATAGGTATATTATCATGTTTTAAAATCCATCTACATCCCACCACCTTTAAATATTGTCCTCCAAAGTAGCATTCCATGAATTACAGTCATATACCACACAAGCACACAGTCTGCCATGAAAGTGCACCTATAGATGCTTGGAAGAAGAAAATCATGTGGAAACTAGGAACACAAATATTTGAAGCCACTCATGGTTTTTTAAAATCCATTTTGAGGTATTGGAATATGCTTGTGATTCATTTAAGGTCAAAACAATGTTCACTGCCCATACTCCTCTTCACTGCTTGCATATACGAGAATGTTACCTATAGGTGTCCTCATGAAAAATATCATGTTGAGGAGTTTTTAGACTGAGCTAGGTTATTTAATATGAAAGAGTTATATTTTTTCATGTTTTATATTTGTCTAAGACTCATTTAAGGCTATAGATAATGCACACTATCCAACTTCATGCTTACTACCTGCATACTAGTTTTTTGCCATTTAACATCTACCTACAGGTATCTCATAATGCCATCATGTTGGAAGGGATTATTGACAATGTAGAGAGTCTATTTACAATCCTTGAGAGATGTATATAACTCATGAAAGGTTAAAATAGTGTATTATTCACACTCATTAACCTACTTATAAAAATGTTATTCTCTGCCTGTATGTGACAATAACTACCTACAGGTGGCTTAGTAGAGGACTAAGAACTCTCAATAGAGTATTTTTGACATAGGAACCTTCTTTGGAGTTTTAATATGTTGTATAGATATGTGAAATAATTTTTGACATGTTCATTGTAAAATATAAGTGTGAAACCTTGCTAAAGGATTCAATGATTGATTTAGGGCTCCTTTCCCCAAATGTGCAAAATAGAGCTTGTACCTATTTTGAATATCTCTTATAATAATGCTATGTTGACTTTGGATCACCCATAATTCACTCATATTTATTCCTATAGAAATTAAAATGACTTGGAAAATTTTGGAGGGCATAATGTCAATGGATTTTGGTGGTTATAGGCCTCAAAGTTACCTACGAAGATACTAAAATACTTCATTGGCATCTATAGGTTTGAGTCTAAAAGAGACTTTTTTTCACCTAAAGCTACAAACTAAGCCTTAATACCATATTTAAATGTTTAAAAATGATTTAAAGGAATACTAATGAGTATATATGCTATAATAAAGAGTTGGTTAATGAGGTTTTGAGTCCTATATGTATCTATAGGTATCTCTTTCTAGGAAGTGGATGTATAGTAGACTATGAAGCATCACAAGTGCATGGTAGGAACTTAAACATAGAAAATTATAAAGGTGGGGGTGAATATAATATTAAGGTTCATTCCTAAAATCCTCAAATGGTTTATACACGCTAAATTATATAATTTTTAGGGAGAAAGACATCTACAGGACCCCACATAGTCAATTGTAGTTGATTGTGAGGAGTAGAGAATAAGAAAATTAGGACCCTTGAAGAGAAATTAACCTAAGTATGAAATGAATTAATTAAAATTAATTATATATGACAATGTAAATATTAAATTGGGCTGGTGAAATTTCTTCAAATCTTAAACTATGCAGGATCACCTATAGGTGTTCCCTCAAAGGCATAAACACAATCATGAGATGCATACTGTTTGAGAGTTCAAGGTGTGTACAAGGTACATATGGAAGGTTTTAGTGATTAAAGTAAATTATGAAACCTAAATGTAGATAATTAAAGTATTTATATACTTTTTATAGTATAAATCAATCAAATGGAAGGTCTCCAATCAAAAACACAGTCCACATGCTAGAAGCTTGTACACAGTTTGCCTCCCACATAGTCTGTCTTGGATTTTTGAGAATTTGGGAGGTAAAATCATAATAAAAAGAGAAAAAAAATGGTAAATATGGTATATATGAATTTTAAAAGATCTTAAAATGATTTTTTTGGGGGAAAATAGGTGAATTACCCTCTATTTTGTCTTAGACAGAGGGTACTCCCCTAGGTTGCAAACCCTGTAGTCTTGAGGTTTGGAGCCAAAAGGGTAGGAAAAATTTGTTTATACCTTGAGGAGAGGTGTGTGAAGTTTAATTTAACCTATTAAAAAATTAAAAATATTACATATAATGATAAATCCCAATAGGGTATCCTAGGACTCCAAGGTTACAGTCAAGCCTAAAAGGCAAGGTTTAGGCCTAGAAACCAAATGGGGGTCAACTTCCTTTCCAAAATTTGGTAAGAATTCTCACTAGATAGAACATGTTCATAGGGTTAAAAAATATTATTTTGATCTATTTTTATGTAATGTAAAAACATCAAAAGTCATTTTGGGATTTAAGGTGTCGATAGGCTTAGTAGGTAGGTTTTAAGCCTAAAGTATAAATGAAAGGTCAAATCCAATTTTAGCATGAGGTGAGATTTATACCCTATTAAAATATATTTCTTAGGTCATTAAAGACATATATAATCTTTTATAATGTAGATAAACCCATGAAAAGGTCACTTTGGCTTAGAGACCATTCAAGCATGAAAGAAAAGAGAAAAGGAACTTGATAGGCCAAGTTAAATTGTTCACACCTTTCATGAGAATTTGCATGGAGGATAAATAAATTTAGAGGTATTATAAAGGGTCCTAAAAAACCTTCTTTTGGAATTTTTTTTCAAGTTGAACATCCCGTTCTTATGAACAAAGCTTAAGAGGGTAAAATAGGCCTAAACCCTTGATAAATACTTGGAGTGACTAGATTGAGGAAATGGAGATGGAAAGTTACTCTAATGGAATAGTTTTCCAAAGATGATGATTGGAGGTTGTATAAGACTCTCTCAGGATACTCCCCATTAGGATGAGCTATATGGAATTATACATACAGAGTACAAAATAAGGTAATTTTGACTATTTTCTGTGTTTTGTAGGTTATAGGAAGATTCTAAAGATAAAACTAACTTTGGGAAAAGGATTAGGACTTGGGATAACCCCTAATATCCATTTAATTCTTCAAAATAACCAAGTATTCAAACTGGTTATTTAATCTCAGCTAGTCAAAATTTGCATAGTGTCCAAGCTAGTGAGAAGGGTGGAAAGCTTCAAGTGGGTTGATTTTAAGGTGTGCCTGATGCCTCTAAGGCCATGAACGGTATTAAAACATTTAATTCACTCCCTAACATGTATTTTCATGGAAAATAAATACCATTTTGGATTCCACGTGTGCAAGGTGCATGAAGGAAGAGTTATTTTGATTATAGATGGTGATAGCTCATTTTGGGAAGGTTTCACATGATTAGAACTACAGCCAATGCATGAAAAGGCATGCATAAAATATATTCCCTTTGTTTTAATCATAATACCTATCCATAATAAGTTTTGGGAAATTCAACTAGAGATGAATAATCAAGGTAGTTTTATAAGCTATAATGAGAACTTTCATTCCACTTTTCAATAGTTTCATGTCTTGAAAAGCCACTTGTTCCTTTTGACCTTGCATGGTTCATCCCACATCCTCTTCTCATGAATATGTAACTCCTTTACTCAAATTTAAAATTGACCTTGTGACCTTTGGACTTCTCTCTTCTCTTCTCTCTCTCAATTTATATAAGAATTAGCAATTTTGGCCTTTGTAATTCATGCTCCACTTGAGTATGGTGAAGCCCTGCTCAATTTCATACCATTTAATTAATAAGACTACTGATTTTTACCTATTCATGACTATTAATAGTGTGTTTTACTTAGATGATTGATATTAATTAGTGATAACTATGATTTCCTTAGCATGTTATCTTATTCTTTCATCCTATTTTTAGTTGGAAAGATTCTTCTTATAGGGCATGTGAAGTGTTCTAGGAAGTGTCAAGGTTGAGTGAGTTAGTTTATTCACTAGTTCCATTCAAGGCATCTTTTATAGTCCTCCTATCCTAAACATTCATCCATAACCTCATAATGTGATATTAATGTGAGAAGATGCAAATTAGATAACTGTATGTTTGGTTAGTCTCTTGGTTTAATGTATAACATGCAACTAGTTGGAAGTCATCAACTTATTGGTGTATCACCTCCCTTAGGATAGTTTGCTTTCAATTTTCTCTCTCCTTCCCCCCCCCCCCAAATTTTAGGTGTATTAGTGATATAAAGTGGTACATCAAGGGAGTTATCCCTATTTAGAGATTCACCTCATCCTTAGGCTACCCACAAGCCTAGAGGTGTTCCAATTATGCCACTTGGATGAGGAGGGTTGAGACATCTCCTCAAAGGGTGAAAATCTAAGTTAAAATAGTATTTGACATGCCCATTGGGACTCTTAGTCCAAGAGATTGAAATACTTTTGGTGTTTTATTTCAATAATCAACCTTTTGAGGCATCTATCCAAACACCAATTGTGACTCCAAATGATGACTTCTAGTTGTAAGCATCCTAGGTATATCTATTTAAAAACTTTGCTTAGTTTTTGTGTTTCCTTTGACATATGATGTTGATATGGATAACTATGGCCAATAATTCTATCATGAACCTTCTTATCAACCTTGTTATGAACCACATTTTACTCTTTAATAGTCCTATCAAATGGCTATCAATCCTATGAGCCATGGCTGCCATATAACCCTTTATTTCCCTCTCCATGTAGACACCATTTTGTTCAACAACCCTATGTCAATGGTTACCAAAAAACCTATCAAGAGACACCTCTCTATCAGTCCCAATATGAGTCCTGTCATTCATATCATGATGCCTATTAGCCTCAAGAGTACTCCAATGAGTCTTGTCATATTAAATCAGATGTTTCCATGGATTTTACATAAAGATATTATTAGAAAGATTCAAATCCTATTTATTTAGATGCTAGTTCTTCTAATCGGTCCAAGAATTCACTTCCTTATGAGCTTACTAGTGCTTTTATATTTCCCAAATCCATTCATAAGCCTTTTCCTTCATCCCAAACTCTATATCCAATTCATCAACCTTACAATACCCCTCACATGCCATCTCTAATTGCTTCACCTTCTACTACATCTCATATTCCATCTCCCTCACCTCAAATCCATGAGCCTATCCTTAAACCTTCCACCTCACCACTTTTTGAGGAAGAGCCCATATTGAGAGAAGCAAGTAAAGAAGAGAAAATTCAATTCATGGTTGATCAAGAAGATCTCATGAGTGACTATGAGGAGTAAATCACCATAGGGACTCCCCTTGGTGAACAAAAAAATAGTCCACAAGATTTTGCCTACATATTTGAAGGAATGTGTGTCCATGATGAAGACTCTAATGCCTCTATTTTTGAGGGAATGTGTATCCATAATGAATGTGGCCAAGACTTAAAGAGGGAGGTATTTGAACAAGAATCTATGTCTAATCATAAAGTTGTGGATGATCATCTCAAGAATGAAGATAAATGTGTTATCAAGGATGAAGGTCAAATCACTCATCAAGAAGTGGCAGTCCTAAGAGAGTCTCATAAGACCAAGGTAGAGGAAATAACTCTTGAAGATGACATTATGAGGAAGAAAATTTATGGTATAATTTAAATTATATATGCAAGGAATTTGATAAACATAAATATGAAGGTCATTATGCTTTGCAAGAACCTACTTTCATGAAGGCATTTGATGATGCTAGTGTATAAGAAGTTGTAGACATGGATAATGATAGCAAGGTTGAGAGTACTGTCATATTTTCAAACTTTCACATCAAAGGCCAAGTACATGAGAAGGTTGAGACTATTTGGATTCAATAAGAGTCCATATTTATAGTCAACCTATATGGATATGCTTGATTCCCATTGAACCTCATGCCAATGAAGTTGGAAAACACCATGAAGAATATGGAGGCATCAATGTTAAAAGACAAAAGGCTACATGTCTCACTAAATCCTTCATGTCATGAAGCAAGGAAGGATTTAAACTTCCCCTTTGATCTAGGAAGGAGGTATGTTTAGTTTTTAGTTGTACATAGTTATTTTCTTTCTACTTTCCTAAGTAATTTAAGCACATGTGTGTCTTGTTAGTGTATTTGTTTTGATTTATGTGTGTCTTTTATTTTGTGTGGTTGATGTAGTCATTGGTCTTGTCTTGATCAAATATTTTGGTTAATGGTCAAATTCATCTTGTTTTTTTTATACTTTAGATGACTCCCTAAGCCAAATGGATTGATAAAGTTACTGGTCTAGTTAGTATAGTAGGCATACTACCCCTATGAGTCACCATTTTGTTGACCAAATTTGACTTCAAAGTCAAATTGGGACCCCTATAGTAAAAAAAATCATATTTATAGGTTTATTATGTGTCTAATTATATGTCATGAGGTGTATTATAGGTTAATTTATGTCATTTAATGTTAGATTAGCCTTGGTTCTTAGTCATTTTAATCCTTTTCATCCTAGGAGTCATTTTGAGGTCAAAAAGGGGGCATTTAATGAGTTGTACAGTATCCTATGGAAATTTGAAGGTTTAAAAGGATTATTTAACACCCTAAATGTCCTATTATGTCTTAATTAACTATTACTAACTAAAAAGTGGCAAGTTATTCAAAAAAAGAGGTAGTTTTCTTGAAAAACATGAGCATTTAATGAGGTATATAGAATTTTACATCCTCCCACAACTAAGGAAATTTTATTAGTGTCCCTTGGTATTATACACACTTTTTTTCATGATAATTTTTATCGAAATCTCTAGGAAATGAAGAAAACTACTTATCTCTCCTTCCACTAGGCTTGGCAAGCAAAAATTATCTTCAAATTTGTACTTGGTATGATTAGCAATGGAGGTTTCAATAAAAATTATATTTGGGTGTATTATAAACTCAATCATATTACATTTTATGTATTTTTTTATAGGAATGGTTGTATGAGCTTTATGGACCATTCCTAAGAAGTTGGACTATCTAGTTTGCTTGCTAATATGTGCACCCTATACGTTTTGACTTAGTTTGAGAAAGTACATAAAATATATCTAATGTGATTGATTAAATATGTATTTTAATCTCATATAAAAATTTTATCATCCTTTTTTCAATTTTGGAGTCAATTTGAATATTCAATCACCTCAAGTTTATAGATTGGACCCATTCTGTGTTGTTAGCAGGTTTTCACTATTTATAGAACCTTCATGCTTTAGTATTGGTTTCATAAGGTTGGGATAGGTCAATTATAATGTTTTAAAAATAATATAAATCCTCTCACCTTTTAATATTATCCTATAGATCAACATTCCATTAATTATTGTCATATACCACATAAACACACAATCTGCCATGAAAGTACACCTATAGGTGCTTGAAAGAAGAAAATAATGTGGAAACTAGGAAAAAAACTATTTGAATCCATTCATGGGTTTTTATCATCCATTTTTATTTATTTTAATATGATTAATATTCATTTAAGGTCAAAACAATGCTCACTACCCATACTCCTCTTCACTGCTTGCATATATGAAAATGTTACCTATAAGTGTCCTCATGAAAAATCTCATGTTGAGAAGGAGTTTTTAGACTAATATAGTTTATTTAATATGAAATTATTCTATTTTTTCATGTTTTTTATTGTTATAAGACTTTTTTAAGGCTATATATAATTCTAATTATCCAACTTCATGATTACTGCTTGCATACTAGTTTCCTGCCATTAACATCTACCTATAGGTATCTCATAATGACATCATATTGGGAGAGAGTATTGAAAATATAGATATTATATTTTTAATACTTGAGAGATTTATATAACTCATTAAAGTTTAAAATAGTTCATTGTTCACACTCATCAGTCTACCTATAAATTTGTATTCTCTGCTTGTATGTGACAATAACTACCTACAAGTAGCTTAACAAAGAACTAAGAACTCTCAACAAAGGATTTTTTACATGGGAACCTTATCTGGAGTCTTAATATGTTTTTTAGATAGATATAGTCATGTTTTAGGTTTAAATTTTCAAATATAAGTGTGAAACCTTGTTAAAGGATTCAATGACTAATTTAGGGCACTTTTCCCTAAATGTACAAAATAAAGCACCTAGTTGTTTTGAAGAGCTCTTATAAAATGCTATGTTGACTTTAGATCACACCTAGTGCACTCACCTTGAATCATATATAATTTAAAATTACTTGAAAATTTTTGGAGGGTAGAGGGTCAATGTAATTTTGTGGTTAGAGGCCTTAAGGTTGCCTACCAAGACATTGAAATCCTTCATTGGCATCTATAGGTTTTAGTCTAAAAGAGACCTTTTTTCACCTAAAGATGAAAAATAGGACTTAATACCATAGTTTAATTTTTACAAATTATTTAAATTAATACCAATGAGAATATATACTATCAAAAAGAGTTGGTTAATGAGGTTTTGAGTCCTATATGCATCTACATGTATCTCTTACTTGAAAGTGGATGTACAATAGACTGTGAAGCACCACAAGTTCATGATAGGAACTTGAACATATAAAATTATGAAGGTGGGGGTGAATATCATATAAATTTTCATTTCTAAAATCCTCAAATGGTTTATACATGCTAAATGATATAAGTTTTAGGGAGAAATACATCTATATGACCCCATATGGTCAACTGTAGTTGATCGTGAGGGGTAGAGAGTAAGAAAATTAGGACCCTTGATGATAAATTAACCTAAATATGCAATGAATAAATTAAAATTACTTAAATATTAACATGTAAATATTTAAGGGGATTTGTGTAATGTTTTCAAAGCCTAAACTATGCAAGATCACCACAGGTGTTCCCTTAAAGGTAAAAACATAGTCAGGAGATGCATATTGTTTGAGAGTTCAAGGTGTACAAGGTACATATGGAAGGTTTTAGTGATGAAAATAAATTTATAAACATACGTATGGATCATGAAAGTCTTTATAGACTTTTTACAATGAAAATCAATTAAAGGGAAGGTCTCCAATCAAAAACACAGTCCACATGCTAGAACCCTGCACATGGTTTGCCTCCCACACAGTTTGTCGTGGTTTTTTGAGAATTTTCAAGGCCAAATCATAATAAAAAGAGCCAAAAATTGGTAAATATGGTATATTTTATTTTTATAAGATAATATGATGAGTATTTTGTCTGGGATAATAGGGGAAGTGCCCTCTATTTTGTCTCAGATAGAGGTTACTCCCCTAGGTTGTAAACCTTATAGTCTTGAGGTTTAGAGCCAAAAGGGTGGACAAGAAGTTTTTTAGAACTTTAGGAGATGTGTGTAGAGTTGAATTTCACATGTTAAAACATGAAAAATCTTTCATATAATTAGGAACCCTATCAGGGTATCCTTGGACTCCAAGGTTGTAGTCAAGCCTAAAAGGCAAGGTTTAAGCCTAGAAGCCAAATGGGGGGTCAACTTCCTTTCCAACCTTGCATAATCCTTATAAACAGATGGATGTAGGGTAAAACCATCAAAATTCATTTTGTGATTTAAGGTACATATAGGCTTATTAGGTAGGATTTAGGCCTAAGGTTCAAAGGAAAGGTCAAATCTAATTTTAGCATGAGGTGAGATTTATAACCTATTAAAACATGTTTTTAGGTAATTAAAGACATGTATAATATTTTATAATGTAGATAAACACTTTAAAAGGTCACTTTTGCCTTAGAGACCATTAAATCATGTAAGAAATAAGAAAAGGAACTCGATAGGGCAATTTTAATTGCTCACATCTTTCATGAAACTTTGCATGGAGGCTAAATAAATTTATAGGTGTTATAAGGGGTCCTAAAAAACATTATTTTGGAATTTATTTTCAAATTGAACACCCCATTTTTATGAATGAATATTAAGAGGGTAAAATAGGCCTAAACCCTTATTAAACTCTTGGAGTGACCAATTTGAGGAAATGGAAATGGAAATCTACTATAATGGCATAGTTTTCCCAAGATGATGATTTGAGGTTGTATAATAATCTATGATGCTACTCCCCATTAGGATGATCTCTATAGAATTATATGGATAGGGTACAAAACAAGGTACTTTTGACTATTATATGTGTTTTTTAGGTTCCAAAAGGATTCTAAAGATGAAACCAACTTTAAGATAAGTATTAGGACTTGGTATAACCCCTAATATCCATTTAATTATTTAGAATAACTCCTAAGTATTCAAACTAGTTTCTTCATCTCAGCCAATCAAAACTGGCATAGTGACCAAGCTATTGAGAAGGGTGGAAAGCTTCAAGTGGATTGATTTTAAGGTGTGCCTAATGCCTCTAAGGGAATGGAGGGTATTAAAACATTTAATTCAATCCATTCCATAAATTTTCATGGAAAAATGATTCTTTTTTGGAGGCCAAGTGTGCAGGGTGCATGAAGGAAGAGTTATTTTGATTGTAGATGATGATAGCTCATTTTAGGAAGGTTCAAGATGATTATGACTACAACCAATGCATGGAAAGGCATGTATGAAACCCTTAACCTTAATTTCAATCATCATAACTATCCCTAATTAGTTTTGGGATTTTAAAGTAGAGGTGAATAATGAAGGTAGTTTTTTGAGCCAGAATGAAAACTTCCATGCCACTTTGTAAGAGTTTCATGACTTAGAAGGCCACTTGTTCCTTCTAAACTTGCATGATTCATCAAAAATCCTCTTTTCATTCATATTTAACTCTTTTTATTATCTTTACAAGAGCCTTTGTGACCTTTGGACTTCTCTCTTCTCCTTTCTCTCTTAATTTCTATAAGAACTAACCATTTTGGCCTTTATAATTCATGTTCCACTTGAATATGGTGAATTTGTGCTCATTTTCATACCATTTGATCAATAATACTACTTATATTTACCTGTTAATGAATTTTAATCGTGTGTTTTACTTGGATGATTAACCTTTCTTAGTGATAACTATGATTTGCTTAGCATGTTGTCTCATTATTTCATCTTATTTACAGTTCGAAAGCTTCTTATTATAGGGCATGTGAAGTGTTATAAGAAGTGTTAGGGTTGATTGAGTTATTCTATTCACTAGTGGAATTCAAGTCCTCTTTTCTATTACTCCTATCTTAAACATTAATCCATAACCTCATTATGTAATATTGATGTGAGAAGATGTAGATTGGAGAAGTGTATGTTTGGTTAGTCTCTTAGTTTCATGTGTAACATGTATCTAGTTGGAAGTCATCAACTTATTTGGTGTATCACCTCCCTTAGGATATTTTTCTTTTAGTTTTATCTCTCCCATTTTCCTCCCCAAAGTTTAGGGGTAGTAGTGATCTAAAGTGGTACATTAAGGGAGCTAGCCCTATCTAGGGATTCACCTCATCCTTAGGCTACCCACAAGCTTAGAGGTGTTTGAATTATACCACTTGGATGAGGAGAGTTGATACATCTCCTCAAAGGGTACAAATCCAAGTGACAATATTATTCATTAAACATGCCTCTCAAGGATTAACTCACAAAACTTGAATAGTAACTAGCTCAAAATAATGAAAAAATTTCATTACTTCATAGGTATTAAATATAATTTATCATAAGCATTTATATATCCTAAAGTTACATAGAATTTATCAAAATCATAGATGTGATTACAAGGTAAGTCCTACCTCATTTTAGATTCTAAATGCATGCCTAGTTTGGCCATGCCATTATAATTATTTAACCTTGACATCTCAACAAAAATATTATCTTTTTTATTTTTTTTATGTACAACAAACCTCCATTTTTCTTTTACTACTAGACTTTCCTTTCCCTTTATTGCTTTTTAGTTTCTTTTTATTCTTATATTCTTATATATCTTGCATGTAATATTTTCTCCAAATTTAAGATCCATTTATGAATGTAGTTAGGTTTTCAAATTCTCTAAGTCAAATAGGAGTCTATTAGAAGTCTTTCCTCATGCAATTACTCATTTTCAACCTACATTTTGACTAGAAACTCTTCTACTTTGTAAACTTATTTATATATAATTAGTTTCACTTATAATTTGAACTCAATATTTAGTTTTATAAATTATTATTGGCATTAACTCTATTCATTCATTCCTTTCTTTACTCAAGAAATTTGTATATTAGCATCACTTGAAGTCTCTAACGCACAAGATTATCCATGAAATCCCATGTGAATTGGCCCACTCTAGTCAACATGAGCTTAGAAATAATTTAAGATATAAACTCCACTTTCACCAGGTGATGAACATAAGGTAGGTATATTTATAAAATCATTTTATAATAATAATTGAGATTATATGGTCTCTTTTTCTTTTTCATGCTCAACTTTGTATAGTTTGGGATAGTTCAAAGTGTCTATTAGTTCATTTATATGAATTATATATTTTCATTTAAAAACTATAATAAAACCTTACATCATAATATGTAATATGTTATTTTATTTTCCCCAATATTTATCACCCCTAAACAATGATAATATATTATTTTAAAAATAATAAATTATTTCATATAGCCCAAATTTTCTTGATTTCTACTTCTATTGATGCTAATCCTTTTCAATTTAACATTACTATTGTATTAAATAGTTGAAATATTTCATGAGGTTGAAAATAATAATCTTTATTTTATAAATATTATTATTTGTGTGGTAATGTAATTTACCAAATGACATTTTTTATTCATATAATAAATCATGAAATTCTAGAAACACAATCAGCCTAGAATGTTGACAAAGTTTACTTACCTATATAATAAAATAGTGTATAAAAATACATTCATAAATGATAATTATATACCTTAATCATATATGTATGGTCTCATTAGTTTTAATCTACATTTATATTATAAATAAGGCATATGACACTTTCTAAACCACTTAATGACTAATGTCATAAGTATAAAAAATAAAAAAGAAACAAGCAAGACAATGTCACAAACAAAAAATTAACCCATTCCCAAGGGTACTAAAGAGTTATACATCTAGGTTAACTATCATTCTAGAATATCAATCCTATATATAAATCATTATATTTTGTGCCATCATAAATGCATCTATCTATCTCTCCTTAATGACACCCTCTCTCTAATATGGAAACAACCCATGATGTAATCACACACTCATCCCAATAAATCAAGTGCTTATACCAATTTTATTTATCCAAATAATGTTTTAATCATTTTGAATATAAACATCAAATCCAAGGGTTGAACATGAGTGGTATAATCACATCAAAAATATGTAATATTAGTCAATAATATAATGTCAAATCTATACGATGGTAATTAATGTAAGAACATAAAATCTATATGATGTTTGTTGATGTGGGTTTTATGCACACCCTAGATTTAATAAGGAAGAATCTAATATTTTAAGATCTCAATGGAGGTAATCTTTACTCTAGGTCATGAGTTATAACTATGCACTAGAAAACTAGGTGACAAAATAGTAGGTCAAGCATTCAAGTTGTTAAACCATGTGTGAATGGGTGTGTGAATCCTAGGCAAAATTAAAACCTAGTTGAGTTGGATGGATGACATCTATGCTAAAGTGGGTACACATTAAAATAAAATCCAAAAGAGGGAAAGGTGAGGTAGAAAATAAGGCTCTATGGTCTAAAGAAGGATTAATTTATGGCTAGTCTCTTTATGGACAAGTGTTTTAATACAAATGTTTGTAGATAATAGCTATTGCATACTCACATGGAAACACAATGAGAGGATCTGGGGAAGAACTGATATAGTAAACTCTGTAATCTTAGCTAAAGGTTGATACCATTTAGATTTGCTATTGTAAACCCTTATTCAATAGATTATAACTCAGATAAAAGAGGTATATGAGGCATTTATGGCTTACACCTAGGATATTATATCAATAAAACACTTATGCACACTCAAAGAAATGAAATAGTCTACCTAATTACATGAGATCAATGATACTTGCTAAATATCCAATAGTTTTTACACATCTTAAAAAAACATACATTAATAATAAAAATAAGGATTTATCTATAGCTTTTGCACACTTTAAATTGTTGACTCCAACAACCAAGAAAATAAAATGTAGGTAATTTACAAATAATTAGAATGGAAAAAAATTAACATAGTTGCATGATAGTCAAAAATACTTCTTGTGTTGATAAATTTTCCAACCCCTTTTTGGAATGAGGGATTTAAAAATATAAATAGATTTTGGGATATGATTATTCATCCATCAAATCCATGAAGAATTCAAAGTTATATGTCAATAATTAGAACGTGAGTTCTAATTGATGCAAGGCTTGCATGTACAATTACAGTTGATCACAACTATGTTTCTAAAAATAGACTTTTACACAAAAATGCAACATGTGCATGCTTAAACAATTATTTAACTATTACATGCATATGTTACATATAAATATACTTTAGTTAGATAAGTTAACTCTACATGTAACATACATACAAAATTAACCTTATAAAACTAAGGTTTTGTTTAAGTTAACGGTTGTATGGTTGAACCTGAAGTAGTATGAGGAATAAGAGTAGTCGGTTGGGTTGAATTGTATGGTGGGGCCATAGCCTTTTTTTATCAAACTCTTAGTAGTGTTTTTAACTGATGTCATGCTATAGACTTATAATGTCCATAGTTAGAATAAATGGTTGGTGTACTCCATTGAATTGCACCAACAAGCATGCATGTTTAGATTTGGTGGCCTTGAAATCCACCCAAAATATCTCTACTTACATAATATTATTCCCAAAAAAATTAAGTTATGATTCAATTTATTCTAATATAATCCTTTGAATATTCTAATTAAAATTGATAGAATCCTACTGAAGCAATTGGTCAAAACAGGCTATACTTATAAACATTCCTATAGAGTCTCTTACTTGAGAGAGTTTTAATTTGTCCAAAATTTTCAAGATTAGCTTCTCATGTTTTGAAATATTTGAGATCAAAGATTATGCAATTGAAACCCAATCTTGAGCATCATAGATCTAGATTACCACCAAGTTGAGATAATTAGTTATCTTCAATAGTGTCCTCAAATCTAAATGGATATAAGTCTTATTAGTTGGATACAATACAAGAAAATTAAATTTATTTTAATATTAATTCAAAGAATTTAACAATTTATTTGTCTTAATAACATGAGGAGTTATCTCATCTCTCATTGAACTAATATAATATAAGAGATGCATTCTAAACATCATCTTAAATTTATGGAACATGAATAATTTGTTGTTTTTCCCTTACATGTTCTATTTCTTGATTTAGTTCTCACCTAGCTTGTTCAATCCCCTCATGAAGTTATATAAAATCTTCCATTTGAGTTCTAAAGTAGGAATTGAAATATTCATTATAAGGGGACTCACCTAGTCTCATCTTCTTTATTTTTGACAAAGAGAAAACATCTTGTCTCTCCTCTAAAACTAAATCTCTACCAAAGTCATCCTCAATCTTCATCTTTTTACTCATTAGATGGTTTATATAGATTTATAAAATATGGAACTCACCATTGGAATCTCTATTATTTTTTAATTGGGCATTTGGGAAGCTTTGAACTCCAAATTAGTATCCCACTAAGGAATTACCAATTGGGTGGAATTAGCTAGTTGAGTGTCCTCAGCAGTAGTCTCAGTTAGAAGGTCCCCTAAAGATTACATTTAAGCCTCTACTTATAAGGAGTCTAGTAATGATGTCCAAATTATTTTAGACCAATTTACACCACCGAATGGGGGCATTAGATGAATATTATACACAAGCTTATTCTTTCCATATTTCTTTGATGAAATAATAGAAATAGAATGGGTGGAACTTGAAAAAGGCATTTGGCAATCCTAACTTGATGGAAGAAACATGTAACTAGGCACTTATAATGGATCATTTACTTTTATTGAAATGAAACTTTTTTGGATTAGGAGTGTCTGGAAGAATGGTGATTGAAGTGATAATGGTGGAAGTGGAGATAATAGGGGCTTGAGAAAAAATATTAACACTAGAAATAACTAAAACTGTGGAAACAACAAGACAAGCAATAATAAGATCCAATGAAATAAAAGTAACAAAAGAAATAGTAGAATCCAAAGGGACTACAAAATAATAGGGCTTGAGGTATTTGAAAGAGAAATGTACTCACCTAACTTGTCACCCTTAAATGGTGATTTTACTTTCAGTCCCTGAAGGCTTAAAACTTTGGCTTTTAATAGTTCCTCATCATATTCTTCATCCTCAGGTTCCCTCTAGATGGATGCCTATCCATGGCCCATTGGCCCTTCCTGTAGTGAAGATTCAAAAATTAAATTCTTAGGGGTTCTAAGAATTATAGGCTTCTTATAATAAATTTATGGTCTTACCATCCAAGGGGGAGTCTATTGTGTGTAGTAAGGAATAACATATACACTTATGGTAATTGAGGAGGCAATAGGAAGGATTTCATATTCTACATCAAAAGAACCAATACAAATTAGTTCCTCTTGTGCTCTAAAACCACTAGAAGTAAGTGGAATTTTTCCATCTTTTTCTCTTACTTCACAACCCTCATTATAAGTGGTGGTTTTTGATATGGTCCTTCTTGTGATTAACTTGAAACCACTAGGATTTCCTCCACACCCAACTCCTTTTTTTACTACTGTCATCACCATGGGTGGTGGCCTAGAGGAAGTTCCTTGGTCTTGAGGCTTTTAGGAATGTTGGGAGGTTTAATATTCTATAGTTGACCATCCACCAGGATAAAGGAGCCTAGTATACACATATGCAATTTTTATAAAAGGCTATCCTTGAATAATTCTCAAAATCTCCTCATTCAAACTATTTTTCCTTTACTCTCTCCAAAACCTCATCATCATCCTTTGAATTTAAAAAAATGAAATCATGATCATAAGGTTCATGTTAATATAGGATTACCAAACCATGGATGTACTTTTGAATTAGGACATGATTATCCCAATCGTTTTGCATAAAATTTACCAATGAATAATGCTCCTTGGACTTTCCAACCTCTCCAAATGTTTTTTGATGGTATAACACATCCAATCAATCATCAAAGAGGAAACATGAAGTAATCCTTAAATTCTTATTTTTACTCATGTCTTCATCCATGCTCCACCATAGATGGTAGGAAATCTCCTATTCATCCATCTTGTCAAGGACATACTTTGGGAGACATAAAGGATTAACCTTGTTCCCCATGACCATAACCACTATGTATTTAGCGTAGAGCTAGTAATCCCCCCTTAGCCTTAAGATCTTACTAGTTCTTTCTAATACTTTGATAAGGGGTTCCTCATTAATTTCACTCCATAAGGGTAAAAATTCTTATTAATTATGACTGTGTTCCTTGTATAGTCATAAATGTGGAGGAAATAAAAACAATTACATACTAAATTTTTAATACAGTCTAGGGCAGGGATCTAGATTGATTAATTATGCATATAGATGATTCCCATGACTACATACAATAGATAGGAAATCATGTGTAAATGACCAAACATGGGCCTTTTATCCTTATTAAACATAACTTATTGAAGTCTTGCATTACTTATCTCTCTTAGTACAAAGATCAACTCAGAAGTTATCATCAATTCCAATAATGTTACCCATTATAAATAGAGATAGTAGATGATAGGGTGACCATATAATTTAATCAAAAAATCCATTTAAATTCAAAAATTGGTAATCAACACTAGATCCTTGGCCTTCAAGGTGACCATCTCTGTAGGAGTGATACATTTAATTATAGTGACCACCTATTGATGTCTTTCACTAATTATCTCTCTTAGTGTGAAGGTTAGCTCAAAAGTCATCATCAAGTCTAGTAATGGTACCCATACCAGATGGAGATAGTGGATGCTAGGGTGAACATATAATTTGTTCAAAAAAACCATTCTAATGTAGATACCCATCTAAAACTTGGTGATAGGCACTAGCTCATTGGACTTGAGAGTTACTACCTCTCTAGGAGTGATCCATTTCCTTATAATTTTCTCAATCATGGTTTTTTTATTCTACATTTTCACCCAGTGCCCATAAAAATTAATAGCTATAATTGGTAGCTATATATACCTTTGGAAATCATCCCATGGGATATAAGTGATTATTGTCTTATGGATTAGGTGGTGTAGGAATCCACTATCAGTCACCTTCCAAGAAAATAATAGGTCTCACAATAATTCAATGCAAAGAATTATGATCTAGGAATTTGACTCAAGAGAGGAGGTTAGTATGGTTTTAGTTCCAAAAAAAATGAAATAAAAACACTAAACAAACTAACATCTCTAGGCCTAAATCATGGGGGGAGCTTGGTGAACAAACAACAAATGACAAATCTCAACTAAAAGAAAGAAAATGTAACTTCCTTCACTTTTTTTAATGTTCCAAATGACGTGTTCATTGAATTGATTAAAATGTGCTCAAAAGGTCTTCATCAATGTGGTTTGGATATCTACATCTCCTCTTGGCTCCATGGTTGGATCAATGGATTAGATTAATTTTGACATTATAACACTATGCATTTACTTCATGAAATATAATCTAGCATTATAACTCTACTATGTTCCAATCTCTCTAAATGAATATCTCTAGGATTGCTTTTATAGGCTTTGAAATGACTTGAAATGGTTTAAATATTAACCTTGTTTGGCTTAGTTAACCATAGTAGGTTTAAAAGGTGTCAAAAATATCATGATTATCATGAATAGGTATGCTTTGAGATATTTTATATTTGGATAACTCACAAAAGGTCATGATTAGATTATAAGATTCCCTTTAGAATATTTATTGAATTTTACTTTTTTTATAATTACTTTATTTGTTCATGGATGAATTAAGTTAGGCTTTGATTAGGATTTTGATGTTAATTAATATTTGCTAGGTATTTAAACATTTTCAAAGTATTTGATTCATTCAATGTGCATTTGTTCAATTTAATTTATTCATGAGCCAACTTGATTTATTTACATGGTTATGAAGCCAAATTTGAGACTCTTAGAGATTCTTAGGCTAAATTTTTAGAGGTTGGTAAGAATTAGTGTAAATCAAATATGAAGTCATTGGAGGCCAATTTTATGTCTACAGTTTTCCCTTATTTTGGAAGGTGTTGCAAGTTATAAGCATAGTAATGTCTTTTTAAAGAATAAAATGGTCCTATTATGCTTATGAAGTCAATGGTGATGAATTAAATATAACTTCCCCTCGAGGGAGTGGTTTAACAAAAGGAGTAGTAAACGGTCCCTCAAAAGAAAGAATCAAGACAAGGGGACCAAAAAATGAAGATGATAGGGTGAGAACACAATGATTTGGCCAAAGTTAGAAAAAATCATTGAGAATGCAAGTGGGACAGTGTACAAAGTTTTTTCCAACGGTAGTTATAAGAATTGTACCCTGATATTGGAAACGTGGTATGATAAAAAATGATTTTCCCAAAGGCAATTATAATTATTGAGAAGATGGAAATACCCTAGTTAGGATAGATAAATAGGATAAAAACATGCCCTAGGTGGGTAGAAAAAATTAAATGATTATAATTAATGACAACATAATGATTTACCTAATGACAATTATAATCATTAAGAATGTAGGTGGGATGGTGTACAATGATTTTCCCATAGGTGGTTATAATCATTGGACCTCAATTATGGAAACATGATTGATAGCTGATGATTGAAAACATGATGATGATAACTTGATATAGAGGATAAAGATGAATTGGGATAACCTGATAGTAGGGAGATGTTCATCTAAACTAATAGAGGTTAAAATTCTTTCATTATTTAATTACTATGTTTGGGATATGATTGGGATTGGATCAATATTTATACTAGTGCTAGTGCCAAGGAGATGTTGATACTACCATTATTGTGTAGACCTCATGATGTTGATTTTTACTATAGCACATGATGGTAGGCATCATGATAGAATACCATGAGGAATTGGCCAAAATATGCATAAAGATTGACCCCTGATATCCAATACTCAAGTGAAAACAATTCACCAATGACAAAAACCATGATGATAATGTTGACATATGAATATGTATGGATTCAAGACTAATGCATGCAAAGAATCACCTAATGAATGCACATAAACTAAATCAAGGCAATGGTACTAGAAGTAAACAAACAAGCACACAAACAATAAAGAAACAAATAGTAGTTAGTCCCAATGTTAGTACAAATAATGTGACAAACATTGTCCCTATAAAATAGGTGAAAACTTAACAAACAAACATGATGGGGGAATAAATGAAAAGGAAGGGGGTGGCTGAATTGTCTCCATATGCACTAGGCAAGTGGGCATTGTCTACATAGTTTTATGGATGATATATCCAACAAAACTTTAGGCCAAATGTAGTTCTCTTAAGAAATAAGAAGAAAATAATAACTGATGAAAAACAAACATGATGAATGTAATAGAAGAATAGGAATGAACTCAAAAAATAGTGAGAGCATGGGATAAAAGGCCAAAAAGGATGGGGAAACTAAGTGACAAGTAATTTATAGTGACTTATTGAGTGTTCCCAAAATCCTTAAGGCATATAAGTGATAAATGTTTTTGGTTTTTTCTAAGCGGTTTTACAAATTGTTTTAGAATTTTGGAGTATCTCACCCTGATTAAGAATGATGAGACACCAAATGGTTCAAGATAATAAAATGGTGAGGGTATGGAAAAATTAAAAGTATACTCATAAAACAATAAGATAATGATAGTAAGGGGGTTGAGATGACCTCAAAGTGAATCAAACATGACCCACATAGTCGCAAAATGGCCTTAGTTTATAGTAGTTCTACCTTACAGTGGGGGGGAATTTATATAGTGTAGAAACCAACTCAAAAAATAAAAGGCATAGTTAGCATAGTAGCACAATATATCATGGTAATGGCAATTTGATATGTCAAGGCACAATAAATAAGTGTTTCCCCTAGTTTTCACATAGGTGGTTATAACTAGGATACAATTGATAGATCAATGATACTAATTTGCCCATAAGTGGTTATAATTAGTAGTAATACCAGTGAAAAATAATTTGCCCTTGTAGGTGGATATAATTAGGTACACATAAATAAACATGATTAGAAAGGAAAAATAAATGAAGGATGTAATTACCAAACTTATATCTTACTACCCAAAAATACTTCCTCTATCTAGATTGCTTGAAATAATTACTGAAACTAATCTGATTCTTCATTATAAAAATGTGAAACCAATGGATGAACAAAGGTCAAATAGGTTAGGATAGGATGAATCAAAACATGTTTTGGTTGATATAATAAAATGGTAGAATAGATAAGTGATAGGATAATGATAGGCTAATAAAATGATAGGATGATAAAAATTCTAAAAGATATGGTACAAAGAAGAATATTTATAATATGGTACAACTTGAAATGGTCCTCATAAATAATACATTGAGTCACTCAAGCATAATACCGCTTGAGTTGTATAATGTTGATAGCCTAATCAAATTCATCCCCATATGGTGTAGCGAGTCTATAAGATCTTACACCATAGTTTGCAACAATGATGAAAGGACCAACCCAGTTGGGTTTGAACTTGCCTTTATGATTCCTTTTGGTTGTGGTATTCTTTTAGTTTTCTTTGAGGACACGATCACTGAGTTTGAATTGTCTATGTTTCACATGATAATTGTATTGGCCACATAGTCAATTCTAATATGCTTGAAGGTTTTTAACTACTTCCATGCATTTTTCATCAACTCCATCTCCTATAGGTGAGCTACTTGATAGTCATCATTATCTAGGACATGCTTTAAAGAGATGTGTAATGAAGGTAACTCAACCTCAATGGTAAGAATGGATTTTATGCCATAAATAAGTGAGTATCGAGTGGATCTTATTAGGGTGTGGTGATTGGTGTAGTATTCCTAGAGGGTATGGAATATATGAAGGTGCCAATCATGACCAACATCATTGACAATATTTTTTAAGATATTGACAATGGTTGTGTTTGATGCTTCAGCTTGGCTGTTACCTTGAGGCTGATATGGCATGAAGAAATGTCATGTAATGTTATATTCAACACATATATGTTTAACATATTTGTTCTTTAATGATCTTCCATTATTAGATATAATTTTAGAAGAGCTATCATAGTGGTATATGAGATGGTTGAATATGAATTTGGAAATTTGCTTTCTAGTCATGTAAATGAGGAGTATAGCTTTGACCCACTTAGTGAAATATTTTATGGTGATAAGGATGTGTTTATGACCATTTGATGAGGTGTGTTTTATCTTACTATATCAAGGACTCATGTAGCAAATATACATGATGTTAACATTGATTTCAAAGTCTTGGTTGGGGCATGAATCAAATTAGCATGTCATTGATATTTATCACATATTTTAACATATGCAGCTACATTTGCATCTATCGTTAACCAATAATAACTAGTACATAGGATATTATTGGATTAGATGGCCCCACTAATATGGGCTACACATACTCCTTCATGAAATTATTGTAATGCTAGTATAGATTCTACTGAAGGTAAACAATGAAGTATACTTCCATCAAAACTATAGTGGTATAGGGTTGGTCCAAGTAAGGTATAATGTTGGGAAATATGGATGAAGGCTTTGGTTTGTTTTTGGGATAAGTTAAGTGGTAAAACATGGTCATGTAAATACACATATAGGCCAAAATACGAAGTAGAGTTAGGACCAAAAATAACATAGATCATTGTGATAGTTGATGGTTCATAAGCTAGTGCTATTAGATTCTCAATGAGAAACTGATATTCTTTGGCTATCTGCATGTCAAATCAAAGATCTAATAGTATCCATGGCATCTATTGTTCTATTACTTGTCCTTGGTATATGCTTAAATTGGATGTTGATAATCTACTATTTTAGAGTGTCAACCATGGCCTTATAGAGAACCAACTTGTCATTTTTAGTCTAAAAGTGGTCTATAAACTAATTGATGATTAATTGTAAATCTACATAAACCTTTAGATGAGCTATGTTACATTGTAATACCTATCAAAGCCCTATGATGAGTTATTCATATTCAGCCATGTTATTGGTATAAGGAAAGTGGATTATAAATGACTTATGGATTAGATCCTCCTATGGAGTGATAAAAAAAAGGTCTACCCTTGATCCATGTGTTGTGAATGATCCATAAAAATATAGCTTCCAATGTTGTTCCTTAAGAGGTGTTTCAATGATGATCATGATGGATTCATTAAGAAATTAGAATGTCAATGGCTCTGTGTTTTCTGGGGGTGTTTAATCAAGTTAATCTCCAAAAATTTACCCCTTGATGGATTTTTGGTTAACATATTCAATCTCAAACTCACTAATAAGCATGATCCATTTGGCCATATGGCCTTGTAAAGCTATTTTAGATAGTAGATACTTGATTGGATCTACTTTTGAAATGACCATGGTTTTATTGTTCAACATGTAATGTTGTATTTTTTGACCTACAAAGACCATGGATAAATAAGATTTTTCTATGGGTGTATAATTATGTTCATACACTACCAGTGTATGACTTAGATAGTACATTACATGTTATTTTCCATTGTCATCATGTTGAGCTAGAAGTGCCCCTAAGATATTGTTGGTAGCTGATAGATATAACACAAATGGATTTTCCTGAATGAGAAGCAATAAAATTGGTGGATTTATAAGATAATCCTTGAGTTGTTGAAAAGATATTTGACAGTAAATATCCTAAATAAATGTTAAGCCCTTATTCATTAGGTGTGTAAATGGATGGTACTTGTTAGCCAATTAAGATATGAAGCATCTAATAGACTAGATTTTCCCCTATAAACTATGGAGCTACTTCAGATTGGTTAGTGGTGGCATATCTGTTATGGCTCATACTTTGGATGGATCAACTTATATTCCCTTGTGAGACATAATGAAGCAAAGAAATTTACCTGATGTGATGCCAAAAACACATTTCTTGGGGTTGAGTCTAACTTGGTATTCTTGTATTCGTTCAAATATCCTCCTCAATGCTATGAGATGATTGGCATTGGTCTTTGATTTTCCTAGTATGTCATCAACATAGTCTTCAATAATGTCATGAATCATATCATGAAAAATGTTTGGCATGGCTCTTTGATAAGTGGCCCATGCTTTCTTAAGACCAAATGGCATAACCTAATAATAGAAATTTCCTCATGAAGTGTTGAATGTTATCTTATATTGGTCTTTTAGTGTGATTATGATCTAATTATAGCTTGAAAATCCATCCATTAGTGAAATAATCTCATATCCCACTATGGATTTGACTATCATGTCAATGTTTGGAAATGAAAATTCATCCTTAGGGCAAGAATTTATAATGTCCCTAAAATTAATTCAAATTTTAATTCCTTTTGGCTTTTTACTAATAAGTAAAACATTAGAAATCCATTTAGAAGAGTTTATTGTCATGATGCCTCTCACTTCCAAGAGATTTTACAACTCTTTATTTAATAATATATTAATATGAGGATGCATTTTTCATAACTTTTGATTCATTGGTTTGGAATTAGAATGTACCATAAGGTGGGGTTCAAACTAGGCATGTCAGAATATGCCCATGCAAATATATCTACAAATTTCCTCAACAGGGTTGTTAAGACTTCACACTCCTCCTTAGTGAAGGATGTGCCTAATTTAATCCACTTTGGGTCATTTAGTGACCCTATGTTTACCTTTGTTTTGTCTTCCACTAGAAGGGTCAAACCATCTTCATGAATAGTGGGCAAAGATTTGAACTATTTGGCTATGTCAGAGTCCTCTGTTAGGACTTGTTCTTAAAGTTATCCTAGACATGATGAATCAAAATCCCCCAAGGGGAGAGATGGACATGTAACAAATGTTATTAGAAACTCTTGAATGATGTGATCAAATTCTTGTTGTTCTTCAATACTAAAGTTAGATTCATAATCAAGTTCATCGATGTTGGTATCCTAGATGATTTGATCAAAAACCTATTCTTCATCAAGACTAAACTTAGACCCGTAGACAAGTTAATAATTGGTGTTATCCTATTATAAATTTGAATAAGGTTGAATACACCCATCTAGTGGCACCTAAAACAAGTTTTCACCACTAGACTAGCCTTGGTCTTTAATTTTTCCCTAGTCAAAAAGCACCTCAAAGAGGTTTTCACATTGTGACCTCAATGTTTTATTTATTTGATTTTGCCTAAGGGTGTTTACCCACTCTCCAAAATAGGGTTAAAGATACAACTTGATTGAGAACCATTTTTTATGGTCTCCTAATGGAACATTGTCCCTAAGGCCTAAAAATTTGTAAAAGGCCTCACCATTCTGAAACTCATCAACAACACATTAGATTCTTGTTGGCCATAATATATCATTTCATGATAATATAATGATAGTGGATTATTATGAATGACTTTTTGAAGGGTAAAAATGGCAATATTTTCAAATAATTTGGTTTGGGTTAAGTCATTAAATTGGCTATGATTGGACTATACTTCACTATCGACATTGACATCATTAGTCATTGGCAATGGAACTCGAATAAGATACATGGGGTCACTCCCAGGTGGTTTATATCCAACTCCATAGTTTCCATTGTAATTAGTCATAAAAATGGGCTTAAGTTTTCCTTATTTAGTTGCATCGAGGCCCCCTCCTTCACAGTCTTGACTCTACATGATCTGATGAAGAATAGGATACTTGGAATTCTTGTAACAATCAACCAATTTGTCATTGTATATCCATGATTCATTATCTTTGAGATGATCCTTTCCTTGGCCAAAGGTTGGTATGAATGTTATAGGTGTTGGTCTATGATGATGGACTTTTCCCTTTATTTTCCATTTCATGAGTGCTTTATATTTTGGTCTTCTAAAGGACTTGGGGTTCTATGGAAGTTTTGCAATGTGAAAGGTGTCATGAGTTAAATACTATCTTGGGCCATTATTCGAGATGGTATAGTGATTGGAAATTTCAAGATGTGGCATGTGGGAAATGGAATCAAGGGCATTAGAGTAAATGTAGTTGGCCTCTAGTAAATCAATATGTATGTCTTTCCCTTTATCCTACTTGGTGATTGAATTCATTGTGAAATAGTAATTATAGTTCTTGAACTCAACCTCTAAATGTTTGAAATGCTCATATGGATGAAAATATCCTAGAATAATAACCTCAATCCCTTAATGAGATAACTTGATACACTAGTGTAATATTGATGGGATTGCATGAATTTTATGTAACCAAGGTCTACCCAAAAGCATATTGTATAATAAATCAAGATCTAACACAGCGTAAAGTGTATCATGGGTCAAGGTCCCAATGATAACTAGCCAAATAATGGTGCCTTGTGATTCTCACTCTTCATTGTCATAGGATTTGATGGTGATTGTTTCCACTTGAAGATCTATTGAGGTGTACCCAAGAATCTTGACAAGCTTTAGAGACACTATGTTAATACCCGATCTATTGTCTATGAAGACACACTTCACTTTGTGCCTCTTTATGTAAACTTAAATGTATAATGGATTATTATGAAGTGGGGCAAGGGATGACATATCACTTTGGTTGAAGATTACTTATTGAGATAGAGTTAGGTGCCCAACCAAAGCTTGAAATTTGTCAAGAGATATGTCATTTGGAATTGTGGATTGACCAAGGAGCTCTATCAAGATGTTTTTGTGGATGGTTGACATATGTAAAAAATCTAAAATGGAGATTAGTGTTGGCATAATTTTCAATTATTCCACAATGTCAAACATCTTTTCTAAGATAGTGTTAAATGGTTTGTTCTAAGGTAGAATGACTAGTTAGATGATGGGTAAAGTGGTAGATTCTTATAGGCCTGGTATGGTAATATTTGACTATCAAGTTGTGATTTCACACTCAAGATTAGATACAAGACCATTGTTTATAACAAATAATGGTGGAGGGGACCAAATAGGATAAGTATTGACTGATTATGCACTTGTGCATAATCATGGGATAATGATGAATCATCAGTATAATGTCTTAACATGTGAATCCCTGCTTGTTGGTTCACCTATGTATGATCTCAAGTCAAGGAGGGATTATCAAAAAGGTTTGGTTGATTTGGGATGATTAGAAATAGTCTTATCTGATTGGTTTTTGGTTTAGGATTAATGAAAATGGTGTTAAAGTGACCTCCTATAATATGGCCTATAACTGCATTATAGTCATGTGTTAATACATGGTAGGTATGTTGGTTGTTACCATTTTGAACTTGGTTTTATTAATTGTTTTGACATTGTTGGTTTTGATATTGGTTTTATTGAGTCTATTGGTTCAACATTGGATGTTGATACTATTTTTATTGATGTTTCACTTGTCATCATCATCATCATCATCATCATCATCATCATCATCATCATCATTGTTGTTGATGAATATTAAGTTAGGGAAAAGGATTATGGTAAATTCCAAAGTTCTGATTAGAGGTGGAAGCTCCATGATCCAATTTGATCTCTCCATTTTCCAACATATTATGAATTACATGTCTAATTTGAACACAACACTAGAAATTATGGCCATTAACCCTATGAAAATCATATAATTATTCTAACCTATACCATTCTGGTATGTTAGCTCCCTCATAAAATTACTCTTTAATAATGGGCCATCTAATCAAATTAATTATTGCAAGATTGTAAAAGATTGATTCAATGGGATCTCCAAGGTCAATAAAGCATGATGGGTAGGTATGGTTCTTATTGGTGGAAGAAGGTTTTGTAAAGACATATATTATTATGTTTGTTGTATTGACTATGCTATTCTAGGTTTTTTCATTTGTTGTGACTACTAAAAATGTTATTGGTTAGGAGTAAGATAGAAAGGCAATGGAGGCTGAGCAAATGGTGATTATACTATTTATACATGTTATGATTATGTTACTTTATTCCCTAAAAGATTATTATTACTATTGATTTTCTTAGGTTTATCATTGTTATTAGCTTGTACTAGTTATGATGCTTGTGCTTAGACTAGATGTTGAATTTGGAAACTATTCTAATTTTGATTCTATTCATTATTCTTATTTGACAAGGTTATTTTAATGATCCCTTTGTTGATAAGGCATTTTTAGATCACTAAACCTTTTTTAATGATCTCTTTTAATGTATGTGCACACTGCAATTCTAAATAATAAGATATCTCATTGTGTAGGTTTTTGTTAAACAAAACTATTAGTTACTTGTCTGGTAGATTGTGGGTAAATTAGCTTGTAAGGGCTCTCCATCACTACAGATAACTAGTGAAGATTTCTCCTAGTTTTTGTTTTGCTTGTATCAAGTCTACTAATGAAATCTCATGCTTGATATTGTAAGAAAAGTGCTACATGAACTTGTCTGAAAGATCATCAAAATTGAAAACTAAATTCTTTGGCAGTTTTAGGAACCATTCTAAGGCTTCTCTAGCTAGACTTCTTGGAAATAATAACAAATATATGTCATTATAAGCCACTAGTTGGCATGAAATAAATAATTTTGTTAGATGTGATTTAGGGTCACCTTTTCCCTTATATTTGTCAAAATTTTGTGGTTCATACCCTAGAGGAAATGGTATATACAAGTACTCCATGTTGAAAGGGTAGGAAAACACATCATCTAACTTGACCTTTTTGACTTGTTTCCTAGCTTGGGTAGAAAAAATTGCATCCTTAATTTGTTATATCTCTTAATCAAGGAAACTTATGGGAATATTATCCTATTGAGGTGATGGTTGAGTGGTCAAAATTGGATTAATTTAATCAGGGTATGATGGAGGTATTTTTTAGGGTGTGTTGGATTAGCTAGGAAATGGACCAAGAATACACATCCATGGGTTAGGGTGGAATTATTGAAATTGTACTTGTGGTTGTGAAATATTTTGGTTGGGATTAGGTATGTAGGCCTGATGTTGGGAATGTTGAGGTTAGGATGGTGGTATATGGCCATACTATGCCTGTTGAGGTTGAATAGGGACATGCTGCCAACTAGTCAAACTTTGTTGTTGAGGGGCAACTTATGAACCAAAACCCTATCTCTAAATTTGTGTCACATTCTATATGAAAGGAAAGTATTACCTAGTAGGTACTTGAGGAACATTATAACCTCTTATTTTCATGAATCCCTATTGACAAGTGGATGCATGTTGAATATTCAACATCTATCTTTGACCAATATTTACATGTTATTTGCTAGACATCATTTGGTTTTGAATTGACATGTTAGTTTGTGATGAAAGAGGTATGTTTACTCCTACCTAGTGAGGTGAAACATTGGTTTCCCCCTATTGAGGTGGAAATATGTTCTAACTATATTTTATGGGTTGATTAGATGGTGCTTATTATTGTGGAATATTACTTGTCACTTGTTGGGGAGGAGTAGGATTCATCACAGTCTATTTTGGCATGGCACTAGGCATTGGATGGATACTTAACATTTATTATTGGGTGCTATAAGAAGTAGTTGGTTGAGTATTAAAGGTAGTTGGTTGAGGTTGAGAAGTATAAGATTCTTCCCTGAGTTTATGAACCACTAATGGTGCTAGTTAAAGGCACATTTTGTTGTTGTTATGTGTTTGTGTGCTAACACCACTTTGGTTTGGATTAGATGTTACTTGCATATTCTCTACTATATTTACTCAGTTTATATGTAGAAGTAGAAGATACTTATTTGATAGATGGGGTATTGAAAATGTTTTTGACCAAAGTGTTTTACATAAATGGGTCTAAACCCTAATTTTTATGACTAGTTAATTCTCTTAAAACTCCTATTGAAGGAGATAAATCAATGAGAGGTTTATTTGACATGGTCATCTAATTAAAGTTACATGCTAGTGTAGACACCAAAATCATGTCTACTCCTTGGTTGACTCCCCCCTTAGTCCCCTTGGTCCACTTCTAACACATTCCTAACCCACACACTTATTAATTTAAAATAATTATTTATTTTGAATTAATAACACCCCCCTTGACACATCACCCATGACACCTCACCCCACCTTCGATACCTCTCCTTGGATGCCTCAAATCACCCTATGACCAATTTATGACCTATTTCAACCCTCCCCATGCCTATTAAAACCACCTTCGACCATTTTACCATGACCACTAAACTCGGTAGATGGAGGAATGAGTAAAAGGCTAATTTTAGCCTTTTTTCCATTCTTCTAGCTGTTGACGTCGGTTACCAGTCGGCCGACACCGGTGGGATCACCAACGTCGATCACTTAAATCAACCTGAAGGTGAATTCTCTAACCTCCAAGAACATCATTTCTCTTCCTCGACTACTAATTCCTTGACTGCAGGTATTTGACCTCTCTCTCTCTCCCTCCCAGATGCACATCAAGCATCACAGGCCACAAGGACTCTATATCAGTCACTCTACCTCTTTGTAGGGGGTCTTTTGCATCAACAACAAGGCTTCTACACTTCTGGTTCTCTGATAAGAAGCTAAGTATTCTTATTTTATGTCATTTTAGTAGCTTATAATGTATTTCTAATCAGTTTTTTGTTTATTGCTTCCAAGCCATATTATCAACCAGACTCAGCTATCAACCAGACTAGACTTGACTCTCTTCTTCAGAAGGTTGAGAAGCCTCCTTCATATTCTAACTTTTTTTGACACCCTATCCCCTATCTGACTCCTTCCTCAGACCTTACTCTCTACCCTGCATAAACCATCAGACTCCCAGACTACCACAGACCATTCCATCACCTAGAGACCCGTCTAGAACCTGTCTAAGGCCATTGCCCTGACCGACGCCGGTCTCCAGGCCCATTGCCCCTACCAACATCAGCAGACTAACTGACGTCGGCAACACAACCAGACAAACTAACAACAGTAGACTAATCGGTGTCAGCGACTGTGAGAGGCAAACAGTAGAATACAGGTACGCATTACCTTTATTTATTTTGTTTAGTCTGTCATTATTTCTTGCTAATGGGGGAAACCTCCACTCCACCTTGGATACCTCTCCTTGGATGCCTCCCATCACCCTATGACTAATTTATGACCTATTTCAACCCTTTCATGCTTATTTAATCCACCTTCAACCATTTTCCAATGACAATTAGACCTGGTAGTTGGAAGAACGAGCAAAAGGCCAATTTTAGCCCTTTATCCCATCTTCTAGCCATCGACATCAGTTATAGTCAGCCGACGCCAGTGGGATCACCGACGTCGGTCACTTAAAACAACTTGAAGGTGAATTCTCTTCCTCTTGGGATGATGGATCAATCAATCACAGACTGTGAACGTGAATTCTATCTCATACTCTCTTCCTCTCTCAGCTCTCAGACCTAGACATCAACAAGAACTCTCTGAGATCAATCATCAGAGTTCAACTAAACACTCTTCTAGCTATAGACACAATAGGTACAAGCATTTCAAACACCTCTGCCTCTACTCCAAGCAAGAGATAAGTATTCTTCTTCTGTTTCATTTCAATTATTTAGATTATATCAGCGATTAGTTTTCTATTCATTGCTTCTAAATAACATTATCAACCAGACCCGGCTATCAACCAAACCAGACCTTACTTCCTCTTGGAAAGGCTGAAAAGCCTTCTTCATACTCTTACCCCTTTTGACACCCTATTCCTCTACCCCTTATCCCTCCTAAGACCCTGTCTATTGTCCTGCAGCCCTGCATAGACTCTCTGACTACCACAGACCATTCTGTTGACCACAGACAGACCTAAAACTCATCCAAAACCTCATTTCCCCGATCGATGCCAGCCTCCAGGCCCATTACCCCTACCGATGTTGGCAGACTAACTGGTGTCGGCAACCTTAAAAATTTGACGATGGTAGGCTAATTGGCATCGGTGACTATGGAAGGCAAACAGTAGAATATAGGTACGCATTACCTTTATTTCTTTTGTTTAGTCTTTCATTATTTATTTCTAGCAACATTCTCTTTATCAACAAGTGGACTGTCATCCCTCAAGGAAGTCTTTGCACTTTTGGGATTGAGCTTTTTCTTGGCATTCCACCTTACATCCATCTAACAATCTCCTTGTTTGAGTATCTTTCTTCTACAGGTGTCATCCTCCACAGCCAAAGAGGAGCTCCTTCAGTCATCTGGATAACGGTGTGCAAACTTCATCTAGGTACGTACAAACCCCTAACCATTTATCTTAGTTTCTTACTTATTTTGAATATATAAAAGCAAAAATAGTTAGAAACATTCTGGCACACTCGGTGGGACCCCTGGATTTTTCCTTGGGTTCATCATACTTTTTCTTCTAAAACAAACTTTTCATATAGGTGCATTATGTCTCTTCTTACATCCTTTTCCTCTATCTCTTTCAAAATGAAACCATAAGCAAAGTTAAAAAGAATCTTTCTTTTTCTTCTTGTCACATTTCCTTCTTGCATCTTAGAGTTCATGCTCTTAACCTTTTCTCAACTTGTCTGCATCCGAACACACATTTTGATTTGGGCTTAAAAATCTATTGCATCTCATTTCTGCCTGAATGCATATTTAGCTCTCACATCTAGTAACTTAAAAAGCATTATGAATAAACTTTAGTGCACTTATGTTACACAACCTGACCACTTTCACAAACTCAAACATCTAAACATACCTGAGACAAGGTCTAACTAGGATTTCATCACCTAGCAGATACCTTACCCTTCTTGGTAATCCCACTTAGACTTCACCACCAAGGGGAGAGCCCACTTTATTCTCTAGTAGAGTATAAACTCTAGGGGAAGTATATACTGGCTAAGTGACCCAGCTTATCTCTGGGATCGTGAAGTGAGGGGAGCTTGCTCCTTAGCACCAAGCCACGTACGAAACCTAATACAGACTCTTGAGCACCGAAACTAACCTGAAACTAACCTTAGACTACTTCTTCTAGGACCCGTTCTAAAAGCCAACTTCCCAAACACATTCTAAGGCATAAGCCAACAAGACTCTAAAAATTATTCTTAGGAATTAACATTAGAGTTTGCTTGTCTTCATCTATTTTTCTATCTGTATCTGGTTTTTTGAGCTAGTGAGGTCGCATTTTGAGATCTAAAAATAGCTCAGACTTTCTTCCTTCTTCCAAAAACTTTTAGTTTCTAGAAACACACAGTAACCCACATTAGTTTTCCAATGAACACCGACAACCTATTTTCACCGACATCGGTTATCTGACTGACGTCGGCCACTTATTCTCACCGACATCAATTTTTCAATCGACGTCGGTCACTGTCAGCAACTTTTCTTCTAAAATAGAAAGCCTAAAACCTGACTTTATTGCTGTTAGACACACATTCTGAGTTTCTAAAACTAAAAAAATAGTTTCTGGAACCTGACCCTTTTTGCCTTGGATGGTTTTGACACGCAGTCAAACCAAAATGCTTGTTGACCATGCAAGGCAACAACCACTTCCACCTTCACCTTCCATAACAAGTCCCTTAATGGAGTGTACTTTAGATGCTGAATATTCTCCTATCCAGTCAACCCCCAATTAATCTCCAATTGGTCCCGAAGGGGATCAAAATTTTGAGAGATTTCTTGACCATAACATCAAGGCTCTCCAACACTATCTCGCTAAGGGCCAAATGCGAGACTCTTCAATTCAACCAAGTTCGTCACATTTTCAAAACTTGATTGTCTCGACTCCACACACTCTTGCACCTATAAACGTGGGAGTGACTACCCATCCTTTTACCAATGCCGCCATTCAACCACCTTTGGCGGTATCTAGTCAACTTATGCCCTCCAACTTCACGACACATGCCCCCTTGACCTCAACATCAGTCCCTATGACTAGTTATCAATATGTTGCACCTATACAAGTGCAACCAACTACGTCATACGCCCCTCCTAACACCTTCCAAGTGCCCTACAACCTGGGGGGTGCCCCACCTGTAAATTTGTCAACTGATCTTATTAAAATGTTGATGGACAAAATGTCTAATCTTGAGACATCCATTTTTGGTTCAAGCAATGTTCTCTCATATGAGCAAATTTGTAATGAACCCATTCATCCTTCCATCCCAATCCAGCTGTATCCCAGTCAATGGGAACTTCCCAAGTTTACTCATTTCCAGAGTAAGGAAGACCCACAACAACATCTACGAGCATTTAGACATGCTTGTTATCTTATAGTGCATGATGATGTGTTGTTACTATGCACATTTCCCATGTCACTTTCTGGTGTTGCCCTTGATTGGTATAGTTCCCTTACCAGTCATTTTATCTTTTCTTTCACTCAACTAGCCCAACTTTTCCTTGACCACTTTTCTATCAATATCACTAAAAAGGTCTCCATCACGGACCTATACTCTATCAGATAGTTTGACGATGAATCCATAGCCGATTTTGTTGCCCATTGGAGAGGCTTAATCAACTAGCTCTCCTTTTCTTTGCCTCAACCCGAGCTCATTAAACTCTTTTCCCAGGCGTGTGTTAAACATATTTCATCCACTCTCTGGGTCCAAACATTCTGCACCTTTGATGAAGCTTTCACGATGGCTAGGAAGCTTGAACTACATGCCATCAAGGAAAACAAAGTCAAATTATGGAGTAAAAACCCCAACACCAAGTCAAATGACCCTTCTTCCCAACCTTCTTCTTCCCACTCCAAGTATAAAGGAGTGGAAAAAACTATAGTCGTTAGACCATCATCTTCAACAACAACCAACCAATCTCAGCCTTCCACGTCAGACTACATCACCAAACAATTCCAACAATGGTATATACAGCATCAATATACTCCTATAGGAGAATCATACACTTTCATTTTGGATAAACTTGTCGAGCAGGGGGTCCTCAATCTCCCTCAAATTTAACCACCTCAATTCAACCCCTCAAAACCTATCCCTACCTGGTACAAGGAAAATGACTTTTGTCATTATCACCGTGTCAAAGACCATGACATAAACAACTACAAAACTTTCAAGAACATTGTCCAAGACATGATAGACAAGGGTGATCTTGTCTTGGATAACCCAAATGCGCCGCCTAATCAAAACATCAACATCTTTAGACAACCTTTTCCTAACCATCCCCCTAGCCAAAATAACATTCAGACCATGGCTGATGACCCCCAAGAGCGTAATATATGCACAGTCAACACGGTCTTTCCTGTCATTCCTAACCAACCTCTCCCATAGTCTGAAGAGGTTATTCAATCTATTTGTCCACTACAGGTAGAAGAGTTATCTTCTCCTATTTGTCCACTAAAGGTAGAATAACCTTCTTCTCCTATTTGTCCTCCACCAATAGAGGGTAGTCCTCCATCCACACCTCTTTCACATGTGGGAGAATCTACCTTGACCTCTCACATATTGGAGGATGCCTTGATGACACCAATGCCGACTACCTCACCCTCATCCTTCTTATCATTAATGGGGGATCATACATTCCCCACTCCTAGACCACATGATGAAACCATGACCATCTCTGTACTCTCTCTGACTAAAGAGCCAATCCCTTCTCCGTCGAGAGAACTTATCACCACACCTCAATTTTTTAAATGACTGACTATAAAACCTCACGCAACCTCATCCAAACCCTTGCAGTCATCTACCATGCTGAAACAGGTTAAATCCCTCGGTGTGCACCCTACATCCAACCTCACTCACCCACAAGTGATGGTAGACTTAAACCTCACCCCGCACAATAGTAGTCCTCACCCTAAACCAAAGAAGGCTACTAAACCTCATCGGAGAACTCCTCCCCCACCTTCGCCATTACCATCCATATTGGGTCCACATCTGTCTACTTTAGTACGATTGCTCCCACATCCAACACCTCTCAACAAGAACATGCCATCTCCACATGTGGCCACATCACCAACTAAAAAGGTGACATGGCAAATCCTCCAAACAACTCCTAAACAAAAATTGTCAACCTCTACTTTAGCAAAGGGCACAGACCCATTAAAGGGTTCTTATGCTTCGATGTTATGTCGATTGTTACAACCATCTAGCATCGTCCTCCTGCCTATCAAGCCTTACCAACCTCTCAGACCAAAACCACCTTGGTTCGATGACACTAAAACATGATGGTATCATCGCACACTAGGGCATCACACTGAGCATTTTTGCACCCTTAAGGCTGTCATCCATTAACATCTGGCAAAGGACACCCCTCACATTGAGGCCTCTTCTGACCACATTTTTGACCAACTGTCGATGCCATCTCATACCTCTTAAACCTCTTCACCTAAACTGGGATCCCCATATAAGACTATAATCCCTCAACCACCTCCTCAACCTTTATTCAAAATCAACATTGTTAATGTGGCCACTAGGCCCCAAATTGTGAAAAATAAAGGAACAGACCAGACTTCTACACCTTTGACATATCCATTATTCATCAAGACCTCTCAACCAACACAACCCAAGATTCCTATCTTGGACATGTCTTGACCATCATCACTGGGGGAAATTCCTCCTAACCTCACTAGTCCACATGATGTTTGGTATAAGTGACTCGTGGACTACTTGACATAATCTATCATCCCTCCCAAACTCTCTAGCAATAGACAGTGAGCTTTTATCAAGAACACTGCTTGCTACACCATTCTAGGGGGACTTCTTTACAAGTAAGGTCTCGACGGCCTCCTTATCCAATGCCAACAACATCTTGACCAACTTCACATCCAACATCAACCAAAACATGCCAACAAGACATCAACCAACCAAACATCGACCTCAACCAAGCCTCGACCAAATATCAACCAACCAAGCCTCGAACAAGCCTCGACCAAAAATTGACCTCAACCAAGCCTCGACCAAACATCAACCAACCACGCATCGACCAAACCTCAACCAAACATCGACCTCAACTAAGCCTCGACCAAACATCAACCTCAACCAAGCCTTGACTAAACATCAACCTCAACCAAGCCTCGACCAAACATCGACCTCAACCAAGACTCAACCAAATATCAATCGACCAAGCATCGACCAAGCCTCGACCAAGCCTCGACCAAGCATCGACCAAGCCTCGACCAAGCCTTGACCAAACATCAACCAAGCATTGACCACACATCAACCAACCAAACATCGACCCCAACCAAACATCAACCAACTTCTTAATCATCTTCACATCCAACATCAACCAACATGTGACCAATTCGGAATGAAGCAAATGAGGCAAGTTTTCTCCTAATTGACTCAGACCTTACATCATGACGCACAAGCATGGGTCAGGGACTTATCAGAACCTAAGCCCCTTAATGCCTTGCATCTTCAACTAGTCTACTGTTAGTCAAGTAATTATTCACTTGATGTTTAACTTGAGATCGATCCCTTGAGCAACCTCCCATCATCATCATTCCTATTCCTTTTCAACCCTCAATCCTCCAAACATCAGTTAACCCTTTTGTCAAGCATGAATGCTTCATCCTAATAAAAGGGAAACCCTCTAAACCTCTATAGTCAAGTCCATGACCAAAACTTTAGTCAACAAAAATATATTCATATAAAATTGGGATGCCTATCTCAAAAGGTCATAAAACTTTAAATGCAGACTGCTCCCTTGAAGGACAGCTGCATCATCATTGATGTAGCTAATAGACTGTTCCCTTGAAGGATATCTATTCAAAGCCCTCAAAAATATATAAAGCAAAAATATAGACCACTCCATCGAAGGATGGTTATGCCTAAATCTTGATACAAACAACACTATCTCAGAAGCTTCCTGCATCAATCAACTTCACAACATGACCACAAAACAAGAGAACATCCCCACATAGACTTCTCGCATCGATCAGTCTACCAAAAAAAAAAGGGTCATGGACTTGACTTATAGTCATTCTCAAGGGTCTCCTATAAAAAGGGGCAAAGTTGTTCCTACCAAAAAGGGGATCCCCCATCCATCCATATCACATAATCACACCTTATCACCCCAACATACTCAAGGGATTTTGAGCTCACTTAACATCAAGTGATTCGAGTACTTCTCTAACACAACCAATGGTCAATGCCGTAATGCATGAATGGGGCTTTTGTTTTCAAAAACCTTATCTATGCAATCATTATGGTCTTTGTCAATGAAAGGGAAAATATGCCTTTCACTTCCTCCACATCTTGGTCACAAGCAACCAAGCCAAATCATTTTCTCAACCAAACCAACCAAACCAAAACATTTTCAGACCACTGCCATGACATAGTCCATTTCACATAGTTTCTATGGACAACAATACACATAGAAACTATCAACTAGACACAATTTATGTCAAGCATAAACCATTACTTGCTAAAGCATAAATAATCTCAATTCATTTTTAGCATACATCCATCACCAATATGGAAAATTGCTAGGGATGAAAGACCACTCAACCAATGTTATAGAATACACCATCACACAATATGGAAAAGGCTGTAACATCATCATGACCAAACCACCTATCAACCATTTTGACTCAACCAGTCTGAACTACATTAGTCTGAGGCCCTTCAAACATGGGATATGTAGGCAGCACTCAGATGACATGACATCTTTTGGGGTTAGCTCAGCCACATCCGTTTGTTCCTCTACTTGATGGACAAACCATATCACCTTTAACCATGACTTAACCTAGTCCAAACCAGCTATCAACCACTTTGACTCCTAGCCTGAACTACATTGGTCTGAGGCCCTTCACACAGGGGGTATGTAGGTAGCACTTAGATTACATGACATCCTCTAGGGTTAGCTCAGCCACATCCATTTGTTCATCTATTTGATGGACAAACCATATTACCTTTGACCATGACTTAACCTCGTCCAAACCACATCCATAGCCAACCCTCTTCCTCCCTTTTTGGGAGAACTACACTGGCCTGAGGCCCTTAAAATAGGGGCTATGTAGGCAGCAATCAATTGACATGGGGTCTTCTGAGGTTAGCTCGACCATTTCCTTCATCACATTCCTTCATTCGTCCATCTAATGGACCAACTATCTCAACTTGACTCGACTAACAACCTTGGAGATCGTGACTATCTCCTCTAACCATGACCACTTTCGAGACAACTCTACCTTGGTTGTTTTGATTGCATGTATGCTACCTCACAAATGGTTACAAAAATTATCCGCACATCACATTTTGACCCTCACAAGTATTGGATCGTGAGCAAGTTGATCCCCACTACTTGTGACATTTTCATGTTTTCTGAGAGCACTTCTTGAGCCCAGGATACTTGGAACATGACGGCCATTAGAGCTACAACTTAGATCGAATAACCCAATTAGCCATGACTAAATGTTGGGGACCGGTTATTTTGATTTTGGCACTCCTCAACCTTTGACTGTGACAATTTGACCTGACCATCTCGTGAAGTGGTATGCACGTAATCTTAACTTTTTCAATGTTCACACCCAAACTTCACCATATCCATCCACTATCTATCAAATCAGCACCCAATTTTAGGTTCCCTTCCCTTGACTCCCACTTTGAGGGGGGATACCTCATCATCATAATTGGGGTAACCTCCACTTCATCCCATACCTGGGGCAATCAACTCCTATTTTTGTCTTGCAGTTCATCCAGAACAACCAACAAGACAAAAAGGGGAAAATGTAGACACCAAAATCATGTCTACTCCTTGGTCGACTCCCCCTTGGTCCCCTTGGTCCACTTCTAACACATTCCTAACCCACACACTTGTTAATTTAAAATAATTTTTTATTTTGAATTAATAACACCCCCTTGACACATCACCCATGACACCTCACCCCACCTTGGATACCTCTCCTTGGATGCCTCCCATCACCCTATGACCAATTTATGACCTATTTCAACCCTCTCGCACTTATTTAATCCACCTTCAACCATTTTCCAATGATAATTAGACCTGGCAGTTAGAAGAATGGGTAAAAGGCTAATTTTAGCCCTTTTTCCCATCTTCTAATCACCGACGTCGGTTATAGTCAGTCAATGCCGGTGGGATCACCGACGTCAGTCACTTAAAACAACCCAAAGGCAAATTCTCTTCCTCTTGGGATGCTGAATCAATCAATCACAGACTGCGAACATGAATTCTATCTCAGACTCTCTTCCTCTCTCGGCTCTTAAACCTAGACATCAACAGGAACTCTCTGAGATCAATCATCAGAGTTCAACTAAACACTCTTCTGGCTACATACACAATAGGTACAAGCATTTCAAACACCTCTACCTCTGCTCTAAGTAAGAGATAAGTATTCTTCTTCTGTTTCATTTCAATTATTTAGATTATATCAGTGATCAATTTTCTATTTATTGCTTCTAAATAACATTATCAACCAGACCCAGCTATCAACCAAACCAGACCTTACTTCCTCCTAGAAAGGCTAAAAAGCATTCTTCATACTCTTACCCCTTTTGGCACCCTATTCCTCTACCCCTTGTCCCTCCTAAGACCCTGTCTATTGTCCTGCAGCCCTTCATAGACTCTCTGACTACCATAGACCATTCTGTTGACCACAAACAGACCTGAAACTCATCCAAAGCCTCATTGCCCCAACCGATGCTGGCCTCTAGGACCATTACCCCTACCGACGTCGGTAGACTAACCGGTGTCGACAACCTTAACAAATTGACGACGGTAGACTAACCAGCATCGGTGACTGTGGAAGGCAGAAAGTAGAATATAGGTATGCATTACCTTTATTTCTTTTGTTTAGTCTTTCATTATTTATTTCTAGCAACATTCTCTTTATCAACAAGTGGACTGTCATCCCTCAAGGAAGTCTTTGCACTTCTGGGACCGAGCTTTTGCTTGGCAGTCCACCTTACATCCATCTAACAATCTCCTTGTTTGAGTCTCTTTCTTCTACAGGTGTCATCCTCCACAGCCAAAGAGGAGCTCCTTCAGTCATCTGGATAACGGTGCACAAACTTCATCCAGGTATGTATAAACCCTTGACCATTTATCTTAGTTTCTTACTTCTTTTGAATATAGAAAAGCAAAAACAGTTAGAAACAGCTAGTTATCGATATTTTGAGTATGTTATTTTTATTTTAATTAAGTGGTCCTCCATAAGGCCTCTTTACATGACAAGCATATGTGGATCTTGATATGGTATTGGTACTATGGCATTAGGATCATTAGAAGAAGCCTAATTATTATTCTAATAAGACATGTTATAAGGCCCTCTTGATATATTTTGAAAATTATCATGCCATGCCTCATAGTTTGATGGCATTGTACCATAATAAGATTGTTGTTATATGTTTTTTTAAACTATAGGTATATTAGCTAAATATTGGGTTGTCTATTCTTGATCTTACTTCATGTATGGAGGCATACTAACCAAATAATTGACCAATTGATCTTAACTCTATTCCCTTATTTGAGTGTTTTATGGGGGATAGGAATCCATCTCCCAAACAACCTCATCTCCTTAAGGGTCTTGAACAAAGTCTTCTTGCATGCTAACATTTCTATATCCTAGATTGTACATAGTTCCACTACGTGTATTCTGAGCCATGGTCAAATATATGACAAATGTTTCACAACAATAAGGATTAGAGTTATGTAAACTCTAAAAAACTATGTATGAAAATACAAAGGGTTTGAATGGGATCTAGCTTGGTTGAGGGTGGAGTTATATCTCCAAAAAATTTGATGCAAATATTTGGTAAAAATAGTATAACATCAAATGTATAATGTTAAATTTTTTACACAAATAAGGTCAAGTAAAATGAACTAAAAATAAGATGCCAACTCTAATGTCCAAATGTGTTCTAAATAGGTCTAAACTTGTAATGAACTGCTACACCAAAACCTCGAGGCATTAGTGAAGTCCACCCACCAGGACCATAACATCCCACCATGCTTTTGAAGCTGTAGACACCAGGCTTGCATTATGCACATACACGAGATCACCCCCATGTACGAGCCCCAGTTGAACACTGCAATACTGGCGTACCCCACCTTCTCTATGATTCAAACCTAGGTGGAGGCTCTGATACCACATGTAACAAACTGCTACACCAAAACCTTGAGGCATTAGTGAAGTCTGCCCACTAGGACCATAACAAAACTAGGAAAGGGAAATGTTGCTAGGTATTTTGTCCAAATATAGAGTCAAAATCTAGGCTCAAATAGGTTGTGCTAGGACTTTTAGCCAAATGACATCAAAATCTAGGCTCAAAACAAAGGATGATGATAATGATTAATCTAAAAAACTTAGAATAATTTGGCAAAGACTAGGTACTTGATTCTAGACATAAACATAATCTGATTAATGAAAAACACTAAACAAAAGGCACTTTGAAGATGGATTGATACTAAAAAATAAAGGAATAAACAATAAAGTTCCCAAACTTAAGTAATGGATTAACCTAAGTTATGAAACCCAAAAGAGAAAGATTTGTGTATTAGCCTCTATGTGTCGAGGCCTAAACCAAAATCAGTCAATATTTGAATACAAAATTTGAAAATTTTAATCAAAGACACAAATAAGTTAAACTAGGGTTTGATGATAACAAGCTAGGTGAGTTTAAATAGTGTGACTGTGCTAAACAAAGGTCCAACAAGGCTCAAATGACTTTTTTAAACAATTATAATTTAGATATAATACAAGACAAGTCTTTTGAAACAATTTGGGTAGCATAATAGAATTATTGATCCTAAAAGATGTGACAATGGTTTATGTTTCAAAGACTTCAAAGTCACAATATTTGAAATGATTTGGGTAGCATAATGTTAACCATTTTTATCAAGTGCTACTCATAATTTTTTGACATAAAAGTTTGCTAAGTTAAATCAAGGTGTCAAATGGATGGCATAATGCTTCCTCAAACAATGGAGTGAAGTTGGACACAAGACTCATTCATGACACGTATTAAACAACAAGTTTTAGTTCTAACACACACCAAGTAATAAAATAAAAAAAATACAACTAATTATATCATCCTAAATCTTATCAAGGTGTGACAAAGTGGGGTTGACTAAAACCTACAACTTTTTGACCATCTAGATTGATCTCATGTGTACATACTTTCACATATGCACATAAGAGAATTAGCATGTAAATTGAGTCCATGTCAATCAAATTATTGTGAAAAGGTGTTATCCTTTTCAAAACTACTACATTCATCACTTTATTAGTTTAGTGTGATGTCCATATCAATCATACCTCTTGGGTTTAACCTACAACTTATGGAGATGATTTAACCTCTCAAAATACTATCCCAGTGGGGTAATCCCAATTTGTATACCCCCCATGGAGAGGGGTTGAAACACTATCAAAAGATGAATCCCCAGATCAATTATTGCATATACAAGTCATGAGAGGCAATGACACCCCCTTCACAATCCAAAATGCATGAAAATAAAAGACAAGTAGAAATATTTTTAGGGTTACTATTAGATCACCCAATACTATGCGAGTTTGGGGGGAGCTTAGGCAACATTATTTCTATGCCTTGGAATAGAACTAAAATTTAATGGAAAGGCACTTTTTATCCCATGAGTTCCCTATAAGGGATGGGGTGAGAGCATACACATGCTATCCTTTTTTAAAAACAAATAATCAATAAATAATTTAAAATCAATTTACGAGTGATCTTTGATTTTTAAGCACCAATTCAAATGTGATCATTTATTTGTTATTAAGACCCTTAGATTAAGTGAAAAAATTGAAAAGTTTTCATAAAAACAAATGAAATAAAAACACCTAGGTTCATTTTTAATCCCAAATTCCAAGTGTTCAAGATTTGTCTTAAGTTTATTTTAAAGCACCAATTAGAAATGTTCAAGACTTAGGATTCATTTTAAGCACTAAAAAAATGTTTCTAAGACTTAACCAATCTTATATTATTTTTAAGCACCAACATTCAAATTTGTGAGATTAAACATGTTCATTTTAGACCCAATTTGAAATGTGCATGATTTGATTAAATTCCTTATAGAACCCAAATTGAAATGTGTGACTAGTAAAAACATGTAATTTTGTATTCAAACCAATCCTTCAACCCAAAAATATTAGATTATAACCCCATGCTTTGAATCACTTTCTTGATTAGGTAAATGATGTTTGAATTTGAGCTCTCAAATTTTATTTTACCTTTCACGCAGTGACCATTAGTGGTCAGAGATGATCATTGATGGTTTTAGGAAATCATCACCGATTGGTTAATAGATAACCATCGATGGTTGAGTAGAATCATTGATGGTCAATAAAAAATGTTGGTGAAGACTTATGGACCTGAAGGTAAAACCTCAAGAAATAAATTCATTAGGTTAGGCTTGGATTAGTTCAAATATCAATAATACCTACAAGGTAAAACTTAGTTGATGAATTTAGATGATCTTGAAAATGATAAATCAAGGAATAAAATGACCAAAAGAATCAAAATGCAATCTTTAGGTTCATTTCTCCCTTGTAACTAGACCATTAGTGGTTACATAAAGTAAGTGTTGGTTAGGAATAATCATCAGTGGCTAGTGTCTAACCATCAATGGTTTCACCTAACCATTGGTGATCATTGTGTAAACCCAAGAATTTATCAAAAATGAAATCCAACCAAAACAAGGTTAGAAAATCAATTTTAGAGAGCTTCAAGACTCCAAATAAAGATTTAAAAGCTACATAATGATCTCCTTACTATGTGGAATGCATTAGGTCCCACTGGGCATGCCATTTGATTTATTTTATCATGGATAAATTCAATTAGGTTTCGATTAGGATTTTGATGGTAATTAATATGTGTTAGGCATTTAAACATTTTCAAAGTATTTGATTTATTCAATGTGCATTTATTTAATTTAATTGATTCATGGGCCAAATTGATTTAATTTCATGGTTATGAAGCCAAATTTGAGACATTTAGAGATTATTAGCTAGATTTTTAGAGATTGGTAAGAATTGCTATAAGTTAGGTATGAAGACATTGGTGTCCAATTCTAGATGTCTATAGGCATGACCTAAGACTTGGCCACTATAAAATATAGTTTTTAACATTTTAATGTTATCCAATCCATTACTAGTTGATTATGTGGGGATATCAAAGCCTCTTCATGTGAATGGGTGTATACATCCTTGATTACATCCCAAAGAAATGAATAGTTGAAATATTCATTGATAAATAAAGTCAAACAAAAAATAGTGTATGTATACTCTGTAAATTTTTTTTATAGAGAATTTAGAAGGTGGAAGCACCCATCTGAACACCTTAGATGAAGAGGCCATTATTACCTAGTTTACTTACATGATTTTCATGATAATTCAACCCTTTTTTAGATTAATAGAGGAAATTTATAATTGAACACACACACACACACACACACACACACACACACACACATAGGGATTCGAGTTATCTTTAAAGTGCAAGTTCACTTGAGTTTGTTATCAATCAATAGACATGATGTCTCTCTATAGTTTGATGATATAGCTTTGAGTATGAGATTTTAATTTTAGATTATGCACCATTAATGTGTAACTTCTCCAAGATTGTTTTACTCATTTAATTTGAATTATTACATTCACTTTGGTGGGTATTCCACGTAGGCTTTCCATACATTAATAGGAATTCCATGATATTTCCTTGGAAAATTTCCATCATGTCATTACTTTCATGAAATACCAATTATACCATGTAGTCCACCTTCAGATTTTGAGTGTCAAATCTTGAATTGAAACATAACTCATGAATGGAATTTTTGAACAACATCTATGAATACTAATTCATTTGAACACAACCTATGAATAAAACCTATGAAACACAAATCCTAAACACAAATTCCAAAGAATAACTTATGAATCACAAACTAGAACCTATGAAATGTAAATTTTATGAAGTGCAAAAATTCTAAACAAAACGTTTGAAGTGAAAAATATACAAAGGCAAAGTTGTGACAAAATACGTGAAAAAAATTCTAAATACCTACAAGTTTTGAATAAAATTTGTGAAGGCCAAATTATATGAATCAAAACTTGTGAATAAAACCTATGAATAAAAGTTCTGATGAAAACTTCTCATGAAGGAAAAAATATGTGAAGGATCAAAACATCAAAATATGACTTCATGAATAAAATTTTTGAAGACTAAAAATATGTGAAAAACATAACTACCTAAAGGTAAAATATGCAAAGTCTAAAATTTTGTAATCAATTTGCATACTTTGAAAAACTATACACACACAAAATTCTCGAACAATATCAATAGTTTAGCCTAAATAAACCAAACAAATGAAAATATCCCCTAACAGTTATACCAAACCATGATGTTTGGTGCACATATAAAGACCTATGAAAAAATATTTTGAAAATACACCTAGGTCTTTTAGAATATAGTGGTTCCTCATTCAAAATAAAATAAAGAATGGGGTGTGTTTATAATAACAAATGGTGACTTGTAGGGGAAATACTCCCTATTCAAGAACCTAGAATCTTTGGTTAGTAATTCCAAATCAAACATGAATAAGAGAATAATTGAATCAAAAACATGAAATAGACTCTAAATGACTTCATACAACATATTATCCTTGCCCATACCTTGGATCTGTGTGTGATGAAGTGATTTTTTTACCCTTGTATGAGGATTTTAGCAAAGATGTGGAATAACTATAGGTTTCATTCAGGTTTCTTTTAATTATATTAAAAACTAGAGTAACTCATGTGTTTCTCTACTACTAGCCAGGCATCCACAACCCCAATATACATACCTTTTATTCCTTCTCCTTTTATTTCATTATATTTTTCATGATGCATGATACATTAATCTTATTGCATCATGTGAGTCTTTAGTCAGCTTTGAATTTTATTTGGGTTTAATTATCACTCATTAGGATAAATTTGTCCTCTATATTTTATGTGAGTATAATAAGGAAATTATAAACTATTGTGATCTAGTGTATGTAAAAAAAAACTTGATTTATCATAATGTCCCTATAAGCTATATCTATATCAATGGTTATTACCTTAAAATTTAATTAACATTGGAAGTGTATTTTATCCAAATAAATGAGAAAACTTTCTAAATTTGTATGGAGTAATGAGAGAAAATTTTACATCACTTATATAAGTATTCAAATGTGATATAAATATGGTTAATCCATTTATTGCATACCTAAATTCTTAAAATCCCAAACATGAGTGTAAAATTTACTAATAAAGCCAATTTGTGTGATCCATTTTATGTCTTTCTCACATTTTTTTTCTTTTCATTTGGATTCAACATTCGAAAATTTAATCATTGATGAAAATCATAGTTAATTTTATATTATCTTGGTGAGACTAGGAGAGGTCAATCCGATTGTCATAAAAAAAGGAAGATGTTTAGCCTAGAAAACATTAAAAATTTACTCTAAAGGAATTAAATGATATAAAAAAAGAAATCAAACTATGAAAATAGTAAATTTAACTTAATCCTACCTCTAAATCAACACTTTTGTTCATTTAAGGACATCTCCAAATGGTACAACCATGAATTAGTGCTTCAAAAAATGCTCAAACCAGTTATGTCAATCTATTACCTTGGAGGTCACTTAGATGGAAAGCATTGTTACCTAATATCTATGATATATGGTAAGTTATAGTCCATAAGGGGATAAAATTATCATGATGTCCTTTACTTTCATGGGCTTTATACCATAGAAGCATTAGATCAGATATTATGAATGCTTTAAACTTTGCTCTTTTATCAACCATATTTTGACCAAGTCCTAATGTTTACTGAACTTAAGCAATGATTCATTCCTTAAATCCTCCATTTTTATTATGTCTAATAAATATATCTCATCTTTATCACTTGGTTCCATGTACTCCTACATAAATTGTATTGTTGGCAATTTGAGCATGATTAGGAATACTGGTCATCATCCATATATTAGCAAGTAAGGCAAAACATTGAGGGCCTATTGTAATCATGTTTAATCTACCCATAGTGTATATTTTAATAAATTATGTTATTCTATAGGTTTATATATAGTTGACATTTTATGGCATCACTCAAGTTCTTTTTTGTTGATTCAGCCAGTCCTTTTCCTTATGGGTAATAATTGGAAGATGAAATGATGGTGCTTTTATTATCATGGGTCCATTCAATGAAATCAACTGATTGGAATGTTATCCCATTATCAAAATCGAAGGAAATATGGGTATCAAACCTAGTTTTTATGTTTTCTTTAAAAATTTTATTACATCCTATGTTTGTGAATGTTTTATAGCCAATACTTCAGTCCATCTGGTGCCAAAATTTATGGTAGTGAGCACAAATTTGTGGCCATCTAAGGAATTTGTGTTGATGACACTAACTAAATATAATCATCAATGATCAAATGGACTTCCTTAAATGATATAATGTAGTGGCATCACTTTATTCTCTTCTCTCTTTACCAAAACTTGGCATTTAAGGCATGTTTTTACTTAGGTGTGTGTGTCCTTGAAGACTATCAACCAATAGTAGCCATTCCAAGAATATTATGTGCTTTAGTGTTTATAAATAAATGATGACTCAATATTTTGGTGTAGGTTATCTAGATATCTTGAGCTTCTTCTCATGATATTCATATTAGTATATGCTTTCATAATTTTTCCTATAGATGATTCCTTTTTCGATCATGTGGTGATTAACTTCAAGCATCAAGGATCTCTTTTATTATTTACTAAGCTCTAGAGGGCAAGTACCTATGAGTAAATATTTAATGTTATCAACATACCAATATCCTCTAGATACCTAGGTTTGATATAACTCCTCAATGGTGATGCATGGGTCAAGATCAATCATAAAATTAATGATGCTTTATCCTTTAGTAATTTTGGCAGGTTTGATTTCTATGTCAAACTCCTATAATTTTACCATCCATTTACCTCTGTGCTCTCCCGATTAATTATGTTGTAAAGTGAGTTTGACAATAGTGTCTAACACAATAGTGATAGTCTTATTTCTCAAGATATAATGTCTGAATTTATTTACCATTTTTACCAAAAAAATATATATGTTTATCATCATGGAGTACTTAAGCTCCATTTCTTTTAAATTCATGCTCATGAATGCAATAGGATGATCACTTCCATCCTTATTCTCAATAAACATAGTGACAATTGTATTTTTTGAATAAAATGAATATAATAATAAATATTTAGTGAAGTCTAGACTTATCAACACTAGGTCCTAAGATATAACATCCTTGATGTCTTGAAACGCCCTTTAGGCCTCTGGTGTCCATTCCACTTTAGCATCTTCTTTGATCATTTCATTTAGAGGTCTAATGATTTTTGTAAAACCTGAGATAAAATTCTTCACAAAATTTACCTTTCTTAAGATAGACTTGAGCTTTTTCTTATTGTTTGGGAATGCAATCTTATAAATCCCTTGAATTTGGCTCAAATCAATGGAGATACCATCCTTAGTGAAGATGTGACCCAAAAAATTTCGTTTAATAACACCAAATATGATCTTTTTGGGGTTTCATGAGATACTAAACCTTATTCATCTTTCAAATATTGATTGTAGGTGGCCTACATGATTGATTCTATTATTTAGGAAAATAATGAGATCTTTCATGTAAATGATTATGCATTTACCTATCATCCCTTGAAATTTGTGATCCATGGCTTGCTAAAAGCTAGATAGTTCATTAATTAGGTCAAAAGGCATCCTCTTTTATTCCTAGGTACCTCACTTCATGTTAAATACATTTCCATCCTATGTTTTGATTCTACCAGCACATGGTTATATCCTAAAAAGCCATCCAAGAAGGACATCATTTCCAAACCACTTACTATTTGGATCACCTCATCTAAGGAAGGTAAAGGGTAGTTTTATTTCTCAGAATTTTTATTCAGGTTCTTGAAATCAACACATAATTTGAATTCCCCATTCTTTTTCCTAATTAGAACCAAGTTGGAAACCAATTTAGAATGTCTCATATGGAACACAATCTTTGCACTTAATCACTTCTCCACTTCATTTTGGATGAGTGGTTGTAGGATAGGATTGGCTGGCCTATATATTTTCTTGAATGGCTTATGGCCTAGTTATAGTGTGATTATATGGGTGATGATTTTTTTGTTAAAAACCTTCAAGTCCTTATATATCCATTTAATTACATATTTATATTAAGTGATCAAATCCTTCACCCTTTTTATTTCCTCTCTAGTGTAATGGAGACTAATGTTGACATAATGTGGATCACTCTCATCTCCCAAGTTCTATTTATTAAAATTAGATTCACTGAATTTGGGATGCCTCAATTTTTGAGCTTGGGGGTCTGTATCGAAGGCTCTCTCCAAAAAAACCATCCATAAAGGAAGACAATTATCTTTGATTTTAATAACTCCTCTCAATTCCTCCTAGCATAGATAATTGATTTCTTTATCATTAATGAATTGAGAATCAAATTTTCTTGAATTATTAAAGAATTAGATAATCCATTGGTCATCATTAAATACCTAAAATTTGTACACATTATTAGGAACATATGGGCAATGCATGATTTCAATAGAAAACCTTGGTACCTTGGACTCATGTAAAGGTGCTAAGTTGGAAGCTAAAGTAGCTAGTGAGTCAATAGCCTGATTCACTTCTCTAAGAATAGATATTGTGTTGAACACCTCAAGTGACTCAATCAAATCCTAAGCCATGTGTGTTTAATTTTTTAGATATGAAAATTTACACTAGTATTTGTTTTTAACTTGATTAATAACTAGCTCTAAATCTCCATATATTAGCAACTACTTGACATTATTTTTTAGAGTGAATTGTAGTCTAAAATAAATGTCTCATACTCTAGTCTATTATTTGTGTAATATAATTAAAATTTGTAGGCTAACAGGTACTTCTTACCTTATGGATCAACTAATTCAACACCCATGCTTGATCGTTTCTTGGATCTTTCACTATCAAAATGGAGAGCCCAAAATTGGGAAGGTCCCTAGACTTATGGTTCCTGCACTTCATATTTTGTGGTAAAGGTATGCATTTCAAGATTGGGAGATTTATAAATTACCTCTTCATTATTATTATTTTACTCTATGATGGTTTTATTCATTCTTAGTTCCTGATCAATTTGAATCTATTTTTCAATACCTCTCCATCCAAATATGAGAGAAGTTTATTTTTACATACCCATTTAGCATCTTTGAATAGTCTCTACTTAGTAGTATTCCATATCCATCTAGGATATCTGCCACAAATATGTCAATAATCATATGCACATATGGTTCAGATGCCACTTAAATGCATACATCATTCAATTATCCAACTATAGGCACCACTATTTTATCTAGCCATGAAACCATCTTGTTAGATGGGTTTGGAGTCAATCCAAGCTTTTGAAAAATACAAGTTGGCATCATAGTAGTCGAATCTCAATAATTAAATAAATAATTATGGATATTGTTTACAAATGCCCTAATAGTTAATAAGACAGGAGGAATTTTTGGCTTACTTTTGTATATGACATTCATATGGATAGCCTTTATCTTCTTTGTAGCAGAATTTCCTATGATAAACCTCCACAAGAGCTCCTTTGGCTTAGTGATATGAGCCAATGCATGAAGATTGATGTTTGATTTAATTTTATTCATGTATTCAATAATGTTGTATCCTCTAATATTTTATTCCTTATTTTGTGGATGATCACTCCCTTTTGAGAGAGGTAGTTTGTTACCATTTTTTAGATTTGGTGGAATAGTCATATTATTTGGAGGAGTAGACATTATGAATGGTTACTTGTTCCTCATATTGTAATTACCTCTCTAATACTAATGGAAGGCATGTATCTCATCTGATTTATCTTTAACATGTCATATTTTCTTGGGAAATGAAACTCATGATTTTCAAGAAACATAGTGGTTCTTGAGGAACTAGACTCATGGGGAAACTCTAGTGGGTTATTCATCAAATCATGCCTCATCAAACCATGTTGTGATGTGTTATGAACCCTATACCAATTGGGCATAGCTTTCTCCACTATATTTATTTTTGATAATTTATTAAGTTATTACTACTCTACATTATTTATAGGCTTGTTGAAAGGTCTATTATATATTTTAAATACAAAATTATGCTTATTTTTTAGACTAGTAGCATTACCTATATTCATCTGCATGTTTAAGAAGTCATTTATTATCTTTTCAACCATCCTCTATATATAATCCAATTTTGCTTTACTAGAATCAACACCCTAGGAAACTACAATATTAGATGGGATTGAATGTTAGTTCTGCTAATGACCATTCATCTATGCATTATTATTTAAAAAGACATAATTTTAATTCAATGTGTGTTATGTCATAGGAGGTAGTGCATACAATTGATTATGGTTGAATGTTAGAACATTCTTATTCACATGAGGCATTTGATTTAAAGTTGAGAAACTATTACTAAGGTTGGGAATGCTTGGTATATACAAATTTAGTTGCCTACCAACTTTTATCACTTCTTTATAGGCTAGTTATAGAGTGTTGGTAGTAACAACTCTTCATAAAAATATTTCAATAATTAGATCCAAGGCATTCTTTTACATTTTGAGTGCTAGCATTGTTAGTGGTTTATATGTATCACTTGACCAAGTGTACAATATTCTAAACCCTTGAATTAAAATCTCATATTGCCTCATTAGGCTCCTTCTTCATACTAATGAAAAGCTTATATACCACACTTAGACCAATAAATTTTCCAAATTAGGTAAGAAAAGTGTTTTTACATGAGTTATATGAAGTAATTGAATTCTCTTGAAAATTAAAGAACCAATCATAAGCAACATCCTAAAATTTAAACAAAAAATCCTACATGCAACATCTTCATCAATGAAATTCATTAATCTTAAAGCATCTTTGAAAGACTTGATATGTTCCTCTATGATTATTCCTCCTAAAAGGGATAAATAAGGTAAATACTTCTCTTGATTCCTTGGTAAATCATGTATATCCCTAGAGACTACAATGGTGGATCCAACTATCTAAGGTTGAGTCATAAGAAGATTAATAGGATGCGGGTCTTTGACTATGGAAGGTATCCTAACCCTAGGTATGGTGGGGATAACTAGTGTAGATCTAGGCCTTTGATGGATCAAAAAAAGGTAAAACTAAAAGACTAGTTTGGGATATAAACTTGGTTACTCTCTTGGGTGTCTCTAGAGCAAGTCAGACGTAGGGGATAATTTATTATATGGAAAATCACACAGTGGATATGCCCTCTTTATAATACCATATTTTTCTAGTAATGTAGGTTTTATAAACACCCCATATTTAATGAGGTATCCTCTAGCATTTTAGGATCTCAATGGAGGTAATCTCCACTTTAGGGCATGAGTTATAGGTATGGGTTAAACAACTGAGTGGTGGAATAGTAGACTAAGGATGCAATTGTCAAACTATGCGTGAATGGGTGAGTGAATCCTATAAAAAAGTTAAAACCTAGTTGATTTGGATGGATGTCACCTATGATAAAGTGGGTAGACCTTAAAATAAACTCCAAAAGAGGGAAAGGTAGGGTAGAAAAGAATGATTTGTGGTTGAAATAAGGATTACTTTCTGGCTAGTCTCTTTATGGATAAGTAAATTAATACTAATGTTTATAGTTAATAGTTGTTGCACACTCACATGTAAACACAATAAGAAGATCTAGGTAATAACTGATGTAGTAAACTCTGGGATCTTAATTAAAAGTTAATACCATTTAGATTTATTGTTTCACACAATTATTCAGTAGATTATAGCTTAGATCATAGAGGTATCTAAGGAAACTATGGCTTACACCTAGAAGGATATATCAAGAAAAAACTTATACATAATCAAAGAATTTAAATAGTCTACCTAATTGCATAACATCAATGATACTATCTAATTTTACAATAGTTGTTTTACATCTTAAATCAACATACATTAATAATAATAATAAGGAATTATTTGTATCTTTTACACACTTAAAATTGTTGAATCCAATAAAAAATAAAATAAAACATAACTAATTTACATAAATTGGAATGGAAAAGCATTTACATAGTTACGTGACAATCAAAAAGACATCTTCCTATATTGATAAATTTTCCAACCCCCCATTATAATGAAGGATTTAAAACTATAAATAGATATTGGGAGGGGATGCATCATACCTCAAATCCATGCAAAATTTCAAAGTTACATGTCAATAATTAGAATGTGAGTTCTAATTGATGCAAGGCGTACATGTACAATTACATTTGATCACAACTATGTTTCTAAAATAGACTTACTTTTACATGGCAATACAACATGTGCATACTTACAAAAGTATTGAACTATTACATGCATATACTACATATAAATATAATTTAGTTACATCAATTAACTCTACATGTAACATACAAATAAAATTAACCTCAAAAAACTAAGTTTTAGTTGAAGTTCACATTTACATGGTCAAAATTGAAGTAGCAAGAGGAAAAAAATTAGTTGGTTTGATCGAGTTAGATGGTGGGGCCATAGCCTTTTTCTTACCTCCAACTCTTGGTAGTGTTTTTAACCAATGAAATTTTGTAGGCTTATGATGAACATATTTATAATAGTTAGTTGATGTACTCTATTTAATTTTGCTAGCAAGCGTGCATGTTTAGATTTTGTGGCCTTGAAATCCACTTGAAAAATATTTACTTTTGTAACCTTGTTCCTTAAAAAAATGAGTTTTGATTCAATTTGTTCTAATGTAATCCCTTAAAGACTCTACTTAAAATTTTCAAAAGCCTATTGAAGAAATTGGTCAAAACTAGATCTACTTATTAATCTTCATGTAGAGTCTCTTACTTAAGAGAGTTTTTATTCATCTAGAATTCACAAGATTAGATTTTCATGATCTGAAATCTTTGGGATCAATATTTATACACTTGAAACCCAATCTCAAGAATATTATGTAAAAATAACCACCAATTTGAGAGCATTATCTGCCTCCAATGGTGTCAACAAATCCAAATGTCTATAAACCTTATTAGTTGTATACAATACAAGAAAAAATATTTTATTTTCATCTTCCTTCAAAGAATTCAACAATTTAGTTTTTTAAATAACATTAGGAGATAGATTAACTCTCATTTATATAATATCATCCAAGAAATTTTATAATATAAGAGCTAAATTATTAACACCATCTTTAATTTCCCTAGAAACATAAATAGTTTATTATTGTTATACTACATGTTCTAGTTCTTGTTCTAGTTCTCAACTAGCTTATTTAGTCCCCTCATGAAGTTATATCAAATTTTATGTTTGAGGCCTAAAGTAGGAATTAAAATATTCATTTTAAGAGGACTCATCTAGTCTCATGTTCTTTCTCTTTGACAAAGAGAAAACATCATGTCTCTCCTCTAAAACTAAACCTCTACTATAATCATCTTCAATCTTCCTTTTTTTAACTTGTTGGATGGTTCCTATGGATTTATCGAAGATGTAACTCACCATGGGAGACTCTGTTATCATTAAATTGGGCCTTTGGGAATATTGGGCCTCTAAATCAGTATCCCATTGAGGAATCACCAACTAGGTAGAGTTAATTGGTTAAGTGTCCTCATTAATAGTCTCAATTAGAAGGCCCCTTGAATATTGCATTAAAGACTCTACTTTCAATGGGTCTGGTAATGATGTTCAAATGATTTTAGACCATTTTATACCACTAAATTGGGGCATTGGATGAATAGTATACACATGGCTCATTTTTATAGATTTATTTGATTAAACAATAGAAGTGGACTGGCTAGAACTAGAAGAAGGTATTGATAATCCTAATTGGGCAGAATAAAATTGAAACTGGGTACTTGCCATGATTCCTTTAGTTTAATTGAAATGAAACATTTTTAGTCTTAGGAGTGGTGTTGGGAATGGTGACTGACGTGACAATAATGGAAGTGGAGATAATAAGGGCTTAAGAAACAATCTCAACATTAAAAATAATTAGATCTACATAAACAATAATAGTAACATCAATAGGATCCAATGAAACAAAATTAGAATAAATAGTAGAAACCAAATGGAATATATACATGATAAGGATTGAGGTAGTTTAAGGAGCAATGTCCTCACCTGACTTATCACCCTTAAGTGGTGTTTTTCCTTTCAATCCCTGAAGTTAATACTTTGGCATTTTATAGTTCCTTGTCCTCTTATTCATCCTCTGGTTTCCTCTAGATAGATGTTTGTCAATGGTCTATTGACCCTTCTTGTATTTAATATTCAACAATTATATTCATAAGGGTTCTAAGAAATCTAGGCTTCCTCTTTTAACAAGTTGTGGTCTTACCAACCAAGGGGGAGTCTACTATGTGGAGGAAGGAGTAACATCTACACTTATGTAAACTAAAATTGAGGAGGAAAAAGGAAGGCTTTCCTCTTCTTCATAAGAACAATCAATATAAATTGGTTCCTCTTATGCTTTATGACCACTAGGAGTAGCTAAAATTTCTTTGACCTCTTATTATTGCTTCACATCCCTCATTACAAGTGGTGGTGTTTGAGATGGTCCTTCTTGTGATGAACTTGAAAACACTTAGGTTTTCTCCACACCCTACTCCTTTTTTTACTAATTTCATCACCATAGGTGGTGCCTTGGAGGAGGTTCTTGGGTCTTGAGGGTGATGGGAATGTTTGGAGGTCTAGTAGTCTATAGTTCACCATACACTAAGAGGAGGGAGCCTAATATGCACCTATAAAATTATTATAGAAGGATATCCTTGAATAATTCTCAAAAACTCCTCATTACCTTTGCTCTCTCCAGAACCTCAGCATTATCCTTTGCATTCAAAAAAATGAAATCCTAGTCATAAGGTTCATGTTGGTATGAGATACCTAGATCTTGGATTTTATTTTGAATTAGGCCATGAGGATCCCAATCTCTATGCAGTAAAGTAAAAAACAATTAATAATCCTTGGCCTTACCAACCTCTCCAAAATATTTTCTAATGGTATAGCAAATCCAACCAATCATCAAGGAAGAACCATGAAATAATCCTTTCTTCTTTTTATTCAAGTCTTCATTAATTCTCTACCATAACTGGTAGGAAATATATTGCTCAACCAACTTGTCAAGGACATATTTTGGGAGATGTAAAGGAGAAACCTTATTCCCCATGATCATGATCACCATATAGTTAAGGTAGAGCTAGTAATCCCCTTTAGCCCTAATGGCTTGATAATACTCTCTCATACTCTAAACATGTGTTCCTCATGAATTATCCTCCATACTTGAGAGTAAACATTTTTGGTAATTCTAAATATATTCCTCATATATGCATAGATGTGGAGGAAAGATAAATAATTACATACACAATTTTTAATACAATTTGGGGCTGGGCTCCAAAGTGATCTATTGTATATTTATATGGTGCCCATGATTGCATCCAATAAATAATACATCATGTATAAATTTCCACCCAAGGGAATTTTATCCTTCTTAGTCATAAGTTATTGAAGTCTTACACTGATTATCTCTCCTAGTGTAAAGATCAGCTCAGAAGTTATCATCAAGTCCAAAAATGGTACCCATTATAAATAGAGATAGTGAATGCTAGGGTGACCATACAATTTGTTTAATAAATCCATTTCAATGCAGATACCCATATAAAACCTAGTGATATGCACTGTCTCCTTGACCTTGAGGGTGACCACCTATTTAGGAGAGATCCATTTCCTTAGATTAATCTCAATCCTGGCCAAATTTACAATTGGTACCCATCAAAAGTAGCATGTGTAATTAAAATCTATAGATACCTCTATAAATTATCCCTTGAGATGTAAGAGATGACTATATTAAGGCTTAGGTGGCATATGTATCACCTTCCCAGTAAATAATGTCTCATAATAAGTTAATTTAGGGTATGACCTTAGCCTTGGCTACTACAAAATGTAATAATTGATGTTTCAATGGTAACAAGTCCACTAATAGTTTCTACTATGGGGATATCATAGCCTCTTCATGTGAATGGCAATTTACATCCCCAATCATATCTTAGAGAGTTGAATATTTGACATATTCATTGTTAAACATAGTCGAATAAAAAATAGTGTCTGTATACTTTGTAGAGTTTTTAATAAAGAATTTGGAAGGTGGCAATACCCCCTAAACACCTTAGATGAAGAGGTCATTGCTACCTAGTTTGATTACATAGTTTTCATGATAATTCAACTATTCATTAGATTACTATAATAAATTCACAATGGAACACAGATAGCTAGGGATTCAATTTCTATTTACAGTATAGTTTGTTTGAGTTTGTTAGTAATCAATAGGCATGATGTCTCTTTACAGTTCAATGATATAGCTTTAAGTATACAAATTTAATTCTAGTTTGTGTACCATTAATGTCCAATGTCTCTAGGATCATTTTAATCATTTAATTCAAAATTTTCCATTCACTTTGGTAGGTATGCCATGTACAATTTATATATGTTTATAATAATGTCATGTTACTTCCTTGGACAAGTGTCATGTCATCATTACTTTTGTACAATACCAATGATGCCATGTAGTCTACCTTCAAATATCAAGTGCCAAATCTTGAATTGAAACATAACTCATGAATGGAAGTTTTGAATAAAATATTCTGAAGAACAATTCATGTGAATATAACATACAAAGAAAACATGTGAAACACAAATCTTAATCATAGCTTCTAATGCATAATTTTTGAACATAATCTACGAAATGAAAAAATACAAAGTGTGAAAATTTTGAACAAAACTTGGGAAGTGAAAAATATGTGAATGCAAAGTCATGAAAAAAGACTTTAATAAAATTTTTGAAGACCCACATTAATCATAGATTTTAAGTCATGCAAAACCTTTGAAAAAAGTCGTGACAAAATATTTTATTTAAATTTTATCATTAAAAAGAAAATAAAGAATAGTGTCTGTTAAGTAAAACAATGTTAATAATAATAATCACATAAAATCTATCTAATATTAATCCATATCAACATATCAAGTATATTTTATATTATTCAATATAATCAAGTCAAATCTATTTGATGTTAATCAATATAAGCATGTTAAATCCATTTGATGTTAATCAATATAATTCAAATTTCATAATTAAATACATTACTAACATTACTATATGATACATTCATATCCATAAAAATAATCATGACTCAGTATGACAGTAATATATTGAAAATTATAAGAATGATCATGTGTCATAAAGGTATCCCATGCCATCTGCATGAAGTTTCATTATCCTCCCACTTCCCATAGATTGTCAAAAATACATACAAGAAAACAAACACATAATACTTCAAAGTTTAACAAAGGATAAATTTTAAATAAGTGTGCAAATGATAATTCCATGCATATGTGTCTTTACCACTTGTGTGAAGCATCATCATCCTCAAACTACATTGATGATTGATGATAAGTCAACCTAGATCATAAATTAGATTAGGGTTCACAATGACCATTAAGTATGAGAGCAAGATTCATAAAAGGGTTTTTGGTTTTACAATTTCATAGTTTTAGTAATAAAATTATAGTGATGCATATGAGAGCTATAATTTTTTCATTGATAATTGAGCAAATATTTAAAAAAAATATTAATGTGAGTTATAACACAATTAACTTTATTTTCTATTGAAACAAGTTGAAAATTTATCTATCAAATATAATATATGCCCATGATAATCCAATATACGTAGTATGTATTTCATATTTCTTATCTAGTCCAAGAAAATTGTGGAAAATAGTTTTAAGAATAATCTTGAATAAATCAGGATAGTTGCTTAGCTCTAAGTTTGGTGGTTCAACACAAATTTTTTAAGTACCCAATTTATCTCTATTTTATATCTATATTAGAATTCTTGAAAGTGGATTAGGTATCAAATAAAAATAAATAAGAGTTTAGATACCAAAATGATATCTATTGCCATTTTATATCTCATGGAATTTCATGAAGGTTTTTTTGGATATGATGTTGAAAACTAAGGTATCTTTCCTTGATAAACATTATAATAAAATTACATCTACTATACTGCATATTTTTATTTCCTCATGTTGTGGATTATTATTTTTGTTATCCTAAACCACATCCATGACCAAATTACTATTTATTAATGTTTAAGTTTTCACTAATAAACTTAGAAAGTATCTTAATTATTATAAATTCATCCTTTATTATTTAAGGGATTATTCAAATAAAATCTTACATTGGATATAACGAAATAAAAAAATGTTTATAAGGCGACGATGTTGAGTATGATCAACTAAAAAATTAGGAACCAACATGATTTAGATTTTTTTAAAAGTTTATATCCATATATATAAAAAAGACTATTATCCAGTGGCCACTTAAGACATTTGTGAGGTGATATAAAAGAAATTCAACCTAGATTTTACTCTTTTAAATCAATACATAATGAATTCCATAAACATCAAGTGAAGACTCAAAGATTTAAATAGCTTTTAAAACATCATGAGGTAGTTGTGTGACTTAAATGCAAAAGATAATAATATTAATCAAAGGAGAACAACTTTTACAACATCTATAATCTTGTAAATATGGATATATCCTAATTTTAATCTTGTTACAAGGAGACATGTTTATAGAGGGAAGATATTGATGGATGACATATTTACTCCTTCATTCAGAGGTAAGATTGCATGAGATCATGATTTGAGTTAGTTATTAGTTTGATTATTTTACACCTAAGAAATATAAAATAATTGAAACTATACCCTGATTTAGATTATAAAAAATATATAAATAAACACAATAAGTTGAATAAAAAATGGATAATATATATTGTAACTACTTGATTTATAGTGACAAGATAAGAGAAAGATGATGTTCTTAACTATTTTTTATTGTCTTTCACTCACATAAAACGCCACAAGATTTAAAAATACTCAAGATGTGCTTAGGTCTGAAATATATCTAGAATATTCTCTAGAGGCCATTTGCAAAGTCATATACATATGGTAAATAGAATTATTAAGGTTTATTAATAATGTCTCTACACATAGTCAAGGTCTATCACTTTTGGGATCTCTATGTTTATGCTTGTAATATGTTTTGGTTGATGTGAAATATTCGATCATGTGAAATAATACATTATTTATATCTCTCTTGTATAAAACCCTTTTTGTACTTTATTTACCATAATATACATTTAAATGGGGTTAAAATATTAATTTGGATAACCCCAACCACTCCTCATTGAATGGTTAAATGTTGAATACATTCAAATATTCTTATGAAGGCTCAAATTTCACATATTTCTCCCACTTAGGTGTGTGTGTTCAAAATCATGAATAATCTAGAATGTAGTCTTATCTTTGATCTTTGACATTTAACAACATGCAAATTTGACCTCTTTGTATTTAATTTTTGAATCATGGACTACTTTAGGTCGCTTCTTGAATATTTGAGATTTGTATATGATTTGATTTTTGAGTAATGTTCTAAGGAGAGAGAGAGAGAGATGATATAAATTATTATTATGTTATTCTTAAATTATTCACAATATTGGGGTGATTTGTATGTATAGGTGACTCTTCATTAATTTATCATTACCATTGATGCATAAAAATGTCTACGCCAACCCACTGGAGATTTTCAAATTTGAAAAATAGCCATTGAAATCTCATAGACATTACCAAAAAATAGAGACACCTATAGTGGATGGCTTTATTCAAGATTATTGGTAGTTCCTACAAGTTCAAATAATAATTTGACATATGGACAAGGTATTTATAAGATTATAAATATTTTCATGTATAGAGTAAATTGATCCTAAATAAATATGTATAGCATATAGAGGTAAAGTTTTCTCAAGAGGCTAATATAGTGGATGGGTAGATTGAAATATGGAAAGTGTGCTCAAGATTCAAATATATGTGTATTGTCTAAGTGGGCCAAAGTATGTCAAAATAATGTTTAAAAAGTTCCAAAGACCAAATTTAAGTGTCTAAAGTAACATTAAAATTTTTACAAAGTCAACTTACTAAGCAAGGATCTCATACTATTATTTTGGTATACCATTCAACGATTAACTAACACAAAATCAAATAATGACTAACTCAAAATAATGTTATAAATTTATTACATCCTAGGCATTAAATTACAATTTCTTAAAAGGATTTTTGTATCCTGAAGTTGCAAAAAAATTCTTAAATGCATGCCCAATCTTACCACATAATTGTAGTCTTTAATCCTTGACATATCTCTATAAATTGTCTTTTTATTTTTTGTTCATCTTGTTTACCCCTAAATTGGATCTAGGAATCCTACTTTAGTAGATAGGGTTAATAGTATAGAAATGACAATGCACAAGGGTGTTGATCATATCTATAGTAGGATAATTAGGTGGTAAACTTAGATATAAAAATACACTAAATTTATTAACTAAAATAGGCTAAAAATAGTTAGAATGACTATGATAAGTATATGAATAACAAACAATTAATGTACTTAGCTTGTTATGGTGCTAAAGGAGTTCTAGATCTGGAATAGGCAAAAAGTAGATTAGAAAATGATCTTGGAATAATCATCAAATTTTGGATTTGATGCTTTTAAAACCTTAGACACTAATGCCATCCTAGGATAGTTGCATCAATGTTATTATCTAACCTCAACATAAGTGCCTTGTTTATAACACCTGTTATAAAAAGATGTGACCACTTGGATGCTTCTGGGTTTGACTTTTTCTTTGCTCTAGTACATTCATAATAACCCTAATTTTTCATATTCATAGTGAACTTTGGGAAAATAGGTTAATGGTCACATGGTGTCAAGCTAACATTAGAGACCCCTCTCTCAATGAGCATTGCCTATATATCCAATACTCAAAAGAGGGTCTTGGACTGATGTCATTCTCCCCTATGTGTTGGCTTATGTGTGAATCATGTGATATATGGAAATCAAGTACAATAGTGACCTAGCTTGTAACTTGGAAAATTGGGATCTTGGGCTACCCATTTAGTAATTTAGAACTATAGGTGTGTTATCCATATGACTAGTATGTAAGTATGAATAAATAGGGAATATTTATTCAATTAAATACTATTTGAATGTTATTTTATCCAAATTATAGGTGAAGAATGAATGAAGATTGATCTTATATTTATATCAATCCCTTTGAATAAATAAATCACATTAAATCACATAAGCCAACATTAGGATATGTTTTATTTGAAAATTAGATGACTTAGGGCAATGGATAAATGTGTTAGGTTAAGACACTAGCATCGATGCAGGTATCTATCCTAGATGTTAGTGTCCATAGAGTAGAAAATTAGGTACAAAATCAAAACTTGTAGTGGTGTAAGATAAGTAGGTTTTAAGCATTATGGGTAAGATAGAAGGTTTGGGTCATCAACATAATATTGGTCAAACTAAGATTTGTGCCAAGGGGCACAAGATAAAGTAGATGTGAGACTTTGAAAAGTGGGAAATTTATAGAACTTAGAGGAAAAAACAAGGTTTGAGTTTTCCAAGTGTACAATACTGAGGTGTTATATAATCCATAAAATAGTGTCTATGCTTTCCCCCACCCTTTAATCTAATAATGAAATTACTAGTTTAAAGTAAAGGAATGCATACCTGGGTGTGTATAACACACCTTATCTTTATGTGAGCCCATATTGAGTGCTTTGTTGGCAGTCGACTGACCTGTAACCAAGATCATGTTACAATAAATAATATATGCATATAATTTAAAATTGAAATTAATTTAAAATATTTAAATTGAAATAATAAGGTTTAGAAGTACACTTATGTATTGATGTAAATGCCTTGCCTATTGGCAAGTTGATTTGAAATGTGTATCATTGTAAGTCTCTAAAACTAATATTAAGATAAATATATAAGTGCATATATCTAAGGAGATAGAGAGTGAGATGTTGGAAGGAACACACCCCCAACCTTGGAGAAAAGGTGAGTTGTCACTTGACAGTTGAAATTAGGTCAACTGTGTAACCCAATCATACTTATAACTTGATGAGAATGAGTGAACAAAGTCAACACATATTATCAAATATGTAAGTTTGGATGATATAATCAAGTCCAACCTAAAAACTTGGAAATATTAAGTGATTTAATCACCTCAACCATACCAAAAGTGAACCAGATACTATAGTAGAATGGCTCAATATAGTCCATAAAAATACATCATGGATTTCATTGCTTAAAATTATATCCTATGGGTGATGATAGTACCATAAAGTGTTTTTAAATATAATACTAATTTGTATATTACAATATTAAGTGCAAATTACATAACATATGCACCTTAGATATGTCTCATGCCTAAATGATGTGCAATAATGTCGCAATGTATATAATTCTACCACAACTATGAATCTGAATCATATAACTATGTACTTTGGCTAATTTGAAAACTATGTAAGTGTGGATAACATGATTCCAAATCATGTCCCCACTATATATGGATAAATATAAAAAGTGAAATAAGTATCAATATGGAGGACATGTTTCCAAAACATGCCCCACAATAATTTGGAGATGTTGAATACTGAATAAATGTGGAGAATATGATTCCAAGGCATTCATCCATTTAATTTAAAATAATGAATGTGTGGAAGATATGCCTATGTGACATGACCCCAATGATTTTAAAAACTAATATAAGTGTTAAATACTAAATAAGTCTGTAGAACATACTTGCAAAGCATACCCCCACTAAATATATAGTTGTAACAAATATGAAGAACATGTCTTTATAACATGCTCCCATTGATATGCCACTCTTTGAGGTGAGGTAAGAATATAAGTTGTGAGTTACCTCACCTCAAAAGGATAAGGTAAGTGTATAAGTTATAAATGGAACCATGTAGCATATAGAAGGGACATGTTTAGGTAAATGCAACATTGACACACATAGAACAATGTGATCACATGAAGGCTTAAGATACATGATAAGGATCATGAAAACATATAGAGATTAATAATACAAATTCAACAATAAAATTAATCACACACACAAGAACACTCAAAATCAATTCAAAAGGCAAGGGTCCAAGGAAACCACAAACAAGGGGCATGTTCAAATGTTTCACAATCAAAGGCACATGAAATATTCAAATGTCCATAAAAATAAGGATGACATATTAATATATCCATATAACAATTGATGACATGTTCAAATGTAAAATAAAGCACACATAGGCATAGGGGAAACAAACAAAGGAGCATATTTAAATGCTTGAATAATAAATACAATAATAAATCAAGACACACAAGAAAGTGTATAAAGGAAAGCATAATAAAAAATCATAACATATCATAATATCCCATGTATCGAATGTGTTATCAAAAAAACATTATGTGCATAGCATATCAAGTACCCTATGTAATAGATAATCATGGATAAAGGCATGTGTAAGTACATATATGAGCTCAAAACATGCTAATGTAGAGTGACTATAGAATGATATAATCTAAAAGTATTGTGATCATAAATATGGATTTGCCCAATATCCATATGACATGAGTAAAAGAAAGGCCCAACATTTAAAATAGGACTAAATTATGTATTTGTGTATGCATGAGTCACACTCAAGTAGAAGCGTGACACATTTGTTTTGTAGGAGTAATTAATATTCCATCCATCAACATGGAACTAACATGTAGATGCCAAGGAGCCAATAGAACATGTAGGTGCCAATTTTATTTTTTTTAATATATTTTTTTATGTTTTTGGTATTTTTGGAATATTTGAAGATGTCTAATCAAAGAAGTACTCATCATCAAAAGGTATAGGACCTAGGAAATTTCTCAATCTTTGTTGATATCACTACACTGCCACCACTTCAATGTTTCTATTTAATGGTTTACATGAAGCCAATAGTGTAGGGAAATAATCATGCCCATCATGCTATATGTAAATATATATATATATATATATATATATATATATATATATATATATCCATATCAATAAAATTAGCACACATGTTTGTAGTATCTAGCTTAGAATTCCACTCAACTAGCCAATTTCATTAAAACTTTAGTTTCAAATTTGGTTCATGGTTTAATATCCATATGATGGAAGATTCCACATGTGAGCCACATGTTATAGGTAACTGAATACATCCTTAATATTATGGAATTAATAGAGATTATATTAGTTCATATTTAGTTATCCTAATTATGTGATAAATGTGGTGCCACAAGCTATATCTCATTTTTAATATCAAACTATAAATGGTGGAAATATACCGCATAAATACTTATAGTAGTAGTTAAATCTTCATAATTTTATTATTTTGAGAGATATTTATTTTCTAAAAGAGATGAAGGATTTTTCCTTTTTTTTCTTGTCGAACACAATGTGTATGCATCCTTAATTCTTATATTTATAAATTAGTTCCTTCAATGCCTAACATTAATTGGTATTATGGTTGATGATCCGATGATATTTACAATATGGTACCTTGTCTTCTATGCATAGAAGTTTACTACATGATTTGTGTCTAGTGAAAGGTAAATAAATCATCATATGTTCAAGTAACAAAGATGATATGGTATTTTTAGTATCATATTGTGTTGTGATCTATATCATCTAGTGTGAAGCATTTTGAGAATACTATATATTATTCACATAATGTACTTTTATTTGACCCGTGTATGTTTAACTCAATGTTTTTATGTAGCAAACATTTACATGCTCATCTATTATTTTTGCTTTTCCCTTATCTAGATTCATTTCTATATTTTTTGTAAGTGGATTTAGTTTATATGTTCCAAGACCCATAGGTTTGAATAGGTTATGTGAAAATTGATCAAGTGGATCAAATTTTAATTTTCACATTTTATCATCTATCATATCATATGCAGTGTCATCATCACTACCATATTAATCTAAAACATGGCTATATTTTTGTTCAATATTGACCAATAAAGGAAGCTCAAATGGTGGGTTCTCATATGGTTCTATTTTCTCCTTTAGTAATGGCTCTTACTCTTGATATGTATTTATGTGTACCTCATTATTTAGTGCCTTATTAACATCTAGAGATAAAGGATGCATTTTAATTGACTCACATATTTTGTACGTGTGTATGTGTTCAATAAGAATGCATTGTTTAGGTGGTACCACTATATAAATGTCTTTAATTTTTGAATATATCATTTTACAAAATTTAAAAGGCTCATCATCAGTAGGCATGGATAATAAGGTCCCATATTGTATGAATTTTACACATTGGTGAAGTGTATATGGGACAAATTCCATTGAATGTATCCAAGATCTACCCAAAATGAAATTTTAATGTAATTATTGAGACATTAACTAAAAAGTAGTTGAAACTATTTTTTTCCCAATGTCACATATAATATGATTTAACCAACTAGATGGCTATATGAATTATCAAACCCTTTTATATGCATAACCATTTTTTGAAGAAGATTGGTGTTAATACACATGGTGGTTAGGAAGTTTATGCTACAAATATTTTGGATAGATCCATTATTAACGAGCATCATTTTTATGCTTTTATTTGGCATGGTCACTTGTATGAACAAAGACAATTTTTGGTAATTAATATATTTGAATGGTAAATATGTTGGATCAAAGGTAATGAGATTGGCATTATTATTGAAATCTTTCATGATATCCATAAAATAATTAGGATCAATATCACTTGTAACTTATGTCTCATGCAATGCTTTGTATAGGATATATTGATAAAAATTTGATTGCTTTAGGATCTCAAGGATTTATATTTCAACATGTGTATTGATTAATTGGTCAATAATGTCATCCTTTATATTTTATTACAAGATTAGGCTTATGAGGCACTTATTGTATATTAATAGTTGGTGGGATGAGTTGAAGAACCTTACCTATTAAAGTGGTAATAAATGGACTATAGAATCTAATGTGAACTAGGAATTTGACTCAAGAGAGGATGGTTAGTATTTTTTTAGTTCCAAAATGAAAACAAAATTAATGAAACACACTAACTAACATAAAATCTCTAGGCCTAGACACTAGGAGGATCTTAGTTAACAAAAAAAATGGAAAACATAACTAAAACATGAAAGAAATACCTTCCTTCACCTTCCTTGGATGCTCCAAAATTATTTTTGTATTTCCTTACTTGGTTTGTGCTCATGAAGTCTGCATCAATGAAGTGTGGCTACCTCCATCTTTCTTTGGCACCATGTTTAGCTTTAGCTTGGCTTGGCTTGGCACAATATTTGGGAATTATAAAACTAATTCAATGGTCTTTGGAATTCATTTTTTCATGTTAAATTTGGCTTATGAGAGCTTAAAATTCAATAGGCAAGGATTCCTATTTATAGATTTTTGGAATGGTTAGAATCAACCTGAACCATCCATCTCAAGATGAAGATGGGTGGCTAAATATTAATTCAATTATGTAATTTAAAAAATATAAATAGGATCATCAATATTTGGGAGAAAGGGTCAATGAAGAGGCATGAAGGGTCTTAATGAGGCATAGGAGGGGTTAACCTTGATATTTTATGTATTTATGGCCTAGGGATGTCTTCCCAAGAAATGATGTCACCTGATGATGTAGTTAATGACAATCAATTTCTAGTAAATGTTTATTCATAAAGTTCCATGGATTTATTAATTAGTCTCATTATTTTGTTTAATTATCTCTAAGCATGATTAGGCACTTTGATGCAAACCTTGGGTCTTTGTGCATAAATTAATCAAATTGGTCAAAATGTCATATTATTGGCTCAAAATTTGACTGGATTAGAATTGAAAGTTGATGTTAGTTACATTAGGACCATTATCGCATTTAAGATTTTGTCAATGTAAAATAAAAAAAGCACATCTCTTGTGCAAGATATTTGATAGAAAAGATCAATCCAGGGCACCTAGGTGAAAAATTGACATTTTGACTTGAAATGATCTGATCAAAGTTAGCTAGCCCATAAAATACATTGTCCCATTTAGTGATACTTTGGCCAAAATCAGCACTTGAATATTTTATTTTTAAATATTTTAATGTGTTTTAGTGTTTTTAGGCCAAATTATGGATTTTAGTGGAAATTGGTCAAAATCCTGATTGATGGTTATTGGTGGCCAGATTTAGGTGTCTACAGTTTGCCCCTGTTTGGGAAGATGTTGAAAACTATAGGAAAATTAATGTATTCTCAAATAATGAGAGATGACATGTCTTCCAAAAATAAGATGATAATTTAAGAACAAAGATAATAATGGTTTTTGAAAAGCCTATGATGATGGTCCCTCAAGGGAGTAACTACCACATATGTGGATGGGCAGTCCCTCGAAAAGAAACAAGAAGAAAGGCAGAATTAACCCATGGTTAAGATTAATCCAAATGAGAAATGCTTGCATGCATTGATTTAAAAAAGATATTAATTTACCCAAAGGCAATTATAATCAAGAATAAAAATTGAAATAATGATTTGCCCATAGGTAGTTATAATCATTAAGGGGACCTAGATTATTTTATAAAGATGATTGTGCCCTAGTTAGGGTTGATTATCAAGTATAAATCAAGGATATAACCTAGAATATAGATTAAATATGAGTGGTTTTAAAGTGATGAAAGAGATGAATAGAAGAATAATATTGATCAATAGAAATGATTTAGTTGTACCTACCAATGAGGATATGTTCATCCTTATTAGCAATAATACAAATAAAATGGTCAATGGGTTGATTTGATCAAGGGTGGGAGGATTTGCTAAGGTGTCAAGTAGAAATTTCTATAGCTCTATTGATTGCAGACTTTCTTGAAGATGATTTTTGTTGTAACATGTGATGGTAGGCATCATAATAGAACACCATGAAGGCTTGGCCAAAATATGCATAAGGAATGACTCCCAATCCAATAAAAATTTGAAACCAATACATAAATGATAAAAACCATGATGATAATGTTGACGTATGAATATAGATAAACTCAAAAACAATGTGCGTAAGGAATCACCCAATGAACACATGTATATTGAGTCAAGGTAATAGTTTTGAAAGAAAAAAAATAGGAAAGTGAAAAAACAAATAAACAACTTGAAATAAACAAACAAATAGAAATACTAAAAATAAAATGAAAATAAAACATCCTAACAATGACCATGCCCTAGTAAGGTAGATCAAGGGTAATTGACTAGGTTTAAACTTGACAAATGTTTTTGAGTTTTTGAAATATTTTAATGTTTTTAGAATTTTGAGGTATCTTAACTCGTTAGAGAATTACAAGATACCTTCTCACAAAATATCAAGAGCATGTCTTAGATTTTTCATAAAAAGGTGAGAGCGTATGGACAGGGGGACTGGGGTGACCTCAACATGAATCTAGCATGGCCCACATAGTCCCAAAATGACCTCAAGTCACAATAATTCCATCCATACAAAAGGTGATGAAAAACCAACTAGGTCTCAACAAGTTCTCAAATTCAGTAAATGGCTAGTGAAATGAAAACAAAAATGGCAAGGTGATGCATCAATACATGATAAATAAGTGTTGTCCCTAGTTTTCCCATATGTGGTTATACCTAGGATACAATGGCATAGATCAATGATACTAATTTGCCTATAAGTGGTTATAATTAGTAGCAAGACCAGTGATCACTAATTTTCCCATAGGTGTTTATAATCAGGTTCACATAAACAAACTTGATAAGATGGAAAATGAAATATATCTTTCTAGATCAATTGTCACACTACTTTCATAGACTGTAATTATAAATAGAGATTTGATTGATTATTGAAACTTGATCATAATCCCCTCGTGAAAGGTTTAAAAAGAACCAAGATCAAAATAAGATTGGGTAGAATGACTAAAAATAGGCTTTGGCCTAAATAAGAATGGAATGATAGGATGGCATGGTCTTGCTCTAGGATAATGATGGGTTTGGATAGTTTAGATAAAATGGTAAGAGGGTTGCCACCAATTGATGGGGTGAATGGCAAGGATATGAGATAATGTCAAAAGGAATATGGAAAATGAAATGGTATGGTACACATTTTTGGCCTGGGCGATTATTGGTTTTTGATGTGTTTGTCCTAGATATAGTTTTGGTAAATTATTATATTGTTTCTATTAAAATGAAGATGCACATACTAATCAATAAATGATATAAATAAAATAACTAATCATGTTAATTTTTAGCCCACACCACATCTAAATTTTACTCTGTTAAGAATGGCCTGTAGATTTGGTTATCGAGAATGCTTATGTGATTTTTATTGGTCATTGATTCTAATTCCTTCAAGTGTAGAGATAATGTATCTTTGTAGCCTCTACAAAGGAAAGTACATCCATGGATGGTAAATAGGGATAAATAATGGTGGATAAGCTTGTTTATGAAATAGAATGGTAGATGATAATTGAATGTGTAATGGTAGGGAAACAAATGAAGATCAAGACTTTTAGTCCCATGTACTATTTTTGATGCTAGATTTGATATAATTTTGGTTGTGACAGGTTTGAAGACTTGTTCTCTCAATAGGACCACTAGATTTTTTGGTTGTTTGATCTTTAAGAGTAGCTACCATCTGATTAAACTATAGATTGGAAGCTATTTTGATTTGATCTTTGATATTATCTTCATCAAGCATTGAAAAAAAATTGTGTTCAGTTATTTTTACTTTGATGATGTTTTCACCAATCAAGTTATCTTGATTTTCCTATAGCATCTCCAAAAAGGCTTCACTAATGAACATTGGTTTTTGACTTCTATTTTTTCTAGTGATTCTAAAAAAATTTCACCAAAATATGTTGAGTTTGAACTTTGCTTGTCCCCCAGTGCCTTAGAAAAGGTTTCACTAGGAGAGTGTTCTTCTACTACATGAATGTGGTCTTGGCCTCCTTGATCTTCTTTAACTGCTATGTTACCATGGATGTAGTTCAATAAAGTGTGATTTTTTAGTTCTAATTAACACTTGTGGGATATGGAATGTCAATAATATGGCTATTGTGGTTAATATTAATGGCCTATAGAATGGTAATGAAATGAGGAGAGGATGCACAATACTTATAGAAGATACTAGGATAAATTATGTCAAAGCTAAAGTACTCATCCTCAAAAACTATAGAAAGGTCAAAAATGTATTCAAAATAATCAGCAAGGCATGCATAACCAATGTTGTAATAGTCATGAACATGTTCTTCTTCTAAATCTGATTCTGACTTAATAGACTCTAAATCTAATGTTAAGACTAATGTTGATTCTGATTCGAATGATAAATTTGATGTCAGTCTAAGAATAAAACCTAACTCTATCTTTGATTCTTTATTTTATGGGTATTATATTATAATTATGTCTTGTTGAATGTTTGGCATTAGACAAGTAATGGCCTGTGATGGCATAATGGGCTTCACAAAAACTAGTTTGTTAGAGTGGGACTCCTCTAGGATGGGAAAAAGGTCAAGAGATACTCCTCAAAGACTGGTTAGTCAATAAGAAGATCTTGAATAATAAGCATATGATCAAGGTAATGATTTTCCAAAGATAGTTATAATCATTAATAAGTGATTCAACAAATACTATCTCATCAGAGTGAGACTCCTTGACAACTAGTATAAGATCAATAGGTGATTCATCATAGGTTGAATTATCACAAGTGGTTGGTTCAATAAAAGTATCTTAGATTGGTTGGTTTTCTTGGTCTTATTTCCAATGAGTTAGAAAACACCAATTTTGATCATAGCTTAGTCTTTGAATGATTGGATCAGTTGAGGTTTGGATGGGATTGGTACTAGATGAGGAATGGCCCATGGTTGGATAATGGTATGGCATTTGGGAGCATGATTTCTCACATGATCCAAAGGATGAAGTCTTGAAATGGTAATGATAGGGTGGTGTGGATCTTGATTGCTCCTATAAGCCAAAGGACTAGGTCTTGGAATGATAATGAAGCATTATGGATCTTAATTTATCACACAAGCCAAAGGATGAGATCTTGGAAAGACAAGTTTGGGGTGTTGTGGAGCATGGCTTATCACACAAGCCAAAGGATGAGGTCCTAGTATAAAAATGGTATGGCATTGTGGAGCTTGATTACTCACACAAGCTAAAAGATGAGGTCTTAGAATGGTAATGGTATGCCTTGGATATTTTGAATCTTGGTAGCTTATATAATCTAAAGGAGGGTTAAGGTAGATGATGAGTGGATATCAAAAATACATCATATAACTTGATTTATTTCACAAGCCAAAGTGTCCAAGTCCTCCTAATAAACCATATCATCCCAATCTTGAGTTAGATCATAAACTGGTTCTTGACTATGTTCTATGTACCGATTATCATAAAGAGGGTATTGATTCATATCCCAAACAACATTATCTATAGTTGGGTCTTCAAAGTCCTCCTAAAAAGCCTTTTCATACCAATCAAGGTCTCGAGTTGGATCATAAGCTAGTTCATGACTTTGTTCCCATGAATGATTATTATAAAATGGATAGAAATCTATCTAATAAACATATTATCATTATTAGGGTCTTGATTAAAGCCATAAAATTCATTTTGTGTGGCCATTCTATCATAATTTGGATTATACGTGACTCTACCATATGTTTAGCTAGACATATCTACATAAATTATGAAATCTATGAAAATAAAAAGGCTTAGAGTTTTACAAACTCCAAAAAATTATGTCCAAAGGATAAATGGTTCAAACTTTATCTAACTTGGTCGAAAGGGTAGAGCAGTATCTCTAAACAATGATTTGATCAAGGAGTTGTATCTCCAAAATGGTTTATGATAATACTTGGCATATAATAGTCTAACATCAAATGTCTAATGTCAAATGTCATACACATAAAAGGTTAAGCATAGTGTTGGAAATATTGTCATTGATGTCAAAGGTTTAGTATTATTGGTGTTAAAGGCCCCATTGCATTTAATGTTATTTATCTTGGCTAATATGAGTTAATATTTATTTAATATTAATGAATATATTTTGGTTGCATATGAGATAAAATAAGGGCCCATGGAGAAGTCGAAGAGTCACGGTATAAAGACAAAAGAAGGATGGGATGCATTTTCCCATGAAGAGTCATCTTGGGGAATACCAAGAGCCACCAAGTGAAGACAAAAGAGTAAAGGGTTAATTTCTCATGAAGGGACACTTAAAGGAATATGAAAAGTCACCAAAGATAAGGACAAAAGTGGGAAAGACATTTTTGGTCATGAAGGGTCACCACATGACTTTTCAAATGCTTGGATATGAAGGGTCATCTAAGATTGGCACCATTTTCCATGAGGAATGAAAGGTCACAAAGGGGGAAGGCCAAAGGTCATTTGGAAAGCTATAAATAAAGGCTTGAGAATTCATTTGTAATGTGGAGGTGAGAGGTTGATTTGATATTGTAATATCTAGCTTAGAAGAGAAATTGTGAGAGATGATTTGTATTTGTTATATCTAGCTTAGAAGAGAAAAAGTGAGAGAGAGGAAGGAGATGTTGTATTGATCTATCATTTATTGAGATAGCAACATTGAGAGATAGGTGTGTGGTATACACAAAGGGGTTGGTGCTCCTGTGGGTTGGTGCTCATGAATTGTTGCTGAGTTGGTGCTTGGCAAAGGGGTTGGTGCTCTTATGGGTTGGTACTCATGAATTATTGCTGGGTTGGTGCTCGGCAAAGGGGTTGGTGCTCCTGTGGGTTGGTGCTCATGAATAGGTGCTGGGTTGGTGCTCGACAAAGGGGTTTGAAGCTCCTATGGGTTGGTGCTCATGAATTATAGCTGAGGTTTGTACTTGGCAAATGGGTATGGTGCTCCTATGGGGTTGTTCTCACAAATATATTTGAGATTGATTCTTCATGGTTTTTCCCACATTGGGTTTCCACGTTATATCTGGTGTCTCTCTCTATCTTGTGTGGATGTTTATTGTTTAAGTTTTATTGCACATCTTGAATGATTGACTAAGTGGAATTTGGTTAAAGGAAATATTTATAAGATATATAATATATTGATTCACCCCCCTCTCAGTATATTCCGTGTTTAACAATTGGTATCAGAGCAGGTTCCTTTAGAAAGGGTTTAACAGCTTGAAGGTAGATCAAAAGAAAAGCACAGATGGCTAAGCAGCTAAAGAAGGAGAATCAAGAGTTAAAATCTATGGTTGAGGCTCTTAAGGAAAAGGTGTGTATCTTGGATTCTAAGTTGGCTATAGAAGTAAAAGAAAATAAGATATTTATTCAAGATCTTAAAAATTAGTTAGAGGTTGCAACTTCAATTTTAACATCAAAAGAAGAAGAGTGTAATCATTTGAAGGATGAGTTAAGTTCTTTAAAGGATAATCATGAGAAGTTTATAATCAAGGTTGGGAAATATCATGAAATATTAGTCCAAGGAAAGAAGGATGCAGGTTTTGAAGGCAAATCAAAGAAGTCAATCAGGCAGCCCAATGCTTTCAAGTTTTCAATTTTTTTTCATGGTCATTGTTTTGTTTGTCATCATGTTGGTCATAGGGAAAGATATTGTATGAGGAGAAGCAATCAGTCAAAGGGAGATCTCAGTCACATACAAGAAAAAGGTATGAGAAATATTGTTTGCTTTTGATGTCATGAGGTTGGCCATATTGCTAGATTATGCCAAAATAAAGTAAAGAGATATTCAAAGTATGTCAAAGGTTACAAAGCCCCTAAAAGATATAAGAAGAGTCAAATTAAGGTGTGGAGACCTAAAATATCAAAGGTTGATCAGGTTGAGCTTAAGAATGAAAATGAATTACTTGCTATAGTAGATAAAGAATCAAATAAAGATTGTAAAGAATCTCTTGTTACATTTGAGCATGAGTTTTGTCAAGATAAGAAAGTTGCAAAAGTTGAGAAGATGAAAAATATCATAAATGATAAGGTTAGTAGGGCAAAAAGGTTAGATATGCTTAAACAGATTCTAAAAGAAAAATACAAGAAGATCAAGGAAGAAACAGAGGAGATGTGGGAATCTCTTGAGATTTATTTATAGAACCCTTTTGTGTGGGGGTGTCTCTTCTAGGCTTCAAGGAGACAATTTTAAGAAAATTGAAGCATGGTGGATGCTATTGGGTCTTGGATATGTTGCATGACAAGAAGGTGATTTGGCAAATTAATTTGTATATCTTTTGAGGCAATATATTTTTGAAGAAATTTTTTGCATCAGTATTATGGTTTGAGGCTATTAGAATGATTCTTGCATATGTAGTGTTTCAAATGATTATGGTCATAAGAAATTAGAATGTTGAAAAAGAGCTAACAGTTTCAGAGAGAGAAAAGGATACTCATGCAGATTTAATCAAGAAGGATCAAAGTTCCAAAGCTCCATTCATCAAGAAGAAGGTTCAATCATGTTCATGGTAGAAGAAACAACCTGAAGATTCTATGTTGGTTCAAACAACTTTACATATAAGAGATAAAGATCAGCCATGGTTCGTTGATAGCAGATGTTCGAGGCATATGATAGGCGATAAGAGTAAAGAAGATCAATGATGGTACAGTGAGATTCAAAGATAAAACCACTACCAAGATAGCTAGAAAAGGTACTTTATTTTTGGATAATGGTAGAACCAAGACTAAGAATGTTTTATAAGCATAAGGAAAATATGTGATCAAGGATACACCTTAAAGTTTCATACAGAAGGAAATATTCAAATGAGTTGATTGCAGATTCTCAAAGGATAGGTAAAACTAGATATCTTCTCAAAGATTGATGAGAGGAGTTGGGAGTAATTTCTATTACTTCCTGCCATTGATGTTCAGCATCAAGTGAGGGGGAGCTAAGTGTTAGCTCTAGGTAGGCCCTTTGCCATTGATGTCAAAGGGGGAGAATAATAGGTATAGGTACAGGTGCAAAAAATAGGTACAGGGAATAGGTACAGGTTACTACAGTAAGGGGGAGTTACTGTATGTTTTTAGATGACGGTATGTGTAGGTGACATGATATGGTAGTTTTAGGATTGAGGTTGCCATCAATGACAAAGGGGGAGATTGTTGGAAATATTGTCATTGATATTAAAGGTTTAGTATTATTGGTGTTAAAGGCCCCATTGCATTTAATGTTATTTATCTTGGCTAATATGAGTTAATATTTATTTAATATTAATGAATATATTTTTGGTTGCATATGGGACAAAATAAGGGCCCATGGAGAAGTAAAAAGTCACGGGATAAAGACAAAATAAGGATGGGACACATTTTCCCATGAAGAGTCATCTTGGGGAATACCAATAGTCACCAAGTGAAGACAAAAGAGTAAATGGAAAATCTCTCATGAAGGGACACTTAAAGGAATACCAAAAGTCACCAAAGATAAGGACAAAAGTGGGAAAGACATTTTTGGTCATGAAGGGTCACCACATGACTTTTCAAATGCTTGGATATGAAGGGTCATCCAAGATTGGCACCATTTTCCATGAGGAATGAAAGGTCACAAAGGGGGAAGGCCAAAGGTCATTTGGAAAGCTATAAATAAAGGCTTGAGAAGCCATTTGTAATGTGGAGGTGAGAGGTTGATTTGATATTGTAATATCTAGCTTAGAAGAGCAATTGTGAGAGATGATTTTTATTTGTTATATCTAGCTTAGAAGAGAAAAAATGAGAGAGAGGAAGGAGATGTTGTATTGATCTATCATTTGTTGAGATAGCAACATTGAGAGATAGGTGTGTGGTATACACAAAGGGGTTGGTGCTCCTGTGGGTTGGTGCTCACAAATTTTTGCTAAGTTGGTGCTTAGCAAAGGGGTTGGTGCTCCTATGGGTTGGTGCTTGACAAAGGGGTTGGTGCTCTTATGGGTTGGTGCTCATGAATAGGTGCTGGGTTGGTGCTCGGCAAAGGGGTTTGAAGATCCTGTGGGTTGGTGCTCACAAATTATAGCTGAGGTTTGTACTTGAAAAAGGGGTATGGTGCTCCTGTGGGGTTGTTCTCACGACTATATTTGAGATTGATTCTCTGTGGTTTTTCCCACATTGGGTTTCCACATTATATCTAGTGTCTCTCTCTATCTTGTGTGGATGTTTATTGTTTAAGTTTTATTGCATATCTTGAATGATTGATTAAGTGGAATTTGGTTAAAGGAAAGATTTATAAGATATATAATCTACTGATTTACCCCCCCTCTCAGTATATTCCATACTTAACACATATGAATAAGAACTGTCATGTCAAAATTTTAGGTCAAAGTGTTCCAAACAAGGTCTAAACTAGGAAAGGAAAAAGAGTTGATAGGTATTTTATCCAAACATGGAGTCAAAAGCTAGGTTTAAACAAGGCATGTGCTAGGAATTTTGGCCAAATGACATCAAAATCTAGACTTAAAACAAAGGCATGATGTAGTTTGATTTAATTTAACAAGTTTGGAAACAACTTTGACATAAAGCTAACACATAGAATCAAAGATAAAAATGATTATTTGGCATAAGACATGAGGCAAAAGGCACCTAGATAAAGGTTGTGTTCTCCAAAATAAAGGCACAAATGATGACGAGGATAAGCTTTGAACAAACAAAAAATCAATAGTTTTCAAATTTAGGTAATAAATTAACCAAAGTTATGCATCCCAAAAGAGAAATATCTATGTATCAGCCCCATGAATTGAGGTCTAAACAAAAATCAATCAATGTTTGAATCCAAACTTGATAAGGTTAATTGACAACTCAATGTTGAAAACTAGGATTTGACCAAACAAGCTAGACAAGATTGGAAAACATGATGGCACAAGAAAAATTTTAAAATGGTATACATGACATGGTTTAAAATAAATGGTTTTTGATATAATGGTAAAGAAGTCTTAAAACAAATTGAGTAGCCTAACGGTGTAAACATGCTCAAATGATGTGATCAATGCTATGTTTCAGAAGACTCAAAGACAAAATGGTTTGACATGTTTTGGGCAACATAATGCTACCCTCCTCAACTCAAATACATGTTTTTGACATGGTTTCAAACAAATAATCAAGTTTTAATCTCAAAACATACCAATAAAAAATAACCAAAATACACTAAGTATAATCGTCCAAATCCTAGCAAGGGTATGGAAATGTGGGGTTGACTATACTAGCAAGTCTTTGAACATTTCTAGGGGGATTAATTACAAAATGAATTTCATGTCACAACGCAAAATATAAGCATTTAATTGGGTGTCTATGGTAGTTGGCTTGTTGTAAAAAGGTCTTGTCTTTTTTGAAATGACTACATCCATCACTTGTTCAGTGTAGTGTGATGTCCAAAGTGCAAATATGTCCTATGTGAAAATCCAACACTAGAAGGTGATTTAACTACTCAAACCTTTGATCCTATTTGAAGTGGGTGAAGTCAGTGCTAGGAGATGAAACCTTGGTTTAAAACTTCCCTAAATAAATTACGGGAGGTGATGAATTCCCCCTCACAAGCCAAGTTTGCATAAAAATAAAAGACATAATATAAAGACTTTAGGGTCATTTTCAATATCACCCAAACTATTAAGAGTTTTTAGGGAGTGTTTTAGATGACATTCTTTCTATGCTTTGGACTAGGCACGTGTGTAATAAGGATAGAACTTTTGATTCTAAGGGTTCCTTAAAGGAGACAAATGGAAGAGCATATATGCAAAATACCTCTTCTTACCAATCAATTTATAATTAACAACTATTAAAGACAAAATTTGACAAGTGAATTTAATTGTAAACACCAAATTGAAAAATTAGGTGGTGTTCTTTTAACCCCTTGGTCTTAAGTTATAACTTTTGAAAGCCTAGTTATCAAAAACATTCACTTAAGCATCTAAAATTTTCATTAAGCACCCAAAAAAGGTTTCTAATTCATTTTAAAGTATGAAAAATATGTCTAAATAGCATGTTTTAACAAATTCAAAGTCCATCGATTCCCTATCTACCCTTAAGGCATCACCCCAAAAGCAAATGTGTTAGATTAGAAACTATTAAAGATATTTTCAAAATTTTGTGAAAAATATATGTAACTTGAAGTTAAACTAATCTCAAATTTGAAAATTTAGGATAAAATATGTAGTTTTAAAAAAGAATCATAAAAAATGGAGTCCTTATGACCCTAAATTAAGTATTTTAAAATGGCCTATTAGCTCTCAGGACTGTATTTTTAAAAAAAAAACATAGTGATTGATGATGGTTATACCTGACCGTTGATGGTTTAACTTGACCATTGATGGTAAAAAATGATCGTTGATGGTTTAATGAACCATTGGTGGTTCCTCTGACTATTAATGGTTACCTGTGTAAATTTGTGACAAAGAAAAATGACAAAACAATGTTAGAAAATCAAATTGTAAGAGTTTTAATAATTTAAATGAAGATTTTGAAGTTTAATAATGATATTATTCATGTGTGATATGAATTTGGTCCCACTGGGTGTGCCATTATTTGAAATAGGAGTTTGAATCAAGAGTGGATGGTTAGTATTATGTTAGTTCCAAAATTAAAACAAAATGAAAAAAAGCACTAATTAGCATAACATCTCTAGACCTAGACACTAGGGGAGCTTAGTTAACAAAAAAAATGGAAAACACAACTAAAACATGAAATAAATACCTTCCTTCACCTTCTTTATATGCTCCAAAATGCTTATTGTAGTGGCTTGCTCAGTTTGTGCTCATGAAGTCTGCATCAATGAAGTGTGGCTACCTCCATCTCTCTTTGACACCATGTTTAGCTTTGGCTTGGCTTGGCTCAATATTTGAGCTTTATAACACTAATTTAATGGTATTTTTAATTCATTTGGTCATGGTAACTTTGGCTTATGATAGCTTAAATTTTAATAGGAAAGACCTCCTATTTATAAATTTTTGGAATAGTCAGAATCAACCTGAACCGTCCATCTCAAGATGAAGATGTGTGGATAAGGATTAATTAAATTATTTAATTTAAAATCCATAATTATGCTCATCAATATTTGGGATGGATGGGCAATGAATAGGCATGGAGGTTCTTAATGAGGCATGGGAGGGGTTAACCTTAATATTTTATGTATTTATGGCCTAGGGATGTCTTCCCAAGAAATGATGTCACCTGATGATGTAGTTAATGACAATCAATTTCCAATAAATATTTATTCAAAAAGTTCCATGTATTTCTTAATTAGGCTCATGATTTGGTTTAATTATCTCTAAGAATGATTAGGCACTTTGATGCAAACCTTGGCTCTTTGTGCACAAATTAATCAAATTGATCAAAATGTCATATTATTGGCTCAAAATTTGACTAGATTGGAATTGGAAGTTGATGTTAGATGCATTGGAACTATTATCCCATTTAGGATGTTTTCAACACAAAATAATAAAGACACATGTCTTGTGCAAGATATTTGATAGAAAAGAGTAATCTAGGGCACCAAGGTGCAAAATTGGTATTTTGAATTGAAATGATTTGATCAAAGTTAGCTGGCCTATAAAATGCATTTTCATATTTAGTGATACTTTGGCCAAAATTGGCACTTGAACTTGTTAGTTTCAAATCTTTTAATGTGTTTTAGTTTTTTTAGGCCAAATTATGCATTTTGATGAAAATTGATCAAAAGCCTAATTGATGGTTATTGGTGGCCAGATTTAGGTGTATATAGTTAATATAATATATGGGTGTGGGATGGTAGTTATCATTTGAATAAGACTAAGGTATAATAAATGGCTAAGAACATATATGTTGGTATCTAGATATGGACTCTATAGCATTGCAAAAATAATTTTGAAGAGAGATCAAGTTGTTTCCACTTTAAAACCCTCTCATGATTGGCATAGATTCACTTAATAGTTTTTACAAGGAAAATAATGTAGTAAACCATGAAAAATATATCATATTGGAACCCCAAATGGGTGATGGATGCATTCATGTTTCATATATTGTATAACAATCAAGGATCAACAAAAAAAATTAAAAAAACTCTAATTGACTTAAAATTTGATGTTTAAAGATCAGGTTCACCAAATTTTTAACCTTAAAATAGATATTTGAATCATAATTTAGTAGATAGCGTTAAGAATATAGAAATGAAAATGCATAAGAGTGATGATCAGATCTATAGAAATCCAATTTGGTGTTCAATTCAGATATAAACATACATTGAATTTATTAATTGAGATAGGATAAAAATAATAAGTACAACTATGATAATTATATAAATAAAAAATAATTAGTTTAATTATCTCAATATAATGCTAATTAAATTTTGGATCTGGAACATGTATAAAGTAAACTAGAAGATGATCTTTTAATAATCATTAGAATATAGATTTGATACTTCTAGAGTCACGAACGCTAACATCAGCCTGAAATGGTTATGTCGATACTATTATATGAACTTGATGTAAGTGACTTATAAATAATACATATTATAAAAGTACATGGATGCTTCTAGGTTTTAATACATATTATATGAACTTTCACTCTGGTGCATTTAAATCTAGGTAATGAACTATCGCTCCTCATGAATTTGTAAAACCCTAGTTCATCTTCATAGTGATCTTAGGAGAAAATATATTAATGGGAACATGGTGTTGAGGTAACCCTACATAACCCTCTATTAATGAGAATTGTCTACATATCTAATACTATGAAGAGGGCCTCAAAATAATGTATTTCTCCCCTACATGTTGGCTTATGTGTGAATTTTGAAACATGTGATAAGCAAGTATAATAGTGACCTAGCTTGTAACTTGGAAAATTAAGATTTTGGGATACTCCTTTAGTAATTTAGACATGTAGATATGGTGTCCCTATAATTGATATATAAATATCAATAAATAAGGAAGTTGTGTTCAATTGAATGCTCTTTTGACTGAATGTTAGGTGAGGAATGAATGAGGGTTGATCTTATATTTATATAAATCCATTTGAAGAAGTAACTCACATTAAATAACTTATACCAAACATTATGATATGTTTCATTTATAAATTTTATGACTTTAGGTCACTTGACACTTGCATTAGGTTAGGACACTAGCATTGACATAGGTGTCTATCCCAGACATTAGTGTCTAGGGAGTAGGAAAGTAGGTATAGACTCAAAACTTGTAGAGGTGTAAGATAAGTAGGTTTTAAGAATTATAGAGAAGATAAAAGGTCTAGGTTACACACATGATACTATTCAGATTAAGAGATAGGCTAGAGGCACAAGATAGAGCAAATGCAAGAGTTTGGAAAGTGGGGAAGGTCTAGAACTAAGAGGAATGACCAAAGTCTAATTTCTACAAGTGTACAAGATAGGTGTTATATAATCCATAAAATAGTGTCTACACATCCAACCTATCTTTTTCATTTATTTATTTATCCCTATATTCTTCTCTATATCTTGTATGTGTTATTTTTCCTAAATTTAAGATTCATTTATGACTTAAGTATTCATTTATGATTGAACTTAATTTTTACTCATTATCAACATACAATTCAATTAGAGCCTCTTATAATTCAAAAAATATTTAGATATAATTAGTATCAATTATATTTTGAATTCAATATTTAGTTTTTAAAATTAATGTTTACATTAACTTTGATTATTTGTTCAATCCCATGTTTGTTGGCCAAATATAATCCATGTGATCTTAGAAATAAGTTAATGGATAAATCCCACATTCATCAAGCAATGAATATAAAAAAAACTATTTTTAAATAATAATTGAGATTATGTGTCTTATTTTTTAGCCAGGCCTTACTTTGTATAGTTTGGGATAATTCAAAGTACATGTTAATGCATGAATATGAACTATATGTTTTTATTATAAATTATAATGAAACCTGACATAGTAATATGTATATGTATGTTATTTTATTATCCCCAAGGTTTGTAATATTTAATCAATTATAATATATTATTTTTAATAAAATAATATTTTAAATATAATATTTTATAGATCCCTTTTTTTATTATTTTCTATTTTTTATTTATGCCAATACTTTTCAATTTGATGTTACTAATGTATTAAATAGTATAAGAATTTCATGAGGATGATAAATATATTTTTATTTTAGTGATATTATTACTCATGTGCTAAACTCATTATCCTAACGACATTTATTTTTTCATATATTTTATCAAAAATCCTAGAAGCATAATTTACCTTAAATGTGGACCAAGTTTACTTGCTTTCCAAAATGATAATTATATACCTTAATCATATAAGTATGTTCTCATAAGTTTTAATTTACCTTGGAATTATAATTAATATGCATGGAAAATTTAAAACCACTTAGTGACTATTATCACAAGTGTAAAAAATGACAAATCAATAAGCAAGATAGAATCACAAATAAAATATCTACCCATTCACAAGGGTAATAAAGGGCTGTATATTTATATTGACTATAATTTGAACATTTATCAAACCTATTTACAAAAATCACTCTCTTGTGTTCCATCATCAACACATCTATGTCTGTTCTCTTGATGATACCCTCCCTTTGCTAGGGGAAGAACCTATGCTGCAATCACATAGTTAGCAAACAAATCAGGTGTTTAAACTAGGTTAATTTATTAAAATAATATGATAATCATTTTTAATATAAATAAAAATTCTCATTAATAAACATGATAATTCTAGTATATCAAATCTATCTAATGTTAATCAATATAAACACGTCAAATCTATTTGACATTAATCAATATAAACATGTCATAAGAATCTATCAAATGTTAATCAATATAATCAGGTCAAATCTATTTGACATTAATTAATATAATCATGTTAAATCTATTTGACATCAATTAATATAATTTAAATTATGTAATTGAAATCAATGAATCAAACTAAAAAATCTATAGTTAGTCATAACATGTTTATCTGTAACCTTGAAATTAACATTCAATTAGATAATTACATGTTTTTGATTATATAAGGTGGAAAACCAAGGGCCAAAACCTTACAGAAGCAGAGGAACCATGAAGGCAATCAACATAAACGATGCCTTATAACAAGAACGACACGATCAGTGAACCAACAAACACAACAAACTAAAATAAAACAAGAATAAGAAAAAATGAGAGACAGAGAAATCTCTCCTTACATAAACATAGATTTGATGAGGTCATTTAATTTCTTAGTGTTCTCCACATTGACAGTAGAAGCAGTATTGCCCAAGTCCTACAACATAGACATGTTTAGAAGAATAGAATTCTGGAGCCCAATGGTAAAGTTTTGCTCTAGTTTCTGGATGCGACCCTTCAGGGCAGCAATTTCAGCTTTCAAACCAATCTCAGTTTTAGTTTTCTCATCAACTTCCTCCACATACATCTTTCCCTCTTTGTCAACATTTTCCATAATGTCAGCAACATCCTCCATAGTAGCCTCAAATTCTCTTGTCTCCTACTTACCTTTAGTATCCTCAGAGATTTCTTAAACTTCCAATTCCTTGTTCTCCTCCTCTTGGGTGGCTTCCTTTGAGGCACTCTCTGATTAGTCAATAAACCTAGCCTTGGGAGTGGGTTTTCTAGCAATCCACCCCGACCATCAAACTCTTGAGGAGAGGCCCTCCTTACTAACCTTAGTGGACAGATAGGATTTACTACCTTGACCCCTAGTGGTTCTACAAGGATTTTTAGGAGTCCCCACAGTTGTCCCCCCAATACCCTCTTCACCAGCATTAAACTTCCTCTTCTTTCCCTTCATACTCACAAAGGAACCAAGGGTGTCTATGGGAGTCTCCTCAGGAGTAGAAAAGGAAACTTCTTTAGTTTTAGTAGAGACAGGGGAAGGACAAGGCTCTTCGACATCATCACCAACAAAAGGGTTAGAAGAAATTTCCCCGCTATCAATTCTAATAGTATTGGATAGCTCAAGGGCATGGTGAAAATTATACAAATATAAAATGAGGCCCTGATGGAGGGGGATAGGATTCATATCAGGTTTTTTTGCCAATTTTTCTCTCACCCTAAGGATAGAATGTTCTAAGGAAGAGAGCATATAAAAGGGAAAGTTGATGAGAGCATTACACCTAAAATGATTTAAAAGGGGGAGATGATAATTATAGAACCTATTGAAATGTCCCTCCATTGTGAAATACTTCATGAGGATGAAGCACACTCCATCCCATGGCTCGGGCAATTTGGCTCGATCAATTCCTCCTTGGTAAGGAGCAAGTTCTTCGCCTTCTCCTAGAAATAGCTTCTAGCTAAAAGGTCTGTGATTTTTTTTTTCTATTGTAGCTTCATCCCCTATGTGGACATGCCTATAGCCATAGCTATCACCTTTTCAAAAATATCAAAGCTAATTCCTCCAATAGTGACTCACCTGTTTAGCCAAGACCTCACAAATTGTTTAGATAGGTTTTCATCAAACCCATTGAGCCTCTCTAGGTAGGAGCTAATCCCACCCTCTTTGCAGTAGTACCAGACCACTGGGTTGTCTTTGAACTCACAACAAGAGACTGGTTCCATTCAAATTTTGTCACCCCCCATTTTAGATTTATAGAACAGACCAAGTGAATTCCCAATTTTTGCCTTCGCAGTTGAAGTAGCTTCAAGCCCTTTCTCCTAAATATGCATAATGATAATGTGATAGCACATAATTTTGAGCATCATGCAGAGATGACATTTACTACTCCCATGCTTAAACATCATTTCCTGGTGATCTCCATAATGAAGTCTGATCACCTTAACAAATTGGTACAATAAATTAGAAATGATTATCAAAAGAGTACAATAGACCCCGAACTCTGAGATCTACAATGACACCCTCTAAAGGGACCGACTAATAGAGCTATCCTTCCAATATGTCTGACTCATCCTCAACAAGTCATTTCCTTTTGGATAAGATCCCTAATATTTAAAGGGATATGATCTATTTGGCACCAACATCGCTAATTTGAAAATTGTTAGCTGAGATTGGCATAGGCATCAACAACATTATTTCCCTCTCTATAAATATGTGAAATATCAACTCTGGTAAGCTTCTACAAAAGAAATTGAATATACCTAATGATATCTTTTAACTTAATTCCCATATTTGATTCTTTGTTAACTACATCGATAACTATTTTAGAGTCCCCTTAGATACTCAAATTCCTCATACCTAGGGATATAGCCAATTTTATTCCCCATAAGAGAGCAGTTGATTCAGCATAGTTATTACTTTGTTAACCTATTCCACCAACATAGACAACAATCATCCACCCTTTGTCATTTCTTATAATCCCTCCCCCACTAGCTTTACCATCAGACTTGGAGGCCCCATCAAAGTTAAGTTTCATCCAGTTAGGCTTTGGGGGATTCCATTTAGTATTAAGTTTGTAGAATTTTGGAATTATTATAAGCAAGAATATGATTTAGTACCTTCCATTTAGCCACAATTTGTTCTTCTTCTTGAATTAGGGGTTTCTCCATAGTACAAATATGAGCAATGGTGACACTTTCCAAAAGAGTCTTAACAAAAGAATGAAACACCTAAGAGGCATTTCTAGCAGTATCCCTAAAAATTCTATGGTTGCGCTCTTTCCATAAAATCAAACTCAAACAAGGTAGAGTTTGATTCCATAATTCCATGAGCCAGGGATGAGAAAAGGTAGGATTCTAGCTAATAATGACTTCTTTAAGGTCAGAGTTGCAGACCCACTCAATACCAAAACTATTTAGGATTATGCCCCAAAGTTCTCAGGCAAAATCACAGTGTATGAAAAGGTGAAAAATTGTTTCCTCTTTTAAACAACACAAATAGCATCTGTTGACCAGGGTAAATCCTCTCTTCTAAAGGTTGTCTTGAGTTAAGATTTTGTTATGAGCAGCATCCCACCAAAACATGTTAATTTTTGGTATAAGTTTATAGTTCCAATTTTTTTTCCATATCTCTTTATTTTGAGCCTCAAGAATCAACAATTGATAAGTAGACTTGATAGAGAACCATTCGTTCTTATCTGGCCACCAATACTATTCATCTTCTCATGGGAAGAGAGGAATTCTGATCCCCTGAATCAACTGCTGAGTTTCTAGAACTCTAGGGAAGAGCTCAAGCTGATGAGCACAGTAATCCAATAGATTTTTCCAGCTCCTTATGCCATTGTTATTATCCATGTAATCACTGACTTTATCTCTAAAAAATTGAGTAGCAATGTTAGCAATTTCTTAGCAGTTTCCCTGTGTGATAAGAGCCTTATCCTTTACCCAAATGTCATTCCAAAATTTAATATGCTAGCCATTTCCCAATTTCGATCTAATTCCTTGCTTAAGAAGGCTTCTACTTTTTAGCATTTTATTCCATATCACAGATCCTTGGGGTAACCCTACCTGTTGAATAAAGCTAGAACCATCAGTACTATGCATATATTTGGCATACAATATTCCCCCCCCAATCATTATTTTTATGAATCAGGTTCTAGTTGATTTTGGAGAGAAGGGCTTTGTTCATGTTCCTGATGGATCTAATATTGAGGCCAACATGTGATTTTAGAAAACACACTTTTTCCCAACTAACCAAAGAAATTCTCTATTTATCTTCCAGTCCCGTCCATAATAATTTTCTTTGAATATATTCCAATTTTTCAACAAAATATGCAAGTATTTTAAAGAGAGACAAGAAGTAGGTAGGAATCCCTTGTAGAGAAGCCCAAAGAAGCTGCAATTTGTCTGCATTGCCGATAAATTTCCCTTTCCAACCAAGAAGTTTCTTCTAAGTTCTTTCCAATATTCCATTCCAAAAACTTGGAGATACCTCTTTGACCATGAGGGGAAGGCCCAAATAGGCAGCAAGTAGAATAGCTTCAACATAGTCTAGGATGTCAATGATTTTTTGTCTAAGGTCATTAGGAGTATTAAAGAAGTAGACATTGCTTTTTCAGAGATTTATGATTTGTCGAGACTCTATGGCATAATTATTTAAAATATTATTCCATATCCTAGCTTCAATCACCAAGGAGATGCCAAAGTATCATCCACAAACTACTGCACCGCCATAGGGGGAAGGGAGGAAGTAGGTTTGATTCCCACTAAATGTTTAGAGACTATATTAGCTTGTATGTGTCTTGCCAGTGCCTCCGCCATTATGATGAATAAGTAAGGGGAGAGAGAGTCCCCCTAGTGGATTTCTCTCGAAGAAGAGAAGAAACTTCTAGGGACCCCATTGACCATAACCAAAAAATTAGCAGAAGAGACAACATTCCATATCAGGCAAGACATTTTATCATTAAACCCAAATTTCTTGATGACTTGGAACAGAAAAGTCCATGAGACCCTATCATAAGATTTAGAAATGTCTAGCTTAAGAGCCATACCAAGGATTTTACTCTTGTCCATGGAATGAATAGTCTCATGAGTGGATATCACAACATCAAGAATTTTCTAACACAAGACAAAGCCTTTTTGAGTAGGGGAAATAATTTTGTCTAAAAAAGGTTGGATTATCATAACCAACACTTTAGTGCAGAGATTATAAATAGTGTTACATAGACTAATAGGTCTAAATTTTGAAAGGTGTGTGGGCTACAATTTTTTAGGAACAACTACTATAAAATTATTATTAGCTTGTTTCAAAAGTTTACCTCATCTAAAGAAGTCACATACAACAGCAGTAAGATCCATTCCCACTATATCCCAATATTCCTAGAATAATATAGGAGGGAAGCCATCAAGACCCAGGGCTTTGAAACCCATAGAGAATAAAATATCACAGACTTCCTCCTTAGATATAGGCCTTAACATCTCCAGGTTATCTTCCTCAGTTATCAAATAGGGGATTTTATCAATGAATTGATTCATAGTTCCATCATTCCCATCATCATTAATTTATTCAGTCAACAAATCCTAAAATAATATCCTAGCTTGTTCCCCTATCTCATTATCTTCAGTTATAATGTTGTCATTATCCAAACATAGCTTTTTTATGGAGTTAGCCTTCCTATGTTTCATCGTTGAGAGATGAAAGAAGTCCATGTTCCTATCCCCCTCTTTGAGCCACTGAACTCTAGATTTCTATTTCCAAAAAACCTCTTCTCTATCCATAAGATTCTTCTAGTCAGAAATTAGAACATTCTCTTCTTTAGAAGTGTCTTTTGAATCATCTCCTTGAGTAATCCACTGCTGGATATCTGCAAGTTTTCTGACTATGTTTTTCTTCTAATGAAATACCTGACCAAAGCTATATCTATTCTATCCATAAACTTCATGTTTGATATGCTAAAGTTTTTTGACTAATCTGAACATAGGAGTGCCCTGGATAGGAATTTGCCACCATTGGACCACCAATTGTCTGAAGTCTTTATGTCTGATCCACATAACTTCAAAATAGAAGGGGAAAGGACCACGTTGTCCCTAATCTTTCCAACTAAGGAAGATTGGGCTATGATCAGACATGGTTTTAGGAAAAGCCTGCAAGTGCATATTATGATAATCATTCCAGTTGCTAGAAATAAGAAATCTATCTAACTTAACTTGGATCATTTGTTCTCCTCTTCTTCTATTAGACTAGGTGAAATTTTGATTTTTCAATTCAATATCCAACAATCCCCAATCATTTTTAAATTTAGCAAAGTAAAACATGCTATCAAAGTAATCAATAATCCCACCCTATTTTTTAGAAGGGTATAATGGAGTGTTAAAGTCTCTAGCCAACATCCATCTAGTGTGCTGGGTGTTAGTCCTGAAGCTACTCAAATTAGTCCATAAAATTTGCCTCAATGCTCTATTATTCAGGCCATAGACATTGATCAATGCCCAGTTCAAGGAGGACAAAGAGAATTTAATAATCAAAAAATATTTATTATAGGCAATAAGAGATCCCTAAATTTTAGCACTGTTCCACATAGTTACAATCCCACCAAAAGCCCCTTCAGCCAGACTAATGCAAAAAGTAGCCTTAGGCCATATGTAGTCAGCTATTTTTTTAAAACTCTCCTCATTCATCTTGACCTCTTAAAGTAATAAAATATCTAATTTATTATCTAGATTGTAGTTTTTAACCTCAAAGTGTTTGGAAGGACTGTTAAAGCCCCTTAGGTTCTAGGATAAAATTCTCATTTAGAGGATTTGAGGGAATGGGTCTCTAGTGTTTTCTGTTTACCACTGGTAATCTCCCTAGCAATCTCTCATTATCTTGTTTCTCTTAGGGTCAGTCTCCCTTGTTTGGGATTAGTGACAACATTTGTAAATTTTTTACCTTGTGGTTCTTTTTCTTTGGGGTAACCCATTCTTCCTATTCATTGCTACTACCATTTTGTCCTATTTCACCTGTTACTGAATAATTGCCTAATTGGTCACCTACTTCCAGAGCATGGAAAGTATCTATGTTTGAATGTAAGGTTATTTCTCCCTCAGTATCTACTATTTCTAGAGGTAGTTCCACCTGAACATTTCTTAACACTTTGATTTTTGCATCATCCTCATCTATCGGTTGGGCACATATTTCTCCTTCCTTAGACATATTGGTCTATTAATCCAAAGAGTTAACTATGTCTATTATAACCTTCTAACTATCACTATCCAAGACCTTATTATTCTCCTCTAGGATAGCTTTTTCCTCATTACCTGAGACCTCCTCTTGACCAGCCTTTTCCCTAACCTTTTTAGTATTATCAGGGTTTCTTACATTACCCCCATTCCATGATTGCCAGAGTTTTTGGATTTATGATACTAATCCTCACCTTCAACCAGGGAATCATATTTCCTTCCCGTTTGCTTCACCTTACATTGGGTCGTTATATGTCCCTTTTTTCTACATATTTGATAGAAAGTGGTAACATTTTCATATATGATCAGTTGAGTCCAAGTCCCATATTCAGAGTTTAACTCTATAGACATGGGAAGGGTCTGATTAATCTCTACATTGACACACAATCAAACATACACACATTTGGATTGCATTCTAGTGGTATGATCTATAGTGACGTATTGGCCAATAGAGTTGCCAATATCTGTAAATATTTTTTCATCCCAGAATTCCAATGGGAACCCTGGCAATCTTACCCAAGCAGGAGAAGACTTACTGAGGTCCAAGTTGGGGTCAAATCTTGGTTTGCAAGATCACAAGGCAAGTGAATGTGGACCATCAACCATGGTCCTCTAGCAAGAATAACTATCATATCCTCCCTATTCATAAATCTAAATAAGAATAAGCCTCTTGCCATAGCAGTGATCGAGACACTACCTTTAATTCTCCATCAAGACATTACCCATTTCCTAACCATCTCAATATTAGGATAGAAGGAGAAAAACTTACCTACCAGTGCAAGGTCCATGGTCGCCATGATTTCCTCAACCAGATCATCTGGGATAGTCAGAGCTGTACCCTCAGTTGAATCATTTTTGACAAGAAGGCTCGACATGTTTTTAGTGGAACACATCTTTTCACCCATTAATGCTTTCTTCCATCCATTGGAGGGAATGTCCTTTATCAGATTCAGGTCCCTAGAGGCACTGCCATAGGCATTAGCCTCCATTAGATCCGTAATCACTCCGAATGCACTCAGAGGGCCCTATAAGGTGGGAAAAAACTAGTTTTCAATTTTTTTCAAGATCCTCTTGTGGGAAACCCATCTAGATAATTACATGTTAGCATACATTATTAATTATACTAATTACTTTGATTTATAGTACTATATAAAATGGGATGTGATAAATATTCCTAGTAGCACTTGTATATCTATCTCTCTTAATTTTCATAAGATGTAACATGAGAAACATGAAAGAAACTAGGGATAATGATATGACAATAAAAAATAAACCAAAATATAAAAACCATATTTGACAATTAGAAATTAAATCTTAAAAGGTAATGGAAATAAAAATATATAACCATAATGGGTTGGTATGTTTAAAAGTGAAGAGATTCACTAAATTATAAGAATAAGAATTATATTTGAGAGGTTAATGAACATAATAATGTAAGACTAAGGTAGAACAAATAAAAACAACTAATTTAAAAAAAAAAACATATTTGAAAGTTGAAATCAAACCTTTGAGGATAATCAGTAAGATCAAGTTCACCAAAATGTTTTAACAAATAATGACACTTTGAATATATTCCACTATGGAATGGTAAAACAAAAGTGCACAAGGAAAACCTGTAAAAATACCATAAACTAAAGAATTAACTTACCTAATGTGGATAAAAATAGTGAAATTAGAATTGAGAATTAAGAAATATTAATCAAAGTAGAGAGATAAGTGATTGAAATGGACACACCTAGGCATTATAAATGAATTATAATATTGGAAACCCAAGCTTCTGATACTAAATAAATTGAAACCATGGAATTGAATTATTTTTTATAAAAGGTATACATTTATCAGACTGTCGATTGTCAACTTATGCTTTGGATTTTGACCTAATTCTATTTTTCTAACCTCTATTTATTTTAAAGATCTAAAATTTTATGTGTTGCTTCGTAGACAAATGATGAGTATAATTTTGGTTTCAATTGAGTTGATTTATCTGAAAATCTATCTAAATTATTTTTATTTTGTTATAACCCTAGTTTAACACTATATCATAATAATAGATAGATGTGTAAGGTTAGTGAAATGAGCCTACCTCTTAGGGGTTACAATTACATATCTCACATTATCAAAATCAAGGCTCCATGTAATTGTATGGCTTTTTCATTTTCCCAACTTAGATGATAAAAATGACTTCACCTCATCTTCATATATAATAAATTGTAACTATATGATTTAATATGATGTGATCTTGATATAAATGTGATAGCATAAGAATTGGAATTATAATGACAAAATTTAGGCTCAATGTGTAATATCCATAAAAAATGTGCAATGGGTATACTCAATGTGGAGCTCAACAAGAAATTCCTAGGTGGAATTGATTTATAAGAGATGAACAAATGAATCAGGATAAATTTGTACATATAGGGATCTATAGAACATGTGTTAAGAGTCCAACCATATAATATATTGATAAGTGGTAATTAATGCACATGGAATCAACCCAAGGTAGAAAGTACCCACAAAAGGAAGAGGGTTTGAGTTGTTGGATAGTTGAATGTGACTCATTAATAATCACTAGACCATTGATTTTGACTTGATTATAACTGACAAACCAACAATTATTACCCAATAAGAAAAAAGTTTCAAAATAGAGATCAAGTTACATATATGATGATTGATTGGGATCTTAATGCTAAAAATTGATAGATTTGAGGTGTTTATGAGGAAATATAAATTATATGAATCTATGAAGGGTTGAATGTAGGTGTAAAGTGTCCAAAAATATCTAAATCTAAATAAATAGGTTAAGTGTGCTAAAGTGTGAACAATACATAATGGAAAAGGGTCTTCTACTAAAATTAGGTTTTTATATATTCTATTCATCAATAAGAAATATAGTTTACTTTTAGGATTTTAGTTTGTATAGTGACAAAGTATATTTTCCAGCATTAGAAACCATTTACATAACTCGAGTGAGTCATATATAGGCATGCATTATTTTTCTTATTTTAAACCTAAGAGATATAAAAATAATGGAGACTATGCACTAATTTACATTATAGAAAATAAAGCAATAAACACAATGATCTAAGTTTAAAATTGAATAATTTAAATTACAATTACTTGATTTATAAATGATAAAGGAAGATAGAGATGATGTACTTAGTTGATTATGCATAATTTTTTATGTCATAAGACATCATTAAATTTATAAATGTTTGTTATGTGCTTCATCAACTGCTCATATTAGACATAATAGTTGAAACCTTGATTGGACATTTTCAATAAAGTCAAACACCTACGGTAGTTGGAATTATTAGTATTTACCAACAATATACATATGTATAATGGGGGTATAAAACTTCTAGTATCGCTAAATTTGTGCTTAAAATTTTATTTGTGTATACACACTTCTCTAATCTTGCATTAAATATATATTTCTATCTCTTTAATATAAACCTTAATTTTTCATGATCAATCACAAGACAACCTTAATAATGGGTTATTAATTTGGGTTTAACTAACCCCAAAAACTCCACAATGAATGAATAAACATTTACTATATTATAATACTTGAAAGAGGGCTCAAACTTCAAGCATTTGTCCCACTTATGTGTGTTTGTGTGTGTGCGACATCTTAAACAATATAGATTACAATGTTATATTTTGATCTTTGAGACTTGAAACCATGCAAATTTGATTTTGTGTATTTGTATTGGGCTCTATGGGCTACTCTAGGGTTGATTCTTAAAATTTTAATATTTGTCTATGCCTTTTGATTATGTTCCAAGAGAGTGCTAGTGATTTTTCAATGTTAACAAGACTTTCGAAAGTCAATAATAACCTTGGGGATCGTTTATATTTATATATGACTCTTCATTAATTTCTTTCCATGATTGACCCATGAAACATATCCAAGCAAACTTAATATAGAATTCCCAATATGAAAAATAATTGTTAAGGCCCCTTAGACACTACTAAAAAAGGGAGACACCTATGATAACTAACATTATCTAGGTTTATCAATATTGTCCTCGAAGTGAAAAATAAAGATTTGAAATATGGAAAATGTTTGTTTAGGATTTTAAATAATTATTGTATAGAATAAACTGATCTTGAATAATTTTATATGGAAAATGTATGTGACCAATTTATTAAATGAATAATTAGATCGAGGGAAAGTGTGTTTAAGAGTTAAATATATTCACATCATCCAATTGTGTCAAAGTATTTCAAATTTGATGTTCCCAAATTATCAAAGACTAAAATGAGGTGTCTACAGATCCCCATTTTAATTTATTATTGAAAATACTAAATTTAAAGGATAAAATATGAAAATTTGGTACATCTGATAATTTTTATTGGTGTTGACAAATACATCCAAAATGTATTATTTTATCCATATGAAATCCATAAAAAACATGTATATATCAATGTCATTTCATAGTAATAAATCTAAAACAATTATAATCATTGAAAAGATAAGAAATAAATAGACCTGATTTTATATGAACCAAGCTATCACTTTTTGAACTTCATTTAAGAATAACATGGTGTGAACATGACCTAAGAAGATATAACTACTAAAAATCTGAGTTAAGGAGTGTGAATTCCTTAACTTACACTACAGAATGTGATGTTAGAATTCGAGTGACACAGTATCCTCAATGGCACTACCTCATGTATCAAAATATCCATTTTTAAATGGATTTTATTTTATTTAGCCTTTCTCTATTCTTAGATAAATAATCAAACAAGTGCGCTAGGCCAATAGCCTCTACTTATGGAACCCCAAAATTAGGTTCATATGTAAAAATGATCAATCACTATGGACATATTTAGATCCAAAGTGCTTATATAGTACCATAATTCCCCATTGATTTTTAAAAAAGTATAAAATGAATTGGAATGAACAAATTGCATGTCCCACATGATCCATATATTCCAAAAAATGTTGTAAAATGTCAAAATTTATCTTCAAAAATCATATAATGTCTCATTTATTCCTCAAAATCATGTGAAAATGTCTCAATCTACTCAATCTAACCCATCTAAATCTTATTATTTGGCTCAAAATGTAAAATGTTTTACCTAACATTTCTTGAATCTCTAAAATAAGTTCATTGTATGCCCCTCCCCATTTGATATGAGGGACGAATCTTGTGAATCACTCATCTCAAAATAAAGAGTTATGTGCATCATGTGTTATATAGAAAAAAGTATAACCATGTAAAGTACATATACAAGTATGATATTTTATGTCCTCAAAGAAAAAAATTGATTATTATAAGAATGAATGAAACATGTAGTCAAAGGCAAGGGATTTTTTTTATTAGAACATAAGGTATAATAATGATAATTTATTTGAAGATGATTTTCAAATTCAGCTAGATATGTCAATGAAGCAAGTATTTTTTAGAATCATAGTAGATGCCTGATAGAAATCATGGTAAAACCAAATAGAAATAGATAACAAACAATAGACATATGAAAGATATAAATACAACACTAAGCACATATAAATAATAAATTTTCCATAGAAATGTATGTAAACATCCATATGACCATAATATCATATTGAATTAGGCATAAGCACACACATCATAATGAATAAGACACAAGTATATTAGACATTACTCAAATCTGACCCATCATGCACATGGCCATGACATGGACAAGAGGATCATTTGATACTACTAACACATGACGTGATAATAAATAATCAATGTAACTAAATATTATAAACAAGTAGTACATATCACTAGAACACAATAATGATTGATAAATGTTATAATCATCAACATCAAATAAGCATGGAGAAAGCAATGTGAGTTTGTATAATCAATCAATATCATCATTTATTATAAAAAAATGTGGTATACATAAAACATATCACTCTAAAAGTATGAAAAAGAGAATATAATGTATAAATAGTCTAAGTAGATTAATATGATTAATGGAATAAAATAAAAAGATATAAACTAAAAAGTATATCAAGATGCTTCCAACATGGGCATTCCCTAATATGGACCATATTCTCATGGATGTGATTAATGTCATGTATTTTTATGTCCATTTCTCATATGTAACCAATATTTATTACATCTTTGACATGTATATCATGAAGATCATGTGTGTAAAAAAATTGATATGTAATTCATTATGTATATGAAAAATTACTCTAAGCAAATATGTGTACCATCAAATAAAGTCATGTACAAGTCCTAGCTTTATATTTTTAATATTTTAATGTCTTTTCTTATTTTTTAAAATATTTTACTTTTTTAAATATTGAATTAAATAAGAACTCGGTAATGAATTAATTATAAAGGGGAAATGTTGTGAAAATAAATGAATGGGATGTATATAAACATTAAATAGCATATGTTAATGCATAGTGTAGACCAAGTATATTATAAAAGTAGTTTGAATAAGAAAACGGATATGTCTCTATTGTATGGTAAAGTATGTCTCAAAGGAGTATATTAAAGAACTCATAATAGATGTTATTCCTAGTGGGAAATATTCAATGTGTGAATGTCATAAAATATGTAACATAAAATAAATGTGATAATGTAAGCTCAATGTGTATCATCATAAATTAAGCATAGGGTGTTAATATGGAGAGGTGGGCAAGTATTATGTCACATAGAGGTGTAACATGTCTCAGAATGGAAACTAAGATCATATTTTTGTAAAGGATGTATATGCATATATCAACATATGATAATTATTGTGAATGTCTATATATGGATAAGAAATCAAGAATCAAGGGATAATAAAAACAGAGCCAAGGTAAATAATAATTATCCTACCAAAGTCATATGTATAAATCCACATATAGGAATGGATAAATTAATAATTTAACTTAGGAGTGGGTGATAAAGTAACAAACAATAATAAATTATGTGGAAGCTACTTTATGATCCCATCAATGGGATGCTCGGGTGGACATCATGTATCAATATATAAAAATTCCATGTGTCATGAGTGAGGATTAAATTGTATCATAATTATATTTTAATGATATAACATTGAATCACAATGTATGTACCAATTTAGACTATCCAATTTGTTCTAGAAAGCTACCCTAATAAAGTGTGTATCAAATAGATATTTTGTGCACATTATCTTGTGTTAAATTAATAATTATAGATAATGATTAGATAAATAATGTGGATATACACTTAATATTTAACTCATATAAAAAATAATGGTTATATTTATATCAAATAATATTCTTAGATATTTTTAATGAAGTCTAGAGTTATATACTCTAGAGACTGCCTCTAATCTCTCTACTCCTCTAGAACCCTCTAAATCTAAAAGATTATTATGAATTTTAAATTTATTATTATCCCCAAATTTTGGTGAAATAATTTTAAATATGATCTATTAGTGATGACACACATCAAAGAATAGGAGAAGGAGAAGGAATAGGAGAAGTGAGGTCAGCAAGCGAAAGGAAGAATCATGATGGTGCATCCAGGGACAGGCTCTCTCCCAAGCTTCAAATATACCAATCTAGGAGGAAAAATAATGAACAATCATGGAAATAAATAGCAAAGAAATTTTTTGGTGATGGTTATAGAGTAAGATAGAGATTGGTGGGATGAAGAAGCGAAGTTGAGTAAAATAGGTGCCAATTAGAAAGGAAAATTAGTAAGGAATCAAGAGCAGAATTTGAAGAAGATTGAGGGTAATATAAATTCCTCATTTTTTAATAGGGAAGTAGTAGAAGTTGAAGCATAGGTTTTAGATAATGCTTCAAATAAGATTGGATAAAATCATCCTTTGGATGTATCTATGGAGAAAAAGTTAGAATCTTTGGGAGATGGGATAAAGATTGGTGAAGTTAGGGTTTTAGAATGGATATCAGTTCCTTTTATTTCCAAAACTAACTAATTGATAGACTATTCCCTAATTTATAAATATGTAAGAAAATGGCCAATGGTGTGAGTAGTTTAACTATGGATAAAGGAGAATTGGGGTTCCTTGGTGTTGTTTAGATTTTTGCCTAAAGAATTTTTGTATGTGGTTTTTCAATATAAAGAGAAAGAAAAGGTATTCAAAAATAAATATTAGTATTTTAATGGTGTGGGTCTATGGATTTAAAATTGGATCCCTATTTTTGACCCTTTAAAATCTAGGAAGAGAATTTATATGGTGTGGATAGGATTCTATGGTCTACCCTTAGAATATTGGAGAGAATATTGTTTAGCTACTATGGGAGGATTAGTGGGCCTGGTAATGAAAGTGGATGAATCCTCATTCAAAGGTGGAAGAGAATCATATGCTTAGGTTAGGGTTGTGCTTGATTTGGATCTATATATTACAAAATTTGTTATTATCAAGATAGAGGGAAGAGTTTTAAATCAAATAATTGATGTGGAAAATATTCCTATTAGATGTTACAAATGTCACCAACTAGGCCATATACAGAAGTTTTGTAAAAAAAATAGGAGCTCTCCTCAAACCAAGTCACAGATGGTATCCAAATGGTAATCTAAGAAGGATAAAAAAGGGATAATTAGGGGTAATAAGTGTTTGGAGTATAAATTATCTCAAATTAAGGAGGATGAGGCTGCTTGGAAATCTCAATCTCAAAAGATAGGTGAAACATAAAATCTAGTTATTAATTTGGGGACAATGGATGTTATTTCTCCAAATTTGGTGATAAAGAGATATGAATTAATTTAAAAAGAATAATAATACATTATATTATTTTTTCTTAAAAAATATCTAAATTCTAAGACTATTAATATTTTGAAGATTTCAAAGGAAGAGGATAAGGAGGTGTTTGATTCAGAAGAACAAGGGGCAGGTTTTGAAGAAGATTTGGATGAATATTTAGAAGGGGATTTGAAATATAAGGAAATTATATCTATTTATTAGACCAAAGTAAAATTTCCCATCTAAATTGGGGTCCTAAAAGAAGGCAGGGAAGGAAAACCAAAAAATATCTCATTGCAGGCAAAGTTATGGTGGGTAAACAAGGTACTTTAGAATAATTTTTAGATGTTGTAATATGGGGGGTGGAATTACCTACTTTGGAATCATGAAGGTTATATATTTTAATTTTAGGGTCTTGAATGACCCTAATAATAGATGCTTAGTAAATCATCTGATTAGTGTAGACAAATTGGATCTTTTGATGCTTCAAGAAACCAAGATGAATAGGGAAGAATCAGAAGGCTTTTTTATTTCACTTGGGAAATGTTAGCAAGGAGTTTTTATGGAAGATATTGGAGCCTCTAGTGGCTTGGATATTATCTGGTATCATTGTTATTATAAATTATATTTGATTGATATGGGTCAAAATTGGCAAGTGGGTAGAATATCTAGTTTCTAGTTAGATTTGTAGTTCCTTTTGATGAATATTTATGGTCCTGAGGGAACTTCTTTGAAAAATATTCTTTGGGAAAAAATATTTAACTTTTTAAATAATTTATAGGTGGAAAATATAGTTTTGGGGGGATATTTCAATGCCATTTTGAACCTCAAATAAAATCAAGGAGGCATGATAATTGAATCTCAGGTTAATTAGGACTTTGGCTCATTTGTCACATAAAATGAACTGGAAGATGTTAAAACCAATTATGGTTGGTTTAATTAGAATAATAGGAATCTAAGATCTAATAATATCCTAGAGAGACTTGATATATTTCTAGTTTCTTCCTTATAGAACCAAATTAATAGAAAATTGGAATGTTAGGTTTTACCATATATTGGGTCAAATCATTGGCCTATTTTGTTGAAAATTGATTATGATTTCCCCCTTGAAAGATGCCCATTTAATTTTTAATTAATGTGGCTCATAGATCCTACTTTGTTTAAAATTATTAAGGATTGGTGGGATTTTTGTCTTATACCTCCTAGATCTAGAATGTATCATATGAGTAATAGATTGAAATTCATGAAAGGAAAACTCAAGGTTTGGAACCAAGAACATTTCAAGAAAAAGTAAGGATTGAATCTGAGTTGCACAAGCTGAATGAAAAAAATTTAAGTGGGGAATGGGTTTTGAAGATTATAATCTCGAAAAAGCTCTGATTAGTGATTATGAATAAATTCTTTGCAGAGAAGAAATTTTTTGGAAACAAAAATCTAGGGAGAATTGGCTCAAGGATGGTGACAGAAACTCAATTTTTTATCTTTTGGTAATATCTAAAAGAAAGGTAACCAAGATTTCTCATATCTAGTCTAGCCAGGGGTGGTTTTGGAATCTTTAGGAGCTATTAAAAATAAAGATACATAATTCTTTCAAACATTGTTAAATGAAGAAGAATTATCAAATGAGAGTGCTTAGAATGAATTTTTTCCTCTCATCCTAGAAGTGATCACTCAAGGTATGAATGAAAATATATTGGCATTATTTTTGATGGAAGAAGTAAAGAGGGTGGTATTTTCTATGGCCAAGGATAAATATCCCCATCCTGATTGTTTCCTAGTAGCCTTCTTTCAATTTTTGTCGGAAGTTGTGGGTGTTGATGTTTGGGAGATGGTGAAAGAATCTAGATCAAAAAATAAAGTAATCCCAGAGTTGAATATGAATTTATTATCTCTATTTTTGAAAGGTGAGTCTCAGTCTTCCTTCTTGGATTTCAAACTAGTGGCTCTTTTTAATTTAGTTTATAAGATGATCTCAAAAGATATTATTGTTACAATAAAACCTTTTCTTGAGAAATTTATTTATAGTGAGCAAGCAAGTTTTATACTAGGAAGGATTATTTAAGAAGGGATTATTTTAGCACATGATATTATTCATTCCCTTTTACATAATCATCAAAAAGGTATGTTAATAAAATTATATATAAGTAAATCTTATGATAGGGTGAATTGGATATTTTTGTTTAAGATTATTTTAAAGTTTAGCTTTAGTAAAGATTGGTGTGAGTGGGTTTTTAGTTATGTTTCAAGTCTTAAATTTTTGGTGCTATTTAGGATGTCTATCTGGATTCTTATCTATATCAAAAGGCTTAAGGCAAGGGGATCCCCTATCTCCTTTCCTTTTCATTTTGATGGAGGAAACACTAAGAAGAGAAGTGAGAGAGGCTCAAACAAGGGGAAAGGTTGTAACATTTTCAAATTGTGGATAATATTTAAGCTCTCACACATCATCATATGTGATACCTTTCTTTTTGGGAAGGCAATGGTTGAGGAAGCATTGGAGTTTAAAATAATTTTGAAAAGTTATAAATAAGATTCTAGGAAAAGGGTAAATGAAGGTAAGTCTAAAATTTATTTTGTCGATTGTTTACCTCTGGTTAAAGTTAATTTAGGTAAGATCTTAGGTTTCAAGATAGAGAAATTCCAAGCAAATATCTTGGGGTTCATATCTTCAAAGGATCTACTTTATCTAGTTTATGTAAAGATCTACTAGAGAGCTTTAAAGTGCAGTTGAGTACCTGAAAAGGAAAATGGCTATCCTTGGCCAATAGGATAACTCTAATTAAAGTTATTCTTGGTGCTCTCCAATCCTATTGATTTTCTATGTTGCATCTCCAAGATCTAGTTATTATCTCTATGAATAATATTATGAAGGAATTTATTTGACAAGGTTGTGGTGAAGAAAATAAAATTCCATTGATGAAATGGGAGAGAGTGTGTAAAAGGAAATTGAGAGGTAAAGTGGGTATAAAATATATTCAACTTTAGAACATGGATTTGGGGGTTAAATTGGTCTATAAAATGGTATCTAAATTTGATATATTGTGGTACAAAATTCTTTGAGCTAAGTATCTTGATTTAGAATCCCTAGAGCATATGGTGTTAGTTGTTAACCCTCCTAGTGGATCCCATGTGTGGAATTTCATGCTAAATTGTAGATCAATCATAGTGTTACATGTATCTTGGACTGTGAATAATGGAAGGAAGGAATAAATTTTGCAATATTATTAGAATGGTCATTATCCTTTGATAGATATTTTTTTGGTTCTCAGATTAAATATTATTTAGAAAATCTTTGGGGAACTAAAGTGAAAGACTACTTGGATCTTGGTTCTAATGAAATAAGAGTAGTTTGTAATTATAAAATATTATTTGATCTCCTAGTTATATAAGAGGAGATTATGTCTTTGGAGGATTATGTTAGAAATAGGAAAAAAACTATAAATAATAAGGAAGATCAACTACATTGGATTAGTGCTAAAACTTGTAGTTATTCAGTTAGACTAGGCTATCAGATGGCTGAAGTGGAGGATGATTCTTTATCTTGGGAATATATTCTCTACTAGAGTAAGGAAGGGTTACAAAAAGTAGGGGAATTTTCATGGTTGGTAATTCATAATCATGTGCTCATTCAATATATTTTGAAGAATATTGGGTTTGTTAGACCATTGAGATGTTGTTATTGTGAGATGGTGGAGGAAATCATTGACCATCTATTGTTCAATTACTCATTTACAAATTAGTGTTAGATTTAGATCTGAAATAAATTTAATTAGGCATGGGCTTGGTTACGTACTCTCTATCAAACCTTATCCTCCTAGCTGATGGGAGATGTTAAAGATTCCCTTTATATTTTATGGAGGTGTAGCCCAACCATCACAATATAGATGATTTGGAAAGAAAGAAATTCCCATATTTTTGAAAATAAATCTCATCCATTGCATACGATCTTAAGATAAATTGAGTTGTCTATTTTTTTGGATATTTGTTATGGTGATGTCATGGTGGTGTCATGGAGATGCTCTAGTGAGTGGATGAAGTGCCTTGATAGTCTATGTGATAATGAAAAAGTGTGTAATGTGCTTGTTCTTATGCTTGAAGGTGGCTTAGTTGATCTTAAGAATTTGACTAAATAGAGATGTTAAGGGTTGAGTATGGTGATTGGATCATGTGCAAGAGTTCCCTAAGATGTTATCTATGCTTGAAGAGCTTGTGTGTATAAGTGAAATTCATTTGGTTGATCATAGTTTTCATCTAGACACTTTGGGTCTAGTGGTAAAAAATCTAAGTTAGCAGTTTGATGGCATCACCATTACCATGTGTGATTGAGTCAAGGGTAGTTGGTCATATGGTTTTAATAATTGTAGTCCCTAGTTGTTATGTAGTAGATCTCAAGTCATGCATTGAAGTGAAGTTAGAGATATGAGGGAGTAAATTTGTCTTCTTAGTAATTATTCATTATTTTCCCATACTTAGCCAAATTTGCAAGATGGCTAGATAGACCTGATCAAGCATGTTCATGAGGTCAACATTCACATGCATGGAGGTTTCAGGACAAAATGACCATATGGGTTTATTAATTGTTAGACCTAGTTTGTTTGTGCTAATTTTTAGAGCATGTGATGTAGCAAATCAAAACATATGCATATACAAAGTTGGGCTCCCAAGTAGCTGGACTATGTTTTTACATACTTGGCCAAATTTGCATAAGGAAAGAAAGATTTGAGTGAGAATTTTGATGATGTTATAAATTTCACATGTGAAGGTGTCAAGAGAAACTAATCATATGGGTTTGTTTAGTTTCTAGCATAGATAATTTGTGTTAATTTTGAGATCATGCATTGAAGCACAGTAAAAGTTATGCTTTTTCAAATTGGCCTCCCAAGAAAATTTTGACATAGTTGACTTTGTGATATAAGTTTTTTAGAAGTCATTTTAATGGTGTTATATCTTGCACACAATAATTATACAATAAATGTGTCACATGGTTAGATTCTGCTATGAGAGGAGATCATCTATTCCAAATTTGAGATCCTTCATCAACATGTAAAATAAGTTATTATGGATCAAAAATGGCTACTTAGGCATATTGATAGGGTTCCCATACTTGGTCATTTTTGAAAGTGTTAAAGCTCAAGCAAGATCAACTATGCAAGTGGCTCTAAGAAGTCAGGAGGAAATGAGATGAATATAGGTGCATGATGTTTAATGATTGATCAAAGGTATAAGATAAGGATCCAATAGTGAGCGGATGTTCATATAGATTGATCAATGTTGAGCATTGATCGTTATTGACCTAGTTGATCTATAGAGATTGATAGAGATTTTGAGATTACATAAGATGAGGCCAAAGTGATAGAGGTTTAACATTTGGCATCAATGGACTATATGTTAAATATCAAACAAAATTAAAGGTGAATATTTGATTTGATCTGAGAGTTCATGAGATTCAAGCATTGTGTTTGAAGGTTAACTATGACCATTGTTATTCAAATCTGTGAGTTTAACATAGGAAAAACCATAGCTCTATATTTTGACCATATCTTTTGATATAATTAAAATTTGTTGGTGTTGTAAAATTAAAATTGGTATAGGACTCCAAGGTGCATTTGGATATATATATTTGAAGATCTAAAAGTGAGTGCAATCAAAAATATTATTCCTAGAATTTAATTATGTATTTGTGCTTGTTCTGCAATTGATTTTGTATTGATGTTATGTAGATATCTAAAGATGTATTAGCTATTTGGTAGTGTTTTAAACTCAATGAGGATGCTTTGTGTGGACTTTGGAAGTGTGATAAATCTATCTTGAGTATGAACAATGCTTAAGAAGTTAATTGTGTGTTCATTCATGGTGACTGTGTGCACTAGGTCAGTGTTTGAGTTGTTTAAGCATACACATAAGTGAGATAAGTTGGTTTTGATCATTTTAAGATGTTAAATGGGAAATAAGGAGTGGACCCATTTATTTGAAATTGGTCTTGTATTATTATTTTTCTTGAGGGAGTGTTAAAGGAGTGAATGGGTTCACATGAGACATATAAGGGCTACAAGGTCCTTATTAAAAGGTGTAATTCCTTAAGGGTGACCCATATATTCTATGGATAACCTATAAATATTGTATTGAACCATGTATTCATGTGAGAGATGCCATAAGGGTTAAATAATGCCTAATGGCCAACCAAGGTAGTGATTATCAAGATTGATTTATAAATAGTGAAACCAAAGATGATGGATTCTATATTTTATGTATGATACTAAAGGAGCAATTTGAGAGAGGATTGTGTGTGTGTTTTATGGAGTGAAGGATGGGTAGGGTGCCCTAAGGATGAGTTGAAGAGTAAAATAGATTGAGAATTTTTTGTATGACTTGTTGGTCATTATTCTATTAGGAGAATAGTTTGATTTCTATTTGAGTGTGAGCAAAGGTGAAAAGTGATTAGCAGAGGTTCATCATTAGGTGTTTTTGACATCAATTTAGAGGTGGATTTTTTATTATGTGTTTTTGTGTCAAATCATCATCTAAGGTGTTTTTAGCCTCATTTCAAGGTGACACTTGCTAAAAGGTCTATTTTCTATTGCAGCTCAGTTAGACAGGTGTGGTAGCACCTTGTGGGATTAGAGTCTCACTAAATAAGGATTGTAGTTCCTTGATCATTTATAGATCATCTAAATTAGATCTTATTATTATATTACATTATTCTAATTACAGGTTCTAATGGATTTTATTCCTTAAGAGGGTTTCCCATGTATATCATACGCTATGTGATTAATCTTGCATTGTCTCTCTTACTTATTTCTATGAATGATGTGTATCCTTCATGAATGTTTATGGTAACTAGTTAAGTATTTGTAAAGATTAGAATTGAAGTTGGATTACTTGGGCTCATCGATTCACCCCTATTAGTGATTTTACCTATAGTAATTGGTATCAGAGTGAGGTCCTTTAGTAAAGGCTTGATAACTTGAAGGTGATCCAAGGTATAATGGCTAGTTAGAAAGTGCAAGGTGGTTTCTCTACTAAGCAAACACCAATGTTCAATGGATATAATTATACATTTTGGAGTGTTAGGATGAAGACCTAAACTATGTCCATAGGGTTTGATATATGGTAATAATTTTTGCATGGTTATGTTGCTCTTACTATTCCTCTATCTAGTGTTGCAAACAAGAAGCTATTTGAGAACAACTCTAAGGCAATGAATATCATTTCTTGTGGTCTTACAAAAACTGGTTTCACTAAAGTAATTCATTACACTTCTATATAATAAATATGGGATAAATTGAAGACTATTTTTGAAGGAGATTTAAAGTTTAATTTTTCTAAGTTGCAAACTCACAAAAGGCAATTTGAAAATCTCAAGATGAATGAAGAAGATATTATGGAATCCTTTCTGTAGAGAGTTGATGAGATTGTGAATATTATCAGAGGTCTTGAAGAGAATCTTAAAGAGACTACTATTATTCAAAAGTTATTAAGGTCTCTATCCCCTAAGTTTGATCTAAAATTATCTACTATAGAAGAGAGTTATGACCTTACTCAGTTGAATATGGATCGATTGCATGGCACCCTTACTGCCTATGAGATGAGGAATAATGATGATATACCACCAAAGAAAGAAGATGTATTCAAGATAGAAATGAAGCCTAAGCAAAAGTTTCAAGTTAATAAATCCAAAGAGGATGGAATAGCTAACATTGATGATGATGATGATTAAAAATGGTTATCTACAAATAACATAGAAAAGAGAGCTTGAGAAACTTTGAAACTAGTTTTTTCCCACCTTGTAGGGCCCTCTGAGTGCAACCAAAGTGCTCACAGATCCAATGGAGGTGACTGCCTTTGGTAGTGCCTCTAGGGACCTGAACCTGAATCTAATAGAGGATGTTCCCTCCAATAGATGGAAGAAAGTTTTAATAGGTGAAAAGATGTGTTCCACTAAAAACATGTCGAGCCTTCCTATCAAAAATGATTCCACTAAGGGTACAGCCCTGACTATCCCAAATGATCTGGTTGAGGAAATTGTGGCAACCATGGACCTTGCATTGGTAGGTAAGTTTTTCTCCTTCCATCCTACTATTGAGATGGTTAGGAAATGGGTAATGTCTCGATCGAGAATTAAAGGTAGTGTAGCAATTACTATTATGGCAAGAGGCTTATTCCTATTTAGATTTATGAATAGGGAGGATATGATAGCTATTTTTACTGGAGGACCATGGCTATATGGTCCAAATTCACTTGCCTTGTACTAGTGGAAATTGGGATTCAACCCCAACTCAGACCTCAACAAGTCCACTCCTACGTGGGTAAGATTGCCTAGGTTCCCATTAGAATTTTGGGATGAAAAAATATTTATGGCTATTGGCAACTCTATTGGCCAATACGTCACTATAGATCATACAACCAGAATGCAATCTAGATGTGTGTATGCTAGATTGTGTGTCAATGTAGAGATTAATCATACCTTCCCCACGTCTATAGAGTTAAACTCTAAATATGGGACTTGGACTCAACTGATCATATATGAAAATGCTACCACTTTCTATCAAATATGTAGAAAAAAGGGACATATAATGACCCAATGTAAGGTGAAGAACATGGGAAGGAAAGATGATTCCTCGATTGAAGGTGAGGATCAGTCTCACAAATCCAAAAACTCTAGCAGTCAGGGAATGGGGGGTAATGAGGAAAACCCTAGTAATACTAAAAAGGTTAAGGAAAAAGCTGGTCAGGAGGAGGTATTTGGTAATGAGGAAAAATCTATCCTAGAGTAAAATAGCAAGAAGGTCTTAGACAGTGATAGTCAGAAGCTTATAATAGACACAGTTAACTCTTTGGATCAATAGACCAATATGTCTGAGGAAGGAGAAATATGTGCCCAACCAATAGATGGGGAGGATGTAGAAGGCAAAGTGTTAAGAGATGTTTAGGTGGAACTACCTCCAAAAATATTAGATACTGAGGGAGAAGCAACCTTACATTCAAACATAAATATTTTCCATGCTCTAGAAGTAGGCAACCAATCAGGCAATTATTCAGTAACAGGTGAAATAGGACAAAATGGTAGTAGCAATAAACAAGAAGAATGGGTTACCCCAACGAAAAAGAACTGCAAAGGTAAAAAATTTGTAGATGTTGGCACCGATCCCAAACAAGGGAGACCAACCCTAAGAGAAACAAGACAAAGAGAGATTACTAGGGAGATTGCCAGTGGTAAATAGAAAATAATGGAGACCCATTCCCTCAAATCCTCTAAATGAGAATTTTATCTTGGAACTTGAGGGGCTTTAACAATCCTTCCAAATAGTTTGAGTTTAAAAATTGCATTCTAGATAATAATTTAGATATTTTATTACTCTAAGAGGTCAAGATGAATGAGGAGAGTTTTAATAAAATAGATGACTACATATGGCCTAAGGTTGCTTTTTGCATTAGTCCAGCTGAAGGGGATTCAGGTGGGATTGTAACTATGTGGAACAATGCTAAAATTTAGGGATCTCTTATTTCTTATAATAAACATTTTTTGATTATCAACTTCTCTTTATCCTCCTTGAACTGGTTGTTGATCAATGTATACAGCCTAAATAACAGAGCATTGACAAAAAAATTATGGGCTAATTTGAATAGCTTTAGGACTAACACCTAGCACACTAGATGGATGCTAGATGGAGATTTTAACACTCCATTATACCCTTCTGAAAAATAGGGTGGGATTATTGATTACTCTGACAACATGTTCAACTTTTCTAAATTTATAAATGACTAGGGACTGTTGGATATTGAATTACAAAATCAAAATTTCACCTGGTCTAATAGAAGAAGAGGAGACCAAATGATTCAAGTCAAGTTAGACAAATTTCTTATCTCTAGCAACTGGAATGATTATCATAATATGCACATGCAAGATTTTCCTAGAACCATGTCTGATCATTACCCAATCTTCCTTAGTTGGAAAGATCAGGGACAACATGGTCTTTCCCCTTTCATTTTGAATCTATGTGGATCAAACATAAAGACTTCAGACAATTGGTGGACCAATGGTGGAAAATTCCTATCCAGAGCACTCCTATGTTTAGATTAGTCAAAAAACTTTAGCATATCAAATAGGAAGTTTATGGATGGAGTAGATATAGCTTTGGTCAAGTCTTTCATCAAAATAAAAACATAGCTAAAAAACTTGTAGATATTCAGCAGTGGATGGATCAAGGTGATGATTCAGAAGACACTTCTAAAGAAGAGAATGTCCTAATTTTTGACTAGAAGAATCTTATGGATAGAGAAGAGGTTTTTTGGAAATATAAATATAGAGTTCAGTGGCTCAAAGAGGGGGACAGGAACATAGCCTTATTTCATCTCTCAGCCATGAAACACAGGAAGGCTAACTCCATAACAAAGCTATGTTTGGATAATGGCAACATTATAACTGAAGATAATGAGATAGGGGAACAAGCCAGGGTATTCTTTTAGAATTTGCTTACTGAAAAAAATAATGCTGATGGGAATGATGGAACTATGAACCACTTCATTGATAAAATCCCTTGTTTGATAACTGAGGAAGATAATCTGGAGATGTTAAGGCCTATATCCGAGGAGGAAGTCCATGCTATTTTATTTTCTATGGGTTCATTCAAAGCCTCAGGTCCTGATGGCTTCCCTCCTATATTCTTCTAGGAATATTGGGATATATTGGGAACGCATCTTACTACTGTTGTTTTTGACTTCTTCAGATCAAGTAAAATTTTGAAACAAGCTAATAATACTTTAATAGTACTTGTTCCTAAAAAGTCACAGCCCACACACCTTACGTATTTTAGACCTATTAGTCTATGTAACACTATTTATAAGCTCTGCACTAAAGTGATAGTTATGAGAATCCAACCTTTTCTAGACAAAATTATTTCCCTTGCCCAAAAAGGCTTTGTCCTAGGTCAGCAAATTCTTGATGTTGTGATCTCCACACATGAGACTATTCATTCCATGGACAAGAGTAGAATCCCTGGTATGGCTCTTAAGCTAGACATTTCTAAAGCATATGATAGGTTCTCATGGACTTTTCTGTTCCAAGTCATCAATAAATTTGGGTTTAATGATAAAATGTCTCACCTGGTATGGAATGTTGTCTCTTCTACAAAATTTTTAGTTCTGGTCAATGGGGTCCCTAGAGGTTTCTTCTCTTCTTCAAGAGGAATCCACCAAGGGGACCCTCTCTCCCCTTGCTTAACCATCATAATTGCAAAGGCACTGGCAAGATAAATACAAGCTGATATAGTCTCTAAACATTTAGTGGGCATCAAACCTGCTTCCTCCCTTCCCCCTATGGTGATGCAATAGTTTGTGGATGATACCATTCTTTTTGGCATCTCCTCGGTGATTGAAGCTAGGAGATGGAAGAATATTTTAAATAACTATGCCATAGAGTCTAGGCAAAGCATAAATCTCTGAAAAAGTAATGTGTACTTCTTCAATACTCCCAATGACCTCAGGCAAAAAATCATTGACATCCTTGAATGTGCTGAAGCTATCCTACGTGCTACCTATTTGGGCCTTCCCCTCATAGTCAAAGAGGTATCTCTTGGTTTTTGGAATGGAATTTTGGAAATAAATCAGAAGAAACTTCTTGGTTGGAAAGGGAAACTTCTCAGCAGTGCAGGCAAACTGTAGCTTCTTCGAGCCTCTATTCAAGGGATTCCTACCTACTTCATGTCTCTCTTTAAAATACCTATGTATTTTGCTGAAAAATTGGAAAAAATTCAAATAAAATTCTTATGGATGGGACTGGAAGATAAACAAAGTATGTCTTTAGTTAGATGGGAAAAAGTGTGTCTTCCAAAATCACATGGTGGCCTCAATATTAGATCTATCAGGAACATGAACAAAGCCCTTCTCTCCAAAATCAACTGAAACCTGATTCATAAAAATAATTATTGGGGGAAAATAATGTATGCCAAATATATGCATAATATTGATGGTTCTAACTTCCTTCAATAGGTAGGGTTACCCCAGGGATCTGTGATATGGAATAAAATGCTAAAAAGTAGAAGCCTTCTTAAGTAAGGAATTAGATAGAAATTGGAAAATGGCTGGCATATTAAATTTTGGAATGACATTTGGGTAAAGGATAAGGCTCTCATCACACATGGAAAATATGGAGAGATTTTTGACATTTCTACTCAGTTTTTTGGATATAAAGTCAGTGATTACATGGATAATCACAATGGCATAAGGAGCTGGAAAAATCTATCGGATTGTTGTGCACATCAGCCTGAGATCTTCCCTATATTTATAGAAATTCAGTAGTTGATTCAAGGGATCAAAATCCCTCTCTTCCCATGTGAAGATGAATAGTACTGGTGGCCAAATAAAAATGGATGGTTCTCTGTCAAGTCTATTTATCAATTGCTAATTCCTGAGGTTCAGAATAAAGAGATATGGAAAAAGGTTTGGAACTATAAACTTATACCAAAAATCAACATGTTTTGGTGGGCTACTGCACATAACAAAATCTTAACCCAAGACAACCTTCAGAAGAGAGGGTTTACCCTGGTCAATAGATGTTATTTGTGCTATTCAAAAGAGGAAATAGTTTCTCACCTTTTCATACACTGTGATTTTGCCCAAGAAATTTGGGGCATAATTTTAAATAATTTTGGTATTGAGTGGGTATATAACTCTGACCTTAAGGAAGTCATTATCAACTAGAATCCTACATTTTCTCATCCCTGGCTCATGAAATTATGGAATCAAACTCTACCCTATTTGAGTTGGATTTTATGGAAAGAGCACAACCATAGAATTTTTAGGGATACTGCTAGAAATGCCTCTTAGGTGTTTCATTCTTTTGTTAAGACTCTTTTGAAAAGTGTCACCATTTCTAATATTCATACTATAGAGAAACCCCTAACTCAAGAAGAAAAACAAATTGTAGCTAAATGGAAGGTTCTAAACCATATTCCTACTTATAATAATTCCAAAATTCTACAGAGACTAAATACTAAATGGATTCCCCCAAAGCCTAACTAGATGAAACTTAATTTTGATGGGGCCTCTAAGTCTGATGGTAAAGCTAGTGGAGGAGGGATTATAAGAAATGAAAAAGGGTGGATGATTGCTATCTATGCTGGTGGAATAGGTTACTAGAACAATAACTATGCTAAATTAATGACTCTCTTATGGGGGATAAAATTGGCTATATCCTTAGGTATAAGGAATTTGAGTATCTAGGGGGACTCTAAAATGGTCATCAATGTAGTTAATAAAGCATCAAATGTGGGCATTAAGTTAAAATATATCATTAGGGATATTTAATTTCTTCTGTAGAAGCTTACCATAGTTGATATTTCACATATTTATAGAGAGGGAAGTAGTGTCACTAATGCCTTTGCTAATCTCAGCCAACAATTTTCCAATTGGCAATGTTGGCACCAAATAGATCATATCAATTTAAACATTAGGGATGTTATCCAAATGGAAATGAATTGTTAAGGATGAGTCAAACATATGAGAAGGATAGCTCTATTATTCAGTCCATTTAGAGGGTGTCGACGTGGATCTCAAAGTTTGATGCCTATTGTACTCTCTTGATAATCATTTCTAATTTATTGTACCAATGTGTTAAGTCGAGTAGACTTCATTATGGAGATCACTGAGAAATGATTTTTAAGCATGGGAGGAGTAAATGTCATCTCTACATGATACTATGAATTATGTGCTATCACATTATCATTATGCATATTCAAGAGCAAGGGCTTGAAACCACTTCAACTACGAAGGTAAAAATTAGAATTCTCCTAGTCTAGTCTGTAAATCCAAAATGGGGGTGACAAAATTGGAACAGAACCAGTCTCTTGCTATGAGTTCAAAGATAACATGTTGGTCTGGCACTATTGCAAAGAAGGTGGGATTAGTCCCTACCTAGAGAGGCTCAATGGGTTTGATGAAAACCTGTCTGAATAATTCACGAGGTCTTGGTTAAACTGGTGAGTCACTATTGGAGGAATTAGCTTTGAGATTTCTAAAAAGGTGATAGCTATGGCCATATGCATGTCCATGCAGGGGATGAAACTACAAAGGAAAACAAAAAATCACAGACTTCTCCATCCAGAAGATGTTTCTAGTAGAAGGTGAATAAACTTGCTCCTTACCAAGGAGGATTTGATCGAGCTAAATTACTTGAGCCATGGGACAGAGTGTGCTTCATCCTCATGAAGTATTTCAAACTATAAGGATGATTCACCAGGTTCTATAATTATCATCTCCCCCTTTTAAATCATTTTAGGTGTAATTCTCTCATCAGTTTTCCCTTTTATTTGCTTTCCTCCCTAAAACATTCTGTCCTTAGGGTGAGAGCAAAATTGGAAAAAAAAACTTGATATGAATCCTATCCCCCTCCATTAGGGCCTCATTTTCTATTTGTATAATTTCCACCATGCCCTTGAGCCATCCAAGACTATTAGAATTGATAGCAGTGATATTTCTTCTAACCCTTTGGCTGGTGATGCTGTTGATGAGCCCTGTCTTTCCCCTGTCTCTACCAAAACTAAAGAAGTCTCCTTTTTTACTCCCGAGGAGACCCCCATTGACACCCTTGGCTCCTTTTTGAGCATGAAGGGCAAGAAGAGGAAGTTTTATGCTGGTGAAGAGAGTATTGGGGGGAGCACTATGGGGACCCATAAAAATCCTACTAGGACCACTGGGGGTCAAGGTGGTATATCCAAAATGTACACTAAGGTTAGTAAGGAGGGCCTCTCAAGAATTTGACGGTTGGGGTGGATTGTTGGTGAACCTACTCCCAAGGCTAGGCTTATTGACTATTCAGAGAGTGCCTTGGAGGAAGTCACTGAGGAGGAAGAGTATAAGGAATTATAAGTTCAAGAAATATCTGAGGATACTGAAAGTAAGTAGGAGATAAGAGAATTTGAGGCTACTATGGAGGATGGTGCTGACATTATGGAAAATGCTAACAAAGAGGGAAAGATGTATGTGGAGGAAGCTGACAAGCAAACTGAAACCAAGATTGGTTTGAAAGCTAAAATTACTGCCCTGAAGGGTCACATCTAGAAATTGGAGCAAAACTTTACCACTGGGCTCCAAAATTCTATTCTCCTAAACATGTCTATGTTGCAGGAATTGGGTAATACTGATTTTATTGTCAATGTAGAGAACACTAAGAAATTGAATGATCTCATCAAATCTATGCTTATGTAAGGATAGATTTTTCTATCTCTCATTTTTCCTATTCTTGTTTTATTTTAGTTTGTTGTGTTTGTTAGTATACTGATCGTGTCATTCCTGTTGTAAGGCATCTTTTATGTTGATTGCCTTCATAGTTACTCTACTTCTATAAGGGTTTGGCCCCTAGTCTTCCACCTTATATAATCAAAAGCATTGATGATGATGAAATAATTTCTTTGATTACTAAGAAATTGAACACTAGCTCAGGGAAGTATAAGGGTAAACTACCCTTCAAATGTTTTAACTGTGGAGAGATAGGACATTTTTATTGGAAATGACCTCATAAGAATGAGAAGAAAGATGATGAAGGACAAGATGAAGGACAAGATGAAGAAAAAAATACATATAGGAAGAAAGGATTTAGAAATTATAACAACAAGAAGATATCCTTCAAGAACAAGAAGAGTCTTTACACCAAAGAAGATTGTAGCTCATCAGATGAGAGTGAAGATAGTAATTTAGAATATGATCATGAAGATGATGGTCCTACTAAGGATGAATCCCTATCCATGGGTGAGGAAGGATGTTGTTCACATTAGAAGGAGTCTACTTAGAGTGATTTAGATGATGAGGATTATGAGGTTGATTATGAGACTATTTTGATGAATACTCTTAAAGAACTAAAGATTGAGAAGAAGATCAATAACAAGATGAAATCTAAACTTAAGGACTATGAGGATTAATTTAGTGTGTATGAGGAAAGATTGAATGAATATACCAAGGAGCATGAATATATGATCAAGCATCTCAATTGGAAATTGGAAATTCTATCTACAAGCCTAAAATCTAAAGAAGATGAATGCTCAAGGTATGTTTCTGAAAATGAATCTTTGAAATCTAAGCTAGAAAAAATAGCTAGTAATGTGAAGAAATTTATGAGATTTTAAAAGAGATCATATGATCTAGAAAATATTTTGAGTGGTCAAAAGCATGATAGTGATAGAACTAGTCTTGGATATGAAGAATAACAAAATATTGTAACTCAAGATAAGATGAAGTTTATGCTTTGAAGACAAATCAAATTAGATAGCCAAATGCTATGAGGTATGCAAGATTCAATGGTTACTATTATACATGTAATAAATTTGGTCATAGGGATAGAGAGTGAAATATACCTATTAGAAATAAATTTACATGGGACTATGATAGGGGTCATCAGTCAAAAGGTGTGAATAGAATCAAGTACTTTAATTGTCTTAATGTGAGAAACTTTGCAAACCATTGTTCACATAAGATTAGACAAGGTGAGTCCTCTTCAAAAAGGAGAGGTTGTTTTGTTTGTTATGACATAAGACACATTGCATATTTATATCCATATAAGGTAAGGCAAGATACATTTTTTGAAAAAGGTATGGTGTGCTATAATTGTGAATAAAGGGGTCACATTTCTAGGTTCTACAAATAAAGGCCTACAAGATAAAGTAGATATAATCAAGATCCTAGAGTTAAAGAAGGAAGGAATGTTAACACATAGAAGCTAAAGGTGAAAAGTGTGAGTCATGATGAGACTGCAATTCTAAGTAATTTATTTGCGATGGTGGATAACACTTCAAAAGTTGAAGAGTACCAAGAGGACTCATTGTCTGCTCATGTTGAGAATTAAGAAAGCAAGCTCAAGGAGAAGACAATGGTGTTAATTAAGGCTAGTCTTGAGGTATGTATGGATCCAAATGAACATCATGTTGTTATTGATCATGTATCATGTAAATAACATCAATTATTTGTGCCTAATGATGAGGTTCTAAGATACAAAGAAGATTCTTTAGATAAAAAGGTATGTAATGAATCTATGTTGTTTCCATGTATTGTCAATTAAATCATAGAATAAAAAGAGAATGTTGGAGTGGATGAGGAAGTTGTTTCTCATAATCCAAAGAAGAAGAAGAAGAACTACAAATATAAGATAAGTAAGGAGGAGATGGAATATGATGAGTTATTTTTGTTTTAGAGCATTGAGGTATAGAAGGTGTCTCTGTCTATGCTTCTTAAGAGACTCTTTTTAGTGGAGAAGCATGTTTGTGTGCTCAAGATGATAATGGCAATCATAAAAGGTCTTTTTGTTAAGGGGGAGCAATAAGCTCATGAGCCTATTTGAGAGGTTTGTGAAGGAGCTATAATACAAAAATAGAATTGGTGATTCGAGGTGGCTTAATGAGATTGATGCTAATTTTAATAAGTTTTTTGTGCTCAAAAAGGTTTTTTCATTTCTTTGTGGTGTGCTTCAGGGGTTTTTGAAGTCTAGAGGTATGTATGTGCCAATTGAGAATTTTGAATGCTCTCAATTTTTCTCTATTTTTTTCTTAAGGAAAAGCAAACCTAAAATGGGTTATTTAATGTATGGGTTCCAAAAGGTATGGAATATCAAATTTTAGTCTATAAGTGTGTGATGGGTGTCTCTAGGTTTGAAAGAAGTTTTAAAAATGTGTGTTGACTAGATTAAAGTTTTTTGACCCTATTTGCTTTGAGTTTCTAGGGTTTTTAGCTTTGATATAAAAGTGGTTTTCCTTATGAATTGAGGTCTGAGGCTTCTTAATATGTTGAATGGGAAAAATTGGTGGTCAAATCAAGCTTCACAGATAATTAAAGGTTATTGTTTCTCAAATTATTCAAGTTTTTGTCTATATGGAGGATTAATTGGCTATGAGGTTTGTGAAGGAAGCATTTTTTAGAGGATGGGATTGGTGATATAAATTAGTGTGATTTAGGTGGAATATGAGAGTGATCTAGATATGGAGTTTTAGGTCCTGAAGATGTGTCTCATAAAAATTATGGACTCTACAAGATTTAGATAGGGCTATAAAGAGGCTAGACATGCCTAGTTTGAAGAAGAGTGATTTTTGCTTAGTTTTTCCAAAAGAGAAAGGTATGAGTATCTGAAGTTATGTTATCATGTTGGTTCAATACATGTTTTACATTTTGTGTAATGGAGATGCAGAGTTGGTGGTCATAGAAGTGTCTTGAGAAAGAAGGCTAGTAAGCTTGCATGGTGGTTCTTCATGGTGTATAGAGATCTGAAGATGCTAAAAAGGTTAAAATGCTTAGATATATTAGGAGTACTTATTATATGTTTCTTGTTTAGTTACATTAGATTTTAGTTCTTTTATGTGTTCTTTCTACATTGGTATCAGTGCTTGATTGAAGAGAGTGTTGGTATGGAGTAAATGGAAGTTGTTAAGATAAGCAAAAGTAGGCTCAAGGTAAGGGGGAGTTTGTATCATATTTATAATATGGTCATTTCCTATTTGATAGTCCTTTTAGGTCCTCAAGATCAGTGTGTTACCACTTTTTCATTGTGTCAAAGGGGGACAAAGTCTTTGTTGGGGAGAAAGTTCTTATTATAGGAGTGTTTTGAAGAGAGAGAAGTTGAGCTATATATTACTATATTGATGGGTGTCAACATCAATGACAAAGAGGGAGATTATTGGAGATTTTTCATGGTGATATCATGGTAGTGTCATGATGATGCTCTAGTGAGTGGATGAAGTGACTTGATAGTCTATGTGACAATGATAAAGTGTGCAATGTGCTTGTTCTTGTATGCTTGAAGGTGGCTTAGTTGATCTTCAAAGTTTGACTGATCAGAGGTATTTATGGTTGAGTATGGTGATTGTAACATGTGAAAAAGGTCCCTAATATTTTATCTATGATTGGAGAGCTTGTATGTATAAGTGGAATTCATCTAGTTGATCATAGTTTTCTTCTAGACACTTTGGGTCTAGTGGTAGAAAATCTGAGTTGGTAATTTGATGATGTGACCATTACCACTTGTGATTGAGTCAATGGGAGTTGGTCATATGGATTTAAGAACTATAGTACCTATTTTTAATGAAACAAGTATAAATTCATACATGGAATCATGGTCAAATATATGAGGGTACAAAGTTAGCTTCTCAGTCATAATTCATTATTTTCCCATACCTAGCCAAATTTCTAATATGGCTAGAAAGAGCTAAGTAAGCATGTTGATGATGTCAAAATTTATATGTGTGGAGGTTTTAAGATAAAGTGATTATATTGGTTTGTTCAATATTAGAACTAATTTATTTTCACCAATTTTTATATCATGCAATATAACACATCAAAAGATATGCATATGCAAAGTTGGGCTCCCAAGTAGTTTGACTGTGTTTTTCCATACTTAGCCAAATTTGCATATGGAAGTAAAGAGCCAAGTGAGAATTTTGATGATTTTATATCCTTCATGTGTGATGATGTCAAGATAAATTGATCATATGGATTTTTTTAGTTTTGATCATAGATGATTTATTATAAATTTGAGATCATGCATTGAAGCATGAAAAAAAGTTATGCTTGTTCAAAGTTAGCCTCCCAAGCAGATTTTGACATAGTTGACTCTATGACAAAAGTTTTATAGAAGGTATTTTAGTGGATTTATATCTCTCATGTATGAGGTGTGTCACATGGTTAAATTCTAATATGAGAGGATATCATCTAGTCCTAATTTGAGATCCTGTGTCAAAGCATAAAAGAATTTATTAAGGATAAACAAAATGGCTACTCACGCATATTGACAACGTTCCCATAGTCATTTTTGAAAGTGTTAAAGCTTGATCAAGATCAATGGTGTGAGTAGATCTAATAATTTAGGAAGTATAGAGATGAGGATAGGTGCACAATGTTTAATTATTAAGCAAAGGTATAAGATAAGGATCCAATAGCGAGAATGCATTCATACAGATTGATCAATGGTGAGCATTGATTGTTATTGACCTAGTTAATCTATGAAGATTGATAAAATATATTGAGTCAACATTTTAAGATTGCATGAGATGAGATCAAAGTGACATAGGTTTAAAATCTAGCATTGGTAGACTGTATGTTAAAGATCTAATAAAAATGATGGTGGATATTTGATTTGAGTTGAGAGTTCATGAGATTCAAGAATTGTGTTCAAAGGTTAGTTGTGACCGTCGCTATTCAACTATTTGAATTCAACATAGGAAAAACTAGAGATTTATATTTTGACCATATATTTAAATATAAGTCAAATTTTATGGTTTTATAAAAATAAAATTGGTATAGGTCTCCAAGGTGCATCTAGATATATAGATTAGAAGATATGAAAGCAAGTATAATAAAACATATTGAGCCTAGAAGTGTGTGCTAATGCTTGTTCTGCAAGTGACCGGAGAAGGATATTCGAGATTGTATTGATGTTGTGTCAATGTTTCATGATGTCTTATCTATTTGGGAGTGTTTTAGACTCCATGAGGATTCTCTATGTGGACTTTGGAGGTGTGATCAATCGATCTTGTGTATGAATAATGCTTAATAAGTTGAGTGTGTTTTTGTTCATAGTGACTATGTGTACCAGGTCAGTATTTGAGTTGTTTGAACATACACAGAGGTGATCTAAGTTGACTATGATCATTTGAGGAAATTAAAGGGGAATAAGGAGTGGACCCCTATATTTCAAAGTGGTCCTATTTTATTATTTTTCTCGAGGGAGTGCTAAAGGAGTGAATGGGTTCACATGAGACCTATAAGGGCTACAAGGGCCTTATTAAAAGGTGTATTTCTTTAAGGGTGACCCATAAATGTTATGGATAACTTATGAAGATTGTACTGAGATCTGTATTCATGTGAGATATGCCTTAAGGGATAAGGCATGCCTAATGATTGACCAAGGTAGTGATTATTAAGATTGATCTATAAATAGTGGAACCAAAGATGATGGTTTAGACTTTGTGTGTGAGACTAAAGATGCAATTGGAAAGAGGCTTATGTGTGTGTTTTATGGATTAAAGGATGGGTAGAGTGACCTAAGGATGAGTTGAAGAGTAGAATACATTGAGGATTATTTGTATGGCCTAGTGGTTATAATTCTATTGGGAGAATAGTGTTCTTGTTATTTGAGTGTGAGAAAAGGTGAAGAGTGATTAGCAAAGGTCCATCATTAGGTGTTGTTGACATCAGTTTAGAAGTGGATTTATTCATAAGTGTTGTTGTGGTAGATAGAAATCTAGATGGTTCTAGTCTCCTTGTAAGGTGACACTTGCTAAGAGGTTTGGTTGTTGTTGTATCTCAGTTAGACAAGTGTGGTAGCACATTATGGGATTAGAGTCTCACTAAATAGGGATTGTAGTTCCTTGATCATTTGTAGATAGTCTAAATTAGATCTTTTTATTATAGGATAATAGTCTGATTTTAGGTTCCAATGGTTTTATTCACCAAGAGGGGTTCCCATGTATGCCATGTGTAATGTGATTGATCTTGCATTATCTATATTGCTTATTGTTATGAATGATTTATATGCTTCATAAATGCTTGTGGTAATTGGTTAAGTATTTGTAAAGATAAAAATTGAATTTGGATTATTTAGGATCATTTATTCACCCCTAATCTCAATGATTGTACCTCAAAAAATTGGTATTAGATTGAGGTCCTTTGGTAAAGGCTTGATAGCTTAAAGGTGATCCAAGGTACAATGGCTAGTCAGAATGTTCAAGGTAGTTTCTCTACTAAGCAAGCACCAATGTTTAATGGATCCAATTATGAATTTTGGAGTGCTAGGATGAATAAATACATTATGTCCCTAGGTTTTGATGTATGACAATTAGTTTTGGATGGTCATGTTGATCCTACTATTCCTCCATCTAGTGTTGTAAACAAGAAGTTGTTTGAGAACAACTCTAAGGTAATGAATGCCACCACTTGTGGTTTTATAGAAACTGAGTTCACTAAAGTAATTCATTACACTTCTAAAGAAATATGGGATAAATTGAAGACTATTTTGAAGGAGATTCAAAGGTTAAGCTTGTTAAGTTGCAGACTCGTAGAAGGCATTTTGAAAGTCTCAAGATGAATGAAGAAGATATTGTGGCATCCTTTATATAGAAAGTTGATGAGATTATGAATATCATCAAAGGTATTAGAGGGAATATTGATGAGAATAATGTTGTTCAAAAGGTATTAAGGTCTCTATCCCCTAAGTTTGATCTAAAATTATCTACTATAGAAGAGATTCATGACCTTACTTAGTTGAAGATGGATCAATTACATGTCACTCTTACTACCTATTAGATGAGGAAGAATGATGATATACCACCAAAGAAGAAAGTTGCATTCAAGATAGAGATGAATCCTAGGAAGAAGTTCCAAGTTAATAAATTGAAAGAGGATGACATATCTGACACTAATGATGATGAACTAATTGTTTTGATTACTAGGAAATTAAACACTAGCTCAAGAAAGTATAAGGGTAAACTACCCTTCAAATGTTTTAACTATGGAGAGATAGGACATTTTTCTTGGAAGTTCCCTCATAAGCATGAGAAGAAAGATGATGAAGGACAAAAAGACATATAGGAAAAAAGGATTCATAAATTATAACACCAAATAAGATTGAATCTCATTAGATGAGAGTGAAGATAGCAATTTAGAATATGATCATGAAGATGATGGTCCTACTAAAGATGAAGCCTTGTTCATGGCTAAGGAAGGAAGTTGATCACATCAAAATGAGTATACTTAGATTGATTTAGATGATTATGAAGATGAGGTGGACTGTGAGACTATTTTTATAAATGTTCTTGAAGAATTGAAGATTGAGAACAATATCAATAATAAGATGAAATCTAAACTCAACGACTATGAGGAAAAATTCAATGTGTATGAGTAAATATTAAATAAATATGAAAAGGATCATGAAGATAGGATCAAACATATTAGTTATCAATTATAAATTATATCTACGAGACTTAAAGCTAAAGAAGATTAATGTTCAAGGTATGTTTTTGAAAATGAATCTTTTGAAATCTAAGCTAGAAAAGATAGCTAGTAAGGTGAAAACACTTATGAGATTTGAAAAGAGATCATGTGATCTAGACAATAGTCTAAGTGGTCAACATCATGTTAGTGATATAATTGGTCTTGGATATGAATAAGAACAAAAGACTTTAACTCAAGACAAGATGAAGATTAATGTGAACCAAGATAATCATACTTTTAAGATAAATCAGATCAAATAGCCAAGTGCCATGAGGTATGCAAGATTCAATGGTTACTATTATACATGTAATAAATTTGGTCATAGGGATAGAGAGTGCAAGAGACTTGTAAGAAATGAATTTACATGGGACTATGATAGGGGTCATCAGTCAAAAGGTGTGAACTGAATCAATTGCTTTAATTATCTTAGTAGGGGATACTTTGTAAACCATTTTCCACATAAGATTAGATAAGGTGAGTACTCTTCAAAAAGGTTGGTTTGTTGTATTTGTCATGACATAGGACACATTACATATTTATATCCAAATAAGGTAAGACAAGATACGTTTCTTAAAAAAGGTATGGTGTGCTACAATTGTGAACAGAGAGGTCACATTGCTAGGTTATGCAAGTAAAGTCCTACAAGACAAAGTAGATATAATTAGGCACCTTGAGTTTAATAAATAAGGCATGTTAATTCATGGAATCCAAAGGTGAAAATTTTGAGTCATGATGAGACTAAAAGTCCAAGTAATCTATTCGCTATGGTGGAGAATGCTTTAGAAGTTGAAGAGTACCAAGAGGTCTCATTATTTGTTCATGTTGAGAATGAAGAATTAAAGCTCAAGGAGAAGACCAAGGTAATGATTGAGGCTAGTCATAAGGTATGTATGGATCCAAGTGAACATCTTATTTTTGTTGAGAATATATCATGTAAAAAACATCAATTGTCTATGCCTAATGATGAGGTTCCAAGCTGCAAGTAAGATTATTTAGATAAAAAGGTATGTAATGAATCTATGTTGTCTCCATGTATTATCAATTCAATCATTTAATAAAAATAAAATGTTTTAGAGGATAAGGAATTTGTTTCTCCTAATCCAAAGAAGAAGAAGAAGAACTACAAATATAAGATGAGCAAGGAGGAGATGGAATGTGATGAGTTGTTTTTGTTTTAGAGCATTGAGGTATAGAAGGTGTCTCTATCTATGTTTCTTAAGAGACTCCTTTCTATGGAGAAGCATGTTTGTGTGCTCAAGATGATAATGCCAATTAGAGGTCTTTTTTTTAAGGGGGAGCAACAAGTTCATGAGCATGTTGCAGAGGTTTATGAAGGAGTTGTAGTATAGAGTCAGAATGAGTGATTCGAGGTGGCTTAATGAGATTGATGCTAATGTTTAGAATTTTTTGGTGCTTAGAAAGGTCTGTGAATTTATTTTTGGTGTGCTCTAGGGGTTTTTGAGGTTTAGAGGTATGTATGTGCTAATTTAGAATTGAGTGCTCTCAATTTTTCTCTATTTTTTAGTTTAAGGGAAAGCAAGCTTGAAAAGGGTTATAGTAATTATGGGTTCCCAAAAGTATAGAAGTTCAAATTTTGATCCAAAAGTGTGTGATGGGTGTCTCTAGGTGTGAACTAAGTTTTAGAGATGTGCATTGACCAAAAGGTTTGTTGACTTTGTTTGCTTTGAGTTTTTAAGGTTTTTGGCTTTGCTAGAAAAGTGATTTACCTTGTGAATTAAGGTTTGAGGATTTATAATATGCTTAATGGGAAAAATGGATGGTTAAATTAGGATTCATAAAGAATTAAAGGTTTTTGGTTTGTAAATTATTCAATTTTTTGTCTATATGGAGAGCTAATTGACTAGTAAGTTTGTGAAGGAAGTATTTTACAGAGGATGGGATTGGAGATACAATTTTTTATGATTGAGGGTGCATATGAGAGTGATATATATATATATATAGATCTTGAAGATGTGTCTACTAAAAATTATGGACTCTACAAGTTTCAGGTCGGGCTATAAGAAGGCTAGACAAGCCTAGTTTGAAAAAGAGTGATTTTTCCTTAGTTTTTCCAAAAGATCAAGGTATGATATCTAAAGGTATGTTATAAAGCTGGTTCAGTACATGTTTCCTATTTTGTATAATGTAGATGCAGAGTTGGTGGTCATGGAAGTGTCTTGAGAAAGAAGGCTAGTAATCCTGCATGGTGGTTTTTCATGGTGTGTAGATATCTGAAGATGCTAAAAACATGAAATTGATCAAATATCTTAGAAGGAGTCCCTCTCAGATGTTTCATAGTGAGTTACATCATATTTTAGTTATTTTGTGTGTTCTTTCTTCATTGGTTGAAGTGCTTGGTTGAAGAGAGTGTTGGCATGGAGCAAGAGGAGGTTGTTAAGACAAGCAAAAGTGGTTTCAAGATAAGGGGGAGTTTGTATTATCTTTATAATATGTACCTTTCCTATATGATATTCTTTTCAAGTCCTCAATATTAGTGTGTGCCCAATTTATCATTGTGTCAAAGGGGGATAAATTACCTATTGGGGAGAAAGTTCTTATTGTATAAGTGTTTTGAAGAGAGAGAAGGTGAGTTATATATTCCTATATTGATGGGTGTTGACATCAATGATAAAGGGGGAGATTATTAGAGATTTGTCATGATGATGTCATGGTAGTGTCATGGAGATGATCTGATGAGTGGATGAAGTGCCTTGATAGTCTATGTGATAATGACAAAGTGTACAATGTGCTTGTTCTTATATGATTAAAGGTGACTTAGTTGATCTTCAGAGTTTGACTGATCAAAAGTGTTCAAGGTTGAGTATGGTGATTAGATAATGTGAAAGGGGTACCTAAGATGTTATATATGCTTGGAGAGATTATGTGTATAAGTGGAATTCATCTGGTTGATCATATTTTTCATCTAGACACTTTAGGTCCAGTGGTTAAAAACTTGAGTTAGTAGTTTGATGACATCACCATTACCACATGTGATTGAGTCAAGGGGAGTTGGTAATATGATTTTAATCACTATAGTCCCTAGTTATTATGAATTATATCTCAATTCATGAATTAAAGAGTAGTTAAATATATAAGGGTGCAAAGTTGGCTTATCAGTCATAATTCATTATTTTCCCATACTTTGCCAAAGTTGCAATATAGCCAAAAAGAGTTGAGTAAGTATGTTGATGAGGTCAACATTCACATTTGTGGAGGTTTTAGGATAAATTATCATATGGTTTTATTCATTTTTGGACCCAGTTTATTTGTGCTAATTTTTAGATCATGCAATGTAACGCATCAAAAGATATGCATATGCAAATTTGGGATGCTAGGTAGTTTGACTGTGTTTTTCCATACTTAGCCAAATTTGCATGAGGAAAGAAATAATTGAGTAATAATTTTGATGATGTTATATATTACACATGTGAAGGTGTCAAGATAAAATGATCATATGGGTTTTTTCAATTTTGAGCATAGATGATTCATGCTAAATTTGAGATCATATGCTAAAGCATGATAAAAGTTATGCTTGTTTAAAGTTGGCCTTTGAAGCAGATTTTGACATAGTTGACTATGTGACAAAAGTTTTTAAAAAGGCATTTTAATGGTGTTATATCTCACATGCATGAGAGTTTTAATAATAGTTTGTGACATGGTTAGATTTCCATATGAGAGGATATCATCTGGTCTAAATTTGAGATCCTAAATTGAAACAAAGAAGTTATTAAGGATTAAAAAATGGCTACTCAAGCATATTGATAGGGTCCCCATAGTCATTTTTGAAAGTGTTAAAGCTCGAGCAAGATCAATAGTGTGAATGGTTCCAAAAATTTAGGAGGTAATGAGATGAGGATAGGTGCACAATGTTTAATTGCTGAGCAAAGGTACAAGATAATGATCCAATGGCAAGTAGGTGTTCATATAGATTGATCAATGGTGAGCATTGATCGTTATTGACTTGGTTGATTTATAGAGATTGACAAAGTGTTTTGAGTCAACATTTTGAGATTATATGAGATGAGGTCAAAGTGATAGAGGTTTAACATCTAGCATTAGAGAACTATATGTTCAATATATAACAAGATTGATGGTGTGTATTTTATATGGGCTAAGAGTTCATGAGATTTGAGCATTGTGTTTGAAGGTTAACTGTGACCATTGCTATTCAAATATTTGAATTTAACATAGGGAAACTAGATCTCTATATTTTGACCATATATTTTTATAGAATTTGAATTTGTGGGTGATATAAAAATAAAAGTGGTAGAGGACTCCAAGGTACATCTAGTTATATATATTTAAAGATCTAAAAGTGAGTAGTGTCAAAGTTATTGAGCCTATAAGTTGACTGTGTTTGTGTTTACTTTGCAAGTGACTTGAGAAGGATATTTGATCTTGTATTGATGTTGTGTCAATGTCTCATCATGTATTACCTATTTGGGAGTGTTTTATACTCCATTAGGATGATCATTTTGGACTTTGGATGTGTGATCTATCTTCATTGAGTGTTAATAATTCTTAAGAAGTTGACTATGTGTTCATTCATGGTGACTATGTGCACCAAGTCAATGTTTGAGTTGTTTGAACATATGTAGAGGTGAGATAATTTGAATGTGATCATTTGAATATGGTAAAAGGGATATAAAGAGTGTACCCATGTATTTAAAAGGGGTCTTGTATTCTTTTTTTGTTCAAGGGAGTGCTAAAGGAGTGAATGGGTTCACATGAGACCTATAAGGGCTACAAGGGGTTTATTAAAAGGTGTAGTTCCTTAAGGGTGACCCATAGATGCTATTTCTGACATATGAATATTGTATTGAGCCATGTATTAATGTGAGATATGCCTTAATGGATAAGGCATGCCTAATGGCCAACCAAGGTAGTGATTATCAAGATTGCTCTGTAAATAGTGGAACCAAAGATGATGGGTTCTAGACTTTATGTGTGATACTAAAGGAGTGATTGGAGAGAGGATTGTGTGTGTGTTTTATGGATAAAAGGAAGGGTAAATTGACCTAAAGATTAATTGAAGAGTAAAATAGATTTAAGATTATTTGTATGACCTATTGGTCATAATTATATTAGGAGAATAGTGTTCTTGTTGTTTGAGTGTGAATAAAGGTGAAGAGTGATTAACATAGTTCCATCATTAGGTGTTGTTGAAATTAGTTTAGAGGTGGATTTGTTCATAGGTGTTATTGTGGAAGCTCAACATCTAAGGATGTTATATCATCCTTACAAGGTGACACTTGATAAAAGGTCTAGTTATTGTTGCAGCTCAGCTAGATAGGTGTGGTAACACCTTGAGGGATTGGAGTCTCACTAAATAGAAATTTTAGTTTCTTGATCATTGGTAGATGATATAAATTGGATATTGTTATTATGATACAATAGTCTAATTGCAGGTTCTAGTGGGTTTTATTCCCCAAGAGGGTTTCCCATGTATGTTATGTGTTATGTTATTGATCTTGCATTGTCTCTCTTATTTATTGCTATGAATGATATGTATGCTTCATGAATGATTTTGGTAATTGGTTAAGTATTTGTAAATATTAGAATTGAATTTGGATTATTTGGGCTCATTGATTCACCCCCTCACTTAGTAATTGTACCTCTAACATATTTTTGAAGTAGTATCTTCTCATATTTAGAGGAAACATGATATGTTAACCTAATGGGATCTACAAATGTGTGCTAACTAGAAATATATTAAGCCTCCTCCCATTAAAGGTTCAATTGTAGATAAGAAGAACAAGAAAAATAGAAAGGATGTAATATGGTCTCTTCCACAACCAAGATGGTTTAAGCTGAACTTTGATGGAACTTGTAGAGGAAATCCAATAGCCTTTAGGGCTAGTTGTGTGATTAATGAATGTAGTGGTTCACTAATAAGAGAAATGTCTTGAAAGCTACATGATGAAATGAATAATGAGGTAGAGGCTCAAGAATTGGTAGCAAGTATTGAGTTGGCTTTGTCATGTGTGATCTATTTTTTGGAAATTGAAGCGGATTCATAGGTAGTCATCTAGGCTTTAAGATTTTAGAGGGCTAAATCGTATAAACTAGAGAATATCTTGGAAATAATCTAGCCTAAACTTGATTAGTTTGAGGAATGAAAATGCTCTCATTACTTTTGTGAAAATAATAAAGTGGCATATTTTTTAGCTAATATGGGTACTGATCAACTAATGACTAACTGAGTTGATAATGTTAGAGAAGGTTGGGGAGATTTCATTGGGTTAGATCAAATTGACTTGTAATTTTAAATTTAATAAAAAGAGAAAGGTATTAAATTTAAAATTTGTAATGGTAAGGTTTTTAATTTATTGTGGGTTTTAATCATGTTTGGAAGTGTTAGCAGTTTCTTTTCTAGTGAATGAGTTGGTGGCAAGGTGTTTAATGTATCATAAATGCTCTTATTGGAGGAAAATATGTGAGTTAATTGGTCATGATGTATTTTTCATGTGTATTGATAGGCAGATGGATTTATTTAAAATGGGTTTCAAAGGTAGATTTTGGGATTGGGTCTATGGTTGCTTTGTGTTGTCAATAATGGAGCGAGATTGTGTGGAATTAGTAGGTTGGCCATTTATATTTAGTGGAACAAAATCTCATGAGATGGGATTCTCAGGTAGTATTTACAAAATGCATTTGTTTAATGTTTTTTAGATACCCATGGTAGAATCGATAGAGGCTATTAATAAAGTATTAGGGGTGGAGCTATTGGTAGTGAGTAGGCAGGTGCATGTTAATTTAGACTTGGCTTAATTATTTACCAGTAACCTTTGCATAGTTATGGTGGATAGAGATCATATCAAAACACTAGTGGATTTTTTCATCTAGATAGAGCATAAAGTGGGTCTCATGATAGAAATTGACTCTCTTTAGTTGGGTCCTTCCCAACTATGCCCTTTTCAGGTAAAGAGAATTTGGATTTAATTTCATTGTCCTTTTTTGAGTATTGGAAGCCAAATTTTTGGATTTGGTTAATTTTTCATAATAAATAGATGAAGTGTGCTTAGGAGAGAATAAGAAAGATGATAATAAATGTATTATGATGCTAGAGATTAAAGATCTTTTGTATCCTATCCTACATATGGAAGAATAGTGTGCTTAGAGATGGAAGATAAAATGAGTGCAAGCTATAAAATGGCTGGCAAAAAGAGTTCTAGGGGGTGTTTTCAAGGAACTACCTTTGTGTAAAGGTAAATTTAAGATTTTATAGGAACAAGGGAGCATCAAGAGAAGGTTAAATTTTATGCAGTCAAAGGAGGTAGCTGGCTCTCGGATAGGTCAAGAGATGGTGTTGGTTGGCTCAATTTTAAAATTTAAAGACTAGGAGGTGATTGTTTTTAGTTATAATAAGAAATCCAAGCTACTATATTTCATCTAATTGATTATCATAGATGGTAAGGTGGTAGAATTAATACTTTTTGATTAATTTCTAGTGTTTTTATCTATTAATTTATAGTTAGGTAGGAAGATGTTCTATGCAACCTTTTTTGGTTTTATTTCTTCTACCAGCTATAGTTGTTGTGAGAAAAATCATGGATTCTGTTAGTTTTGAAAGGTCACATGCCTTAACAATGTTTATTGTTAAGCCAAACTAATGGGGTTATTTTGATAAACATGTTTTTCTTGGGATAGGGACCTTACAAACCTGACATTGATCTAAAAAATATATTCTTAGATTTTCTTGAGATAATTTATTAATTAACACTTGATCTTTAATATAAATTTGAGATTCTTTCTTTGCTTGTTCTTAATGTATATTAGGAGTAAATAATACTTTCTTATGTTCCTCATTTTTATGACTTAATTTTTTTTGGCATCCAAATTTATGCCCTTCAAGAAGTAATGTACCCATGGTAGAATATTTATTATGTTTTTCTATGTATTTCTTATCTCATTAAAGTGTGATTAAATATATTTGGAAATCAAATGAAATAATCTTTTTGATGTTATCTAGTGTTTATTTTATTCTCCCTAACCATGAGTTTTTAAATAAATCATTGAAATTTATAATGTTAAGTACTACAAAAAATAATGTTTCCACTATGTTAGGTCCACAAAAACTAGAAATTTGATATGCCCTAATAACCCCTCATGGGTGCTTTTATGTTGTAACTCATTCTCATCATGCCCTGATTCTTTAAGTAAATAAATTGTGCATATATTGTGTTTTATATTTTAATCAACTATAATTCATTACCTATGTTCACCTTATATGAAAGATTGAATAATCATTGGTCTATTAGAAACCACATGCGGTATATAAACTTGCTTAAATTTTGAAATATATGAAGGTGTATTAATTTATTTAAAACATTTTTCATTCAATTTTTTAAATGTAACTACATTATTGTCCATGAGTTCCTCAAGTGTTTGTCATAATGCAAACTAATTTTCATCTCTATGCCTATGTATTTTATGATAGTTATAAAATGACCTTGCCCCCACTCATGTTACACAATGTGTGGGGTGATGCCTAGTAGAAGGTAACATGATTATCTCTTGTCAAGTAATATTTCTAATATGGAACTTGGTTTTTGTCTGAGTCTTCAAACATTTTTAGGTTGATTACTAATAAAAGAGGTAGGGCATGTGAAGGGTTATTCCTTATTAGTTGTATTATATGGAGGTTCATTTTTAAAAAAAATAACTTTGGAGAGTTAATGTCGTTGAACTTTAGTAGTTTTTAGTGTCATAAACAATGGCATGTGATTGCAAAATATCACCTTCATAATGAAATATGTCATAGTAGATAGCTTTTCTAAAAATGAAATTCTTCTCTAAGTCAATTGGTTGATATATCAAGCAATGTAATGTGTTTCTTAAACTGAAAATGTAAATTTCATTCATTCATCATGACCTTGTTAAAGGTTTTAAAGTGTTATAATTTTAAATTAAGGCCTAAATGAGTGTTTGAATGAGATAATAAAGTCTCTTTTAGTCTTAATAAACAAGATTTAAAGCCCCAATGTAGGGTATATAACCATTATAGGGTTGGAACTTTTAAAATTTAGTCTAATGTTTTCAGTAATAATACCTCATCATGCAAATTATTTCCAAGGTAATATTTAAAATGTGCAATATTGGTAATGGGATCTCCATTTATATAAAATAAATGAAATCTATGCATGAAAAATCCTCTTGGATAATGATGATAAGTATTCTACATGGTATAGTTTTTCCTTGTAAAACATCATGATCAACCCAAACATTGGTGGCTATTGATTATAAGGTTAATGCATCAATTTATTTTTATGGTCACTTATTGCATGAATTAAGGTCAATACATAGATTAAAAGGGTGCTTTCATGGGTCCTAATTCACCATATATCTCAAATATGGGTGTAAAGGATTCATTATAATTAGAAGTATGACTATCACTATGTATATTTAAAAAATATCACATTTAATATCAATAGAATCATCATTGTAAGGAATATTATTATAAACATCACTATAAATTATATAATTATGAGTGTAGAAACATCTTTAACATCATGATAAGTAAAATTTAATAATATTAGAAGTAACATGTCCATCATATATCCATTTATTTAGTGTGTCTAAATAAAATTAACCTTACCATTTATAATCTCGATAATATCAAGAAGTGTATGTGTTGTTCTTTTTTACTATGTACTTATTCTACCTCATGACCATTAGAAGGGTCTCTTGAATGAGAGGGAGAGCTAGTCTCTTGAATGTGACTTGTTAATTTGACCTAATCATCATTCACTACCATTTTAAAAGGATACATAACTTATATACCAATACTCATTATCATCATTCACATAATCATGACAAAATATGTCATCATTTATATGCTCATTTTTACATTCATTGGTATAAGTTACAACATGTGTAGAGAACAAAACATCTACATGATAAGACATTATAGGGTTTGAAGGTTATACACATAAGAAAATGAATCCAAACCCTAAGGATAAGAGGATAAGGAATAAAACCACATGGAATAAACTTAAGATAAGGTAAAACATACAAACCTTAAAAATAAAATTGGCAAATGTGGACATAATTTTTTTTTTTTTTAAATGACAAGGTCAAAACAAAGAACTGAATATTCTGGGAATACCCTAATGAATTTTAAGGGGTGGGGGGTGAATTTGACCAACATCAATGTAATAATGAAACCAAAAAAATATTTTAAAAATAAATATATCCTTCACTTGTTGGACCAATTTTATTTAAAATAAGGAAACCCATATTTTGGAAACTCCATGATGAATTTTAGGGGAATTTTGTTTTTGATTAAATCAATATGACTAAAAAAAACCTTTGATTATTTTTAATATAGATTAATTATTTAGTTAGATATCACCTAAAAATTATGAATACAATAAATAACCCTAATAGGAAAATAAATAGGAAACCTTAGGGAAAATGATGAAAATCTTAAAAGTAAGGAAAATAGCTATAAATCAAAAAAATAAAATCCTAAAAAGGTCATAAATCTAAAGACTTAAGAAAAATTGAAACCCTAATGTAGAAAAAAAACCTAAGGTTTTTTTTAATTTTAAATATAATTATATTCATAAAATGTTTTTCTTAATTTACCCCTAATAGATATAAAATATTATGCACTAATTTAGATTATAGAAAATATAGCAATAAACACAATAATATGAATTGAAAATGGAATATTTGAAATTATATCTAATTTTTTTTAGAAATGATAAATAATGAAAAGGATGATGTACTTGAATAATTTTATTTGTTTGTTACTCACAAATAAGTCACTAAATATATAAATTCTCTATGTGTTCTTCATCCATTGTTTAGATCAAACACAATGGCTAAAAACTTTCTTGGAGACTTTCGATAGAGTTAGATACCTATGGTAGTTAACATTGTTAGGGTTTACCAATGATAGTAAATAAAAATAGTGGGGATCTACAAATTTTGGAATTCATGAACCTATTCATGAAATTTTAATTTTTGTGTGTGTAATTATCTAATCTTACACTAATATGCCTATTTTTGGTCTCTTTCATCCATACCCTATTGTGTTTGATCGACCACAATATTCTATATAAAAGGGTTAGTATTTTGGGTTGGAATAACCCCAACCACTCCCTAATAAATGGTTTGGTGTTGCCTACATTTAAATTATCTATATAGGACTTAAACCGCATATAGTTATTCCATTTATGTGTATATGTGCAACATCTTGAATAATCTAGAATGTAGTTCTATCTTTTAATCTCTAATACTTTGCACTATGTAACTTTGGCTTTGCGTATTTAGTTTTAGCTTTGTGGACTACTCTAGTGTTTCTTCTTGAGATTTTGAGATGTTTATAAGCCTTTTCATAATGTTACAAGAGACTTATAGATGATTTCTCAATGTTTCTAAGACTTTCCAAAGTATATAATAAACTTGGGGGGATTTGTATTTATAGAATACTCTTCATTAATTTCCTATTATGACTGACCCATGAAACGTGTCTAGGCTAACCTAATAGAGACTTCCCAATTTTAAAAATAGTTATTGATAGAGAATATATACTATTTCTAGATGGAGATAAATACAATAACCAATAATGTCTATGTTTATTAGTGTTTCCTTGGAATTGAAAAACAAGGATGTAAAATATGTAGAATGTTTGTCTATGATTTTGAGGGGTTATTGTATAGACTAAACTAATAATCAATAAATGTATCTAGTGAATAGAGGTGGATAAGGAAATATATGAGTAGGCAGATAGAAGGAAAGTGTGTTCAACAGTCAAATATATTGGCATTATCTAAGTGTATCAAAGTACACCAAAGTTAATAATGCCAAAGGGTTAAAGACCAAATTTAATTGTCTTCATGAATCTATCTTTACCATTTTATTTCCATTTTCCCATTATGTTGGATTTATGATCCAAAGTAATTTAAATTTTTAAGTTTAATGCTTGTATGGGGAATATATTCCCCTTTAGTAATATGTATTAGTATTAATAAATATGTTAGTAAATAAATATGGTAGTTTATAAGTAGATAAAATAGGTTGGACCTGTAAGGTGTGTAGTACCTTAGGAAAAACAACAATTTAAATCTTATAAGTGCATTGTAAATAAATTTAATGGAGATTTTACCTTTTGAGAAAGCTCTAATAATTTGAATTATTCCATTTACCTCTATTTTTTTATCCTTTCAATGGTATCAAAGCCAAGTTTTTAATAAAGTGAATGTGAATGTGTGTAGGAAATAAGAGATTTTTTCATAATGTGAAGTAATGTAAAACATTTTTGTTATTTTTTTAAAGATTAAAACCCAAAATATCATTTTTATGGCCTCTAATATCAAAAACAACACAAATACCAACTTGTATAGAATAGTATGGACCAAAATCATAAATTCTTTAGTCAAAATTTATTTTTATATGTTTTTGAATGCCTAGATATCCATTTTATTCTCTATTTAAGGGATGTTGTATGACATTTACAGGATCCAAAACCATGTTTTTATAGACTTACAAGCTATATAATAATTTCAAAACATTGGTACGACATAATACAACATAGAAGCATGTTAGTGAAAGGTATGAACATATAATTTAAATTATTGTGCTTAAATAGTTTGTTGTGATTTTAATTAGGTCCCTTCTCAATAACTTAGAAAAATTCCTGGTGAATACATTTTTATATTTTAAAATATATTTTTTTACTTTACAAAACTCAAAAAAAGTATTGTTTTTTTTATTATGCATTAAAAAATGGTATTTTAAACTATATACCTGACCCTATACAAGAAATAGGGGATAAAACCCTCAAATCCAAGTAAATTTTAATGTCTTTTATAGAGATAAAACATTACAAAATAGCCTAAAAATAACTAAAAAATAATATAAAATAACAAAATCAACTAGAATTTTTGACGACCCTATATTTCATCCCACTTACTGAGCATTCTATTTAACTCCAAATCCAATCTCTTGTGAATCTAGGGTAGTTGTTCAATTACCTTATCACATTCACAACAGTTGATTTTATTATTTGTCTCTCCACTTCACTAGATATCTCACAAAGGCTTATAGAGGATTTGGCTATGTATATTTTGTAAGACACTTGTAAGGAAGTTCAAGATTCAAAACCCTCCAAAGAAATTGTTTAGTCAAACTCAGTTTTAGTCAAATTATTTTTTAGAATATTTTTTTTAGGAATATTCTATTTTTATACTTTTTAGCCTAATTATCAATGAGTGAAAATAAATAATGTTGGAGACATAAGGGTGTGTTTTTGTGTAAATAATGAGAGGTCTTAAGATCTTTAGTAACTAAAATTTGGTCAAAATATTTGATCATGTCTAATTTATTCCCTTTAGTCTTTAGTTAAATTGTGCACTCAATTAGTACCTATTTTTATATCACACTCTATCCTAAACATGAGCTAAGACCTATTTTACCTCAAACCTTATCCTCCATTACATATAGAAATGTTTTGATTGCTAAAAAACATCTCTATGCATATCTATGCTTTATTCAAGACCTAAAACCTAGTACTTTACCTTAGGGATATAAATTCTAGGTATAGTTAAAACTACCACATGGTCATGTCTTCACCCTTATTTATTGTCCACATCACACAAATGGTAATATTTTCAAATAAAACCCTCCCTTAGGTTGGCCTTTATATTCTTAGGTTTCATTACATATGGTCATCCCCTTAGAATCATTATAGAAGCCCATTCGAATTATTCATTTTAGAAGACTTGGGAAATCTTATCAAATCTATTAAAAAATTTTATCTACATAAGTGCACATTGAGAAAAATTTCCCTATTCTTCAAATTAGCTTTCAATCACTTCAATCAATCATGAGCCAAGTTTGAATTAAATTTTATGCAGCCCTAACCAAGCATGATCAAGTATTCAATCCAAATATATATGCATACATATGGTTAATGGAGCATAATTTCACAAAGAACTTAGGTGGGAAAACTACATGGAGGTTTTATCCCTCTTTAGAGTATTGGTATATAAGTAGTTCTCAGCATAATAGGGTGTTTATTTCTAGCACAAATCAAAATATTAACCCTTTTTTACTCATTAATATCATTTGCCTCCTTGTACCACACACGCTATAGTTTTAAGCTTCAATAATTTATATGTTGGTTTATTGTGTAAGACATAAGATAAAAATATCTTAAATAGAAATATTTTACACAGTCACCTAGGATTGTGCTCTATGTTTTAACACTATTTAAATGCATAGGAATACTGGACTAGGATAGTAGTGCCCATCACTATTGACCCTAATGGGTGTACCTATCTGTGTAGCATTTTAGGATCAGCTTCTAGAAATATTTTAAGTTTTTCTTGATCATTTTTTATAAAATTTTCCAGTCAAAATATTTAACCAAATGCATTAAAAAGCTAAGTATATCTCTCTTTTTCATAGTTTAGTCTTGTTCTCATTAATTCTAATTTCTTATTTTTATTTTCACGTTTGTAAGTGTGTTTACAACATAATTTTTGTATTTTAACTATTTATAATAATTAAGATTAATCAACCATAATTATTTCAATTTTATATAAAATATTTTTTGGACCCACATATTGATCTAACCTTTCCTATCCCTATGTTTTCCTTAGGGTTCCAACTTTTCAGGGTTTAAAAATGTTACATTTTATTTTCAACTTCATCCTTTTTTCCTTAGCTAAACCTTGTCATATTTTCAAATGATTCATACTATTTTTTTGGAAATATTATGGTTGTATAAATTTATAAAAATAATTAATCTAAATCATCTAAATAAATTAGTTTTGACAATACATATGTGATGCAGGAGCATCCTTCTAAGGATGACTCATCTTGTGTTTGAATAATTTTGATTTGATCAAATGTTTTATGGTAAATTATCATGTTTAGGGTGTTATAATGGTGTTATGAGTCTTAATTAACACTTTTTAATCTTCTCCAAGTGTCTATGGGTTCTTAGGTAGGTTATATTTCAAATTTGGCATTTTATTGCTAAATCTAATCATTTGAATTTTTGAATTTGTCAAGCATGGTTTATGATTTTTATGTGTGTTAAAGGATGAATAATTGATTTTGTTAAGGGAATATTATTTAAGACAACATGGTTTTATACCATGGGCCTTAGATCGTAATGTATGTCAAAATAAAATTTATTGTATAACTTCAATGTTCTAGGTAGCCTTTTGTGACCATTGGAAGGTCCAAAGGTGGTTAAAGTAGTTATAGTTGATATAAAAGTTGTAGGTTTTTGTTTTGGATATAGTTTTTAAATATTTAATTTTAAGTGGAATATAATATATATGAAAATAAATTTAATGATATAATTCTCAGTTTGAAAAACTGGTTGTATGTGCATGTGACCTATGTTTTGCATTGAAAATAACTGCCTGAATATGCACCAATAGTGTGGAAGACTATATGAAGGTTTTGAAATTATTTTTTATATACATGTGTATGTAATTATCCTATAGTAAAAAAGTTTTAAATAATAATAAATTAGAATTTTTCACTTTTGAAGGAATGGCTACAAACTCTATTTCCTGTATATTGTTCAAAAGATACTTGAGAGATCACTGTGTTTGAAGAAAGTCTAAAAGAAACATGGATTGACTACCTATAATAATTGGTAAGGATTTTTATTAATTTTTTTAATTTCCTTAATACATTTCAATGATTAAGTATGGCATAACTAGCATATACTCTGTGATTATAACACCATACACAGTCAATATATAGAGCTTAGTGAAAAGGTGTAGCAGACATGTCAAGAGGAACATCCAATGATTGAAACATGTGTGATGGGTTTATATATATATTTATAAACATTAAAATTAATTTTAAATTCTTTTTGGAAATTAAAACCTCAAAAACTTTGCTCTCGAGTCCCTATAAATAGTGTAAACCTTGTATTAGGGTTTTGAGATAAAAATCCATTTATTTGAAGTTGCCACTAGTGAAAATTCCTCAAATTTTTTGATTTGATAGTGGTGAAGGTATACTAATATATTATGGATGTTTTGGACCAGTCAAGTATAGTTATGTATGGTTGTCGGTGACTATATAAGTTAAAAAGTAGTGGAGGCCTAATCAGGCTTAAATAGAGCCCTAAAAGGAGTTAAAAGGGTGGTGTATGAGTAAAGTCTATAAAAAGAGTTTTTGAAGATGATAAATAAGATATAAGGTGATATAAAAGTAATTATTTTATAAAAACTAATTTGTATTGATCTGTACTATTTTAAAAGGCCTAAAAAAATTACAAGGAACTCTGCTAAAGTGGAAAAAGCTGTGTAGGTGGTGATAGATGTCTTGAGAGGTTTTTTGAGTTGAATGAGCGATTGAATAGTAATATCATGAGAATGATAAATATTATACTAATCACTAAACAATCAGTGAATCCTTGAATCATTAATGAGTGTATGTACCTATGAACCCTTGTTAGAGAAGTTGGCCTATAAAAATAAGACAAGTGTGGATTGTTAAAGTGTTTCCTCTGCATCAATATGCCAAAGAGTTTTTTAAATAACTTCATACCAATATATATGGAATTGGGTCCTTATTATTTGTATCATGATAATAATAGTAGAAAAATGATAATGTAACTACATCTAAAGAACACAATGATTCTATTGAGCAACCCCTTGTAAACCCTATCGTAGGTATAACCACTACCATGGTAGATATTACTATTCCAAACACATATTTATGTTTAGGAGTAAAACATGGTATACCACATATTTATTTACTTATTCCTCACCAAGTAACTCATTTAGATCCTTTTAACACCACTTATACTACATCACATACCTCATCTAATGTACATTCCCTCAAGCAAGAAATTACATTTCTGGAAGAACAAATACTATGATGAGAATAAGGTATTATAAAATATGGTCACTCATTTGATTCTAATGTTTTACTTCATAATATTTTAGCACACGATATTTCATCCCATCTTTTACCTACCAAATTTGTATCTCCAAAGCTTCCTTTATTTAAGGGTAAAAGAGATCTAAAACAAAATCTCAGATATTTTTAAGCAACATGTTTGGAAAATGTATTCAATTATAAATTATTAACCAAAATATCTATATGAAGTTTAAAATATTATGCTTTCAATTGGTTTTATGACTTATTGGATCAATATATGAAAGCATTTATCCCATTATTTGGTTTTTTTCTCAAATACTATACTATCAACATTGATAAGAAACTCTCTTATGCATGAATCTCAATGCTTAGGCAAGGGTCTAATTAACCTATCAATGACTATGTGCTTCATTATAATAATATGCTTGCCAAAATTACTAACACATTAGGGGATAATGAATTACAAGACATTTTCAAACAATTTTTGCTTACACCATTGTATGATTCAATTATAGTCAAGACATTCAATTCATTTGAAGAATTTTTTCACACTATAAGAGATAGGGAAGTCAAGATTCTTTCTTTAAACAAGCTTAAATATACACCAACAACTACTTCAAAAGATTCAAGAAAATTTCAAGGCAGTCCATCTTATATATTCAAATATTAATATACCAAAGCAAATTCTAAGATTATAGCCAATGATATTTCTCAAACTACTAACAAAATTACTTTATGAGAGCAACCAAAAATTTAATTTGATTGATTACCTCAACCATATCACAAATTATTGAAAAAAACACTTGAATAAAATATTATTAATTTGTCTCCTCCATGTGATGTTGATATGAACAAGCCATAGATAACATTCTTAAACAATAATGCCTTTTGTGATTATCATAGGTGCAATGGTCATTCTAAAAATTGATGTTTAAAACTCAAGCATATAATTCAAGGTTTACTCAATGACAATGTCATTGAATTTGATACTCCTATAGAGGAACATAAGCCTTAAAAAATGACAATGCAAAATTGAATATTTTTAGTAAATCATTTCCTAATCATGATACTAATAAGGATACTTCGGTAGTGCATAACACCTATCATGCTCACCCACCTCTTACATCATATGACCATCCTTTCAATGGGATTATTGGTATAATTCAAAATATTTAAGGTCATGATACATGATTACTTTTGATGATACTAAAATTATGGATGATGATTCAGATTTTTATTAATTGTGCATCAAAAGTTACATTTATCAACAATATATTTATAATGTGTTGTATATACTAAAATCAGATTTATATATCATCTCAGTCTTTTATAATTTACAAGTACCTATCAAGGCACTACCCTTTAATCCTAGAATTTCATGTTGCCAAAAGGCTCACATTCACCATATCATTATGCTGAACTATTTATATTATGGTCTGACCCTATCATTCCTAATGACCCAAATTTCTTATACAATAAAAAAATATTAAATCTTGATATATATATTTCACTATCAGTTTTAGATCCTCATCAATTTTTTAGCCTGATAGACACTTACATCCCACATTGGGACACTTGTGTACTATGCAAGTTGATCTATGCTCATTTATATGTTTTTCTTATCATTATTCACTCTAGATATATCATGTGTATGTATTTTACTATTAGTACATAAATTTTCTCATGGTTTCAGGGCATGGTAGATGGATATGATTGGCAAGCATATTATATTGGGTTAAATATCAATAATTGATATTTTAATTTATTCAAAATCCTACACCATTATTTTATCTTATATGACCCTTTCACCTAAATAAATCTAAAAAAATATTTCCAAGGTCCCTGAGGCCAGTTGTTTACCATTAATGTTTAATCTCCAACTACATAGCCTAAAAAAACCTTTGTAGATCTTAAGAAGCTTTCATTTGGCTCGTTAAAATTTGCCTCAGTAGATCTAACACACCAGTATGTCTTGGGAAAACTAAAAGCCATTCATATATCATTCTTTAGTATGAAATATTAAATTTTGATTATTTTAGAAGCTTGAGATTCCTGTTTGGTGACTATAAACAAAATTTTAGACCCTCTGATGGCATATTCAGATCACAGTGATTTTTTCCTCAACCATATGAGTACCATTATATGGCCTGGTGGGTTATAAAATCCTTTTTTATCACCAAAATCATATTTTGATAACATATCTATCATTAGAAATCAAATTTAAGGAGATTTGTAAAATTTAAGAGCCCCTTGTGGCCTCTATCTCTCCATCTCTTCCCCTAATGTTTCTACTACGCCATTACTCTCCAGACAACATGATATACATAATTCTATATCATATAGTTTTCAATAAGCATTTAAAAAATAATTTATTTTTTAAATATTTAATTTCTATGCAATGGTAGGACCCACCATTATTTAATTATTTTTTACTAAAAAGGTAAATAGCTTTTTACATTTTTAAAATATTTTACATGCACAGTGGATTTAATTACACACACACACACACACACACACACACACACACACACACACACACACACACACACACACACACACACACACACACACACACACATTCAATTAAAAAAGGATTTAAATATTATCTAATGCATGTAAAAATTTGATAAAGATTTATAGAAAGGTTGGTAATAATTTCAATAAAAACTTGCAAACAGGGTGGTTGTGTATTCAAAACCCCCAAAATAAAATTTTTATTTTTGAATTTGGTCTAATTTAGTTTAATTTGATAATATTTTTTGGTTTTCATGCCAAGCTTCATGCATTTAAAACCCTAATTGACGTGTCAACCTTTGTTTGACTTTCAACCTATTGAATGTTTTGACAAGCATGGTCATGTATCCAGTTGATCCTTAGGTTTTTTCACCTTCTAAATACATATAAATGGTTAATTTTATATTTTAAAACATCCTATTGTTATGTTTATAACTTTTTAAATAATAATGTCTAGGTGGTTATTCTGAGTGTGACTCTTTCAACACCTAGATTAGTGTAGCTCTTTTTTATTTTTTTACATTATTTAGCATCTAAATTGTGAAATTAATTATATTTTCATGTGTAATTAACTTTATTTTGAAAATTATCTCAAAAAATCATTAAAAATATTAAAGTTTTAAAATTGTTCTTACATTAGTGTATTCTTTGTGACACTTGTGGCACCTTCTTTTGTTGCAATATTTTGTAAATTTCTTAATTTGTTTGGTATTAATTTGAACAATTTTTTGTGTATTTACACTTTAACTTTATTTTAATATCAAATAAAGTAAAAAATTTACACTAAAAAGGGTTCTTTTTAAGCATTTGGTTACTATCCTATTTAAAGAGAAGTTATGGCTTCACCTTATTTTTTATTAGATAAATCCCAAATGCTTAATGTAAATGACTATAATATATATAAATTTCATGTTAAAATTTAATTTATGGATTCAAAGTTGTGGAATATTGTCATGGGGACTAAAAAATCCCCTTCTAGATGACATGTGACCCCTGATCTTACCAATATATTTCAATAGAAATCAAAAGAACTTGTGTCCATTATATTTTGGAGTGTTAAGGATGAATTTATTCTCCACATTGGTTATCAAGAGTCTCCTATAAATTCTTGTAAAATTTCTGAATCCATGTATGAGGGCACTCACCTCTAAAAAATTATTAACTTAATCCTTCAACTACTAACTACACATATGAAAGGTGATGAATAAGTTATGAATTTTATTGCTAAAATTAAGAACATTAAAGCTTAGTTAGATGGTTGTAAATATAAATTAATTAAATATCAACTAATTTATTTTATCATTCAATTAAATATTCAATAAATGTTTAGAAATTTTATTTCAATTTTGAAATCTAAATATTAAACTAATCAAGATTTCCCTAACATTACCATTTTGTCTATTCTCTTGATTCAATAAGAGAAAATTATGATTAATTTTAATTTTAAATAAAATGACACTCAAAAACTTATCACTCTCATCCCTAATTTTTAGAATAATAAAAACCAAAAACTTAACCTTAATTTTTATAAAGGCAAAAAGAAGAACAAAAGATTTTGTAATAAGAATAATAAAACTAAGTTTAATGGGAATTATAATTTGTGTGGTAAGTTTGGTCATAAAAGTGATTTTTTTAATAAAAATAAGGATAAACTTAAAAATTGATCTTATAAAAATAACAAAGGAAAGAAATATAATGAAAATAAATAGAAGAATCAAAACCTAATTAGAATAACAATCAAGATTATAATAGTTACATTATTGCTTTGCAAGCTACCTTGTTTGATTTTAATGAAATGAAATTATGTTTATATAGTGATGCATGGTATAATATGACTTTCTTATCTCAAATTTTATCTAACAATAGAAATATATCTAAAAATATTACTTGGGAGATATTCACTTTTAGAAGTAATTAAGGAAGGAGAGGTAATTTTTTTAAATGCTATTATTTATGATGTTTTCTATGTACCTAAGCTTAAAAATAACTTGTTATCTTGTTCACAACTAACTAATGATAATTTTATTTTAACATTTATTAAATTTAGTTGGTCCATTATAAACCAATATGGGTCTTTGATTGTTAAAGGAGTCCAAAAGAATGTCTTATACATTTTCTCTCCTTCTTCATGTTTTCTTTCATCACAAAGTAAAAATGAATCTTAATTATGACATGAAAGATTAGGTCATGTTAATTTTATAATTTTATATGATATATATAATCAAAACATTATATTTTAGACTTCCTTTTATACCTTATCATCATGAAACTTGTGAGGGTTTCTTACGTGGTAAACAACATACTAACCCCTTTCACAAGAATCATGATGCAAATTCCTCACATCCTTTAGAATGAAATCGTAGTGATGTTGTAAGACCTCTTGAAGTTATATATCTTAATGGTTATTTGTATGGTTTTACTTTTATATATGATTATACTAGAATGATCTAGTCATATTTCATTGAAAATAAATCTAAAGTGTTTTATAAATTTAAATAATTTAAAGCTATTATTGAATATATTAGTAAAGAGTTTGAATTTTTTTACATTAGTTGTGATATTCAAATGGAATTAACAAATACTTATTATCCTCAACAATATGGTATTTATAAAAATAAAAATTACATCATTATTGAGATGGATAGAATAATCTTGCATTCTATAAATATTTCCCCTAATTATTATAGGCCAAAGCCATGAATACTATTATGTATATTATGAATATAATTTGTTGATGCAGTTTGTATGCACACCATAGTCAAAAATGTAACCTCTAACATTTTATGATCTCAAAGGAGGTAAACTCCAATATAGGACATGAGTTGAATGTATGCAGTTTGAATAGCCTATTGATGGGATAACTAGTAGGGCATGTAGGTTGTTGACAAGGTTTTTTGGATGGAGGTGTGGTCTCTTAAAGGGTAGTGAATCTTTATGTGAATTATATGGATGGCTAGTTTATAATATAAAGTGGAAAATTTTTCAAACAAACTCAATAAGGAAGGAAGGGTAAGGCAGAAAAGAAGATTTTGTGGTTTTAGGAATCACCTCTCTAGCTAGTTTCTAAATGGACAAGTGCTTTCAAAACTTATTCATGTTACAAGTAGCTATTTCACACTAACAGTCAAACATGGTTTAGAAGTCTTAGGGGATACTGATATAGGAAACTCACAAGCCTCAGTCAAAGGTTGCCCCTTTTAGAGTAGTTGTTACACACCCTTAATCAGGGGATTATGGCTCAGGCTAATAAGGTATCTGATGCAACTTTTACACACACATAGAAAACTATATCAAAAAAAATCACTTCTACACACTTAATAACATGAATCAATCAACTTAATTACCAATAATCAATGTAATTCACTAATACTTCAATGGCTATTGCACATCTAAGACTAGTATATCAATCAAGATAAGAAAGAATTAATTACACATTGAAGGTTTTACATGTATAAATAGGCTTGGGGAAGGGGCCACCTCATCCTTCAATTTCATGAAAAATTCAATATTACATCTTAAAATAAGCATAAATTGAGTTCTAATTTCATGAAAAAAATTGCATGTACAACCACAGTTGGTTATCACAATGTGTTCAAAAATTGACTCACTCTTATAATGTAATGCAATGTGTATATGCTTTTAAAAATTATTCCATTTAAATACCACATGCATTCATGACATAAAAATATAATTTAGTTACATCCATCAATTTTACATGAAAAATACATACAAAATTAACCTTAGAAAACTATAGCCTACCCATAGTTGGCTACTACATGGCTGAACTTATCATGGTAGGAAGAACTGAAGTGGTTGTAGATACTGAACTAGATTGAAATGTTTGACAAAACTTCTAAAAAAAATTTAAATAATTTTCCTGAAGATCAAATCTTAGACAATTTTCCTGAAGACCAAATCTTGGAAAATTTTCCCAAAAATCAAATCTTGGACAATTTTTCCAAAGAACAAATCTTGAACAATTTTCTCGAAGACCAAATCTTGGATAATTTTCCCAAAGACCAAATCTTGGATAATTTTTTTGAAGACCAAATCTTGGATAATTTTCTTGAAAACCAAATCTTGGATAATTTTCTTGAAAAATAAAATCTTGTACAATTTTCTAAAAGACCAAATCTTAGATAATTTTCTTGAAGACCAAATCTTGTGCAATTTTTCCAAAGACCAAATCTTGAATAATTTTCGTGAAGACCAAATCTTGGACAATTTTCTTGAAGACCAAATCTTGGATAATTTTCCCAAAGACCAAATCTTGGACAATTTTCTTGAATACCAAATCTTAAATAATTTTTTTGAAGACCAAATATTGGACAATTTTACCAAAAACCTGTATACATGCAAAACTTCCCAAAAAAAAATCAATAGATTATTCCAAATAAATCATGTAATGAAAACTTGGCCCATAAGAGAAAATTAATTGTGATAAGGTGCATTTATTTAGTGTAGAATAACTTTTAAGCTTGGAATATAGTTTGATACACAGGTGAAACTTAATAAGGAAAAGATTTACTAAGATAAAACTAGACATTTCAAACTCTAATGGGTCCCTACTTAGAAAATAAAGAGTGGGGGTGTGTTGAGTATAACAAATGATGACTCACAAGGGGAATACTCCTGAGTATTTGAAAACCCAAAAAATTGATTAGAGATCCTTAAATCAATCATGAAGTGTATCATATAAGAATACTTAAATTAGAAATATGAAATAAACTCCTAAGTTGATTCACACAACCTACTTGCCTTCTAATTTTTTGGATATGTGTGTGTCAAACATGTAATTAATTTAATCCCTACTGTGATGATTTTTTCAAAGGATTGATAAAGTTGTATGTTTCATTCCAATATCTCTTAAATATCATTAAATCAAGAGGAGCTCAGGAATTGCTTTAATGCCAACCAAGCATCCATAACCTAAAAAAGATACCTTAAGCTCATTTTCTTCTCTTTCCATTATTTTATCTTAATCATGATGCATGGTACATTGACCTTATTTCATCATGTGAACCTTTTGATTTTATTTAGATATTTTTTCTCTTTTGAACTCATTAGTTCTTTTCTTATTTTGTTTTTTTTTGTTCTTGAATGAAAAGAAAAGAGTTGAAACCCCAGTGAGTTGGTATAATTATAAAATAAATCATTAATAGAATGTCCTTGCCAACCACACCTATAACCAAAATTATCATTTCCAATAGGTATTTAATATGATAAGTGTATTTGATCCAATAAAATAAGGAAACTTTCTAAATTTGTACAAATTAATCTGAGATCAACTTCCACATACTTGGTGAAAGTATTCAATTTTGAAAATATTGAGAATGATTCATGATTACATACCTTTATCCTAAAGACTCAAAACATACAAATGTGCCAAATCTGTAAACTAGTCCCAAATTTCCAAATTTTTAATTTTCCCCTTTCTACAATTCATAAGCTCAATTGGTTCATATTTTAGGTTGGTTATGGTCAAAGAAAACACAATTCATATTTCCATATAAATCAACAAAATAACTAATTAAAGAAAATAAGAAACTAATCTAAGAAATTAAGAAACTAATGTAATGAATGAAAATGACAAAAAACAAGAAACCTAACCTACTCCTACTCTAAATAAAACCCAAACCAGATGGGTGATGGATTTGGAAATTCTATTTGATATGCTTATCACTATTTGGTAATAACAAGGTTTTCCTCGTTAAAGTTTTGGATAGGCAGGGACATCCTTGTATTCATTAATTATAATTTTGAACCTTTCCTTCATATTGTAAAATAAAAAATTAGGGTTACTCATTGGGACATCACAAACACAATAAATAAATAAATCCTCCCTAGGATATATACATTGGAAAAACTCACCATTATTACTCATATATTCAAGAGAAAATACCCAAGACATATAAAAGGAAAAATTATTACCTAGTTGAGAGGCAAAATCAGACTAATAATCACCAAAATTACAAGGGTTCTAAAATTTAGAATACATAAATTGAGTTACAATAGTTGTGTTTATTTGAGATGAAGGCCTCAAGCACATCCAATCTTCCTTATATTCATCTAATATTAAAATGGGTTAGTATCTTGGGAATTGAGAAGTTCTAAAACTTCATCATTTATACTAACATTATTAAGAGAACCTAATTCAAACAAACAATCCTCAAAAGTGTCTCCTAATATAGATATTAAGTTTGACATGTAGTCTTGAAAGTCATCATTTTCTATGAACTCATTATGGGAAAGGTCAAAAAAGATAGAATCAAAATCATAAGTATAATCATGAACAAAATTTTCCTCTAAAACTTCATCTAAACTCTCATTTTGAGTGTGACTTTCAATATTTGAATGACTTGGCTCTTGAATTTTCAAATTATTAATAAAAATTCTATTTACTTGAGGCTCACTATTTCTAATTTTAGGAGTAAGAAATTCATTAATTATTAATTCTAGAGGGATCATCCCATCCACTACATGTTGTTTATCCTTTTATTGTTATTCTTTTGAATTGAAACTCTGATTATTGCCATCTGAGTAATGTGCTTATTTTGAATAGTTATGCTATGGAAGCTATGAAACTTCATGGGAATCATATGTGTAATCAAAAGTCTTTGATTCAATGCCAAATGATGTTGATATCCATAAACATTGGGGTTCTTGGTCAATCACATAATCAACCATAGCGGCCTACACATTAGAGTTCAACACTAAATTAAATTTAGCATCTATCAAACCAAGGCATAGGTATCTATGTGAATTAATTGGATTGAAAAGAAACTCAAAAATAGAATAAAAATTATTGGGAGAAGATAACATATCTTTTTTATTTACCTCAAGGTAAAAATACATACCTACCTCAGGCATAACATAATCTAAAATCTCAACATTGAAGTTTACATGATCAAAGGAGAACAAGTCAAGAATATAATCATTAAACAAGTCTTTTGATAGAGATTCCAATGCAAACCGGTAGTCACAAGATTCATCAATACCATCTTCAAATCTAATATATTCCTTTGTAAGGAAATGTAATTGATCCTCTATTTGGGCATATTCTATCTCATAGAGTTGCTATAAAGGTTGACAATGTTCTTCTAAATTGACACTTTCCTCACTATCATCATTTCATTCTTCAATTATCTCATAAAATATAGGGATGGAATCATCATGATCCAATTCTCCTAGATTGAAGGATTCCTCTTCTTGTTGTTGGTATCTCTATTTCTCCTGTAACATTACAATTTCTTCTTTGATGGCTGCAATATAAACTTCTGCCTCTTTTATGATGCAATCATCATTTCCATCTAGGATCTCTTATTCCTCTTTGACCACATCACAAATTTAGGATTCAAAAGTTTTAGGTTTATCATGTCCATACTTATGATTACTTTCTACAACAATGATGGGCTCTAGAGTATTCTTATTTTTCACAGTGCTTAGATTAAAAGGAAACCCTTCCACTATTCTCCTATTTGGGCATATCAACCATCTTTCTCTTTGGATAGCTTATATATAATTCATATCCAATATACCTACTACAAAACTTCATAGAAGTTATTAAATTATTTTTTAAATCATGAGCATCAATATTTGGACTAAATTGAATAAGAAAAGTTCCTCAAAATCACTTCAACTAGTGATAGAACTAGGTGCTAACTCTACAAAAGAATCATGCATTTCTTCTCCTAGTGTGAAAGGGAATAACCTATAGATTTCATCCTCAAAGTTGATATCCATAACATACATAGCATATGTGTAAGCAACAAGATGTTCTTTAGTAGCTCTTGGGTGATTATTATGGAACCTAGGAAGGCATGTGAATGGGTTATTAGGGAGATCATGTTGAATACCTGGGATATCTATGGGTGATTTATCAATCTAATCCATTATCAAACTTTTTTTTTCTAAGTTTTATGATTTTTTTTAGGTTTTCATAAGGGAGGATCTCTTATGTTAGCTATAACTAGAGGTTTAGGCCCTCCTTCTAGTACTAATGAAACTATTGATGTCATTTTTATGTAGACCATGATCAATGGGGTATCCTCTAACATTCTAGGATCTCAATGGAGGTAAACTCTACTCCAAGACATGAGTTTTAGGTATGTGGTTTGAACAACCTACTGATGGAATAGATGGTAGGACATGTAGGTTGTTAACAAGGTTTTTTTGATAGAGGTGTGGTCTCTTAAAGGGTAGTGAATCTCTATGTGAATTGGATGGATGGTTGGTTACTAATATAAATTGGGTAGGTCTCAAAACAAAATCAAAAAGGAGGGAAGGGTAAGGTAGAAAAAAATATTATGTGGTTTTAGGAATCACCTCTCTGGTTAGTTTCTAAATAGACAAGTGCTTTCAAAACCTATGTCTATTAGAATCAGTTATTGGACACTAATAGTCAAATATGGTTTAAAAGTCTGAGGGGATACTGATATAAGAAACTCACAAGTCTCAGTCAAAGGTTGCCCCTTTTAGAGAAACTATTTCACACCCTTAATCAAAAGATTATGGCTCAAGCTAATGAGGTATCTGAGGTAGATTTTGCACACACAAAAAACCATATCAAAATAAAGCACTTATACACACTTAAGAACATGAATCAATCATCTTAAGTGCCAATAATTAATGTAATTTACTAATCCTTCAATAGTTATTGCACATCTAAGACTAACATATCAATCAAGACAAGAAATAATTAATTGTAGTTGTTGCACACTAAGAATTATTGAATCATTATACAACCAAGAGAATATAAGCCTAATTACACAAAAATTGGGGAGAGAATACAAAAACACATTCATTAATAATTAGAATTCATGTTGTTATTGTATATTAATTTTTTTACCCTTTGAAATGAGGGTTTTACATGTATAAATAGGCTTGGGGAAGGGGCTTCCTCATCCTCCAATTTCATGCAAAAATTAATATTACATCTTAAAATAATCATAAATTGAATTCTAATTTTATACAAAAAACTGCATGTACATCCACAACTGGTTATCATAGCGTGTTCAAAAATTAACTCACTCTTATAATGCAATGCAATGAAATGTGTACATGATTTTAAAAATTATTTGATTTAACTACCACATTCATTCATGACATAAAATTAGACTTTAGTTACATCCATCAATTTTAAATTCAAAATACATACAAAATTAACCTTAGAAAACTATGGCCTACCCACATTTTTCTACTGCATGGCTCAACTTCTCATGGTAGGAAGAATTGAAGTAATTGTATAAAATGAATTGGGCTAAAATGTTTGATAAAACCTCTAAAAAAAATTGACCAAAGTTTTGAACAATTTTCCCAAAGACCAAATCTTGGATAATTTTCCTGAAGATCAAATCTTGGACAATTTTCTTGAAGACCAAATCTTAGATAATTTTCTCGAAGACCAAATCTTGGATCATTTTCCCGAAGACCAAATATTGTACAATTTTATCAAAGACCAAATCTTGGAAAATTTTCTCAAAGACCAAATCTTGAATAATTTTATCAAAGACCGATTCTTGGATAATTTTCCCAAAGACCAATCTTAGACAATTTTTCCAAAGACCATATCTTGGATAATTTTATTGACGACCAAATCTTGGATAATTTTCTCGAATACCAAATCTTGAACAATTTTCTCAAAGACCAAATCTTGGACAATTTTATTGAAGACCAAATCTTGGACAATTTTTCCAAAGACAAATCTTGAAAAAAATTTAAGACCAAATCTTGGACAATTTTCTCAAAGACCAAATCTTGGCAATTTTTTCGAAGACCAAATCTTGGAAAATATTCTTGAGGACCAAATCTTGGACAATTTTCCCAAAGACCAAATCTTGGACAATTTTCCTGAAGACTAAATCTTAGACAATTTTCTTGAATACCAAATCTTGAACAATTTTCCTGAAGACCAAATCTTTAACAATTTTCGTGAAGACCATATCTTGGATAATTTTCCCAAAGACCAAATCTTGGACAATTTTCTTGAAGACCTGTATATATGCAAAGCTTCCCAAAATTCTATCAATAGATTATTCTAAATAAATCACCTAATGAAATCTTGGCCAATAAGAGAAAAATAATTATGTTAAGGTGCATTTATGTAGTGTATAAGAACTTTTAAGCTTGGAATATAGCTAGATACACAAGTGAAACTTAATAAGGAAAATGTTTACCAAGATAGAACCAAACTTTTCAAACTCTAATTGGTCTTAACTCAGGAAAAAAAGAGTGGGGGTGTGTTGAGTACAAAAAAATCCATGCTTAATCTTTACATTTTTGTACATCAAAATAAATGTATACTCATGGCATTTCATTTGATTTGATAAAACTAGTTTGTTGTTAATTTATAAATACTAGCTATATTGATAGTGTCTCATATACAATGTATTTTTTAGTAAAATGATTTAGTTTGACTCTTGAAAAATATTTATTAAAATTATATTTTAATAGATATATTTGTCTTAGATGAGATATATTATGATTATTTTCAATTCATATGAGCTAGCATGGACATACATTATATGCATAACATCATGTTTAATTTGATAAAATGAACATGTTTAGTTATTGCATTTGGTAAAAACATTATGTTCATTAAATTTGGATCTTTTTTGTTTTAATTGTTAAAATGTTTTCATTTGGTTATTGGTGAAATTTCATGTTAATATGCTTAGATACTCTCATTTGATTATTTATGCTAACATCCTTATATGTTTCATTTGAAAATAAGATATGTTATGAAATTCAAAGAATAAATGGAGTTTGTATTATTTTCTCTTCATCATTTACTTTACTAAGCATCCTATTCATACATCTCTAAAGTTATTTGTTTTAGTCTCATATTTTTTTGATTGGATGATTGCATATCATGCTATAATTATCCATATTTGATGTATGAGAAGTTATACCTCAATATTTTATCGAAGCATATTAAAATTTTAATGTTTTGATAAGACTCAAATGATAAAATGATTTATTGCTAATAGGATATTTAATGTATAGCTAAACTTAGTATCATATTGTTAGTAAATTATTGTATGCACATCGCATGACAATTAGGGATGATTATCTTGTCAATATTAGAGATGTTCAATAATGAATTTCATATAATAATTTATGTTTTTCACTAATTTTATAATCAAATTAGTGAATTATTTGTCTAAAACATGACTTGCTAGTTTAAAATGTGGTTTACCATAGATAAACATATGCCATCTCTTATCTTTATGTATTTGGTTATTATGGTGCTAACCATACTATGACATCATGAATATATTTTTGGATATGATTTAATTTTTGTGTAAGTGTGTAGCACCAATAATTTAAGTATATTGAAGTTAATTTTCATTTCATCTGAGACAAAGTCTTCAATGGTGATATAGATCAACAATTTTATCCTACAGATGAACAAGTGGTAGATATCTTCACAAAACCACTTGGTGCTACTAAATTTTGTCAATTTCATGCAATTTTAAGCCTATAAAAATTTTTGTTGAGGGGGAATGTTCATGATAATTCCACTTTATAATGGCCATTTGTTCTTCTTCTCTATACTTCTTCTCATTGTAAAGCATTGTAAACTTCATGTGGAAGTTATGTAGGTTAAGTAAAATTTGTGTGGAAGTTTTAATTTTGTATCCAAATATATTAAAATCATAATTTATAATGGGGTTCCTTATGTTATAAAAAGGTTCCAAATATGCTTAGTGATTATTCAATAGAAACTATGAGATGTAGTCGCACGATCATGCTAGCCTAGACTTACTTTCGAGTAGTTTATGAATTATAATTAATTTTGTTTCAAAAGGTGATTTTGACATGATAAAGTTTTTAAATCATTTAATTTTTTACATAATATAATTCCTTTTTAAGGTGAATATGACATTTATCCCCACCTAGCATTAAGGGGAAGTATTAGAGCATTTAATGACTAAGTGGTGATTTATTTACCCTTAGCTTACCTTGAGAGTTAAATAAATAATAATAATTTATTATTTATTTATATGAGGTTAAAACCTCATGAAAATAAATAATTAAATTATATTTATTTAATAATTATAAATGTAATTAAATATTCATTGGGGAAAATATGAGACTATTGGCTACAATGGTCACCTTCCCTTGTGAATATTATAAATAGGGTTTACCCCTATTATAAATTCATATCTTGAACACATGGTGATTATTATTCACACAAGTTTTTTTGAAGAAATTATGAGGAGTGAGATCAATAATACTTTATTTATTGGGGTTATAATTGATTTCTCAATCATTGAATATCACTCATGGGTTTTTTTACCTCCTGAAGGTTTTCTTACTTTAAATCCTTGTGTACTATGTCAATTGATCTATACTCATTTATATTTTTTAATTATCATTATTCAATCTATATATTTCTTGTCTATGTATATTACTATTGGTACTTAAATTTTATTAATAGAAAACCCATAAATCTCTATCATAATTTAGTCCATACTGGACATAACTGTTGAGTTTATGACACCTATGTTGATGCAAGTGTCCCAAGGCTAACATAAGTGTCCAAGCCTCTAGAAATAATAGTTATATAATTTGAAGATTAGATCTTGATCTTGGTCCCACCTATTTACATCTTTACATATCTCATATCTATGTGTTCATTTATGGATAAGCTAAGTATTATCAATTCTTAGTGTTTATGCAATCATATTAATATTTTGAATATACTTTATATAGTTAGCATAACTCAACATTTTATTTAGAATATTCATTTATATTATTTTTTAGTTAATTGGCATGATTTAGAATAGCTTTAATCATCTTTATGTATAGGATATTCTACCTTTTAACCCTCTTCCAAACATAAAAAGGGTTAAACATTTGATGGTAATGAAATTGTGGATGATGACTCAAATATTCATATACTATTTATTTGAGCATACTTGATCATCAACTATACATAGTGTTATGATTAATAACGATGCTAATGAGAATGTATATACCATGACATTATTGCACATTTGAGATATACAAGATAATTTTTACCCTTCAACCAAAATGGACAGAGCATTAGATGGGACATCAAAACATATTATTGGTGATATTTATTTACCTTTACAATTTGGTTCAAAACATGTGGTTACTACCTATTCAATTAGACCATATATGGGATTCTTTAATATGTTATTGGGATGACCTTGGATACATAATTTCTATGTAGTACATTTCAAAATGTATGGGTGTATTAAACACATTCATTCAAATAGGGTAGTTATAGTTTCTAGATTTCCATATGAACATCCACTTGAAAAAGGGAAGTTTATTTCAAGACAAATAATTATAAAAATTACAAAGGATAATCATCTATGAAAGGGTAAGAAACAAGCAATCCCATTTACTAGGTAACCCATACTTGAGAGATGGTTGTACTAGAGATACACAATGGATTCCATGAAATCTTCATCTACATTAAATAGTCTAACTAGTTGCTAAGAGTAAATAAACATTTTCTAATTATAGTTTTAGTAAAGAAACTACAAATCACTAAAAAATGGGTTTCAATAACCACTACTCTATATATTAGTTATCATGACCATAGATTCCTATAAGACATACATAGATTACCACATATTTTATAGTTATTTATATGACACCCATACTTTCTCCTTATCAGTATCACAAGTTTGATATACCATATTCTGAGTTTGGAGATTCCTATGAGCATCCCTTAGATGGGATCATAAGTTATAAATTTTTTCCTTTCCAAAAATTCCAAACATATAAAAATATTCATCATTCACATGTTTAATATCTCCTTGTCATTTCTGTTTTTTCTTTTATGTTAGTAGAGATAACATATCATTTATTTTATAGATACATATATGTTTATTTCATAATTAAGTTTGATATAGGAATACATCAAACACATGATAATGTACATATATATGTTTGACCTTTCTTCTTTCCACATGATACACCCCATTGGGGGCATATGTGTTCCTTGATCATGATTGATATAGGTTGTATTACTTTATGATCACTTATACATTATCATGTTGAGCTCATATACTAATGTTTACACAAGTTTATACTCATGCTTACATCTTATACCATGTACTTAATATGTTATATTGCATGGAATGTTTTGATAATACATAAATGCAATGACTAGTATGATATGATTATTTTGGTGTTTTATACTTCATTTATTCACATTATCACATCATTGAGTGTATTTTTCTTTCTCACTATTGTCTTTCTTATGGAACATAGGAATATGCTTCTTTATTTTTGTCCCCTATACAATTATATGTTTCTTTCTTTTACTATATGAACATTTGAATATGTCAATCATTCAAGTGTGTGACATTTGAATATTCCCCTTGTTTAAGGTCTCCTTATACCCATTTTATGTGACATTAAGTTCTCTAGTACATGTTATTTATTTTTTGTCAAGATTTTACTATCAATTTATAGACATTTCCATGATCCATATCATACATCTTATGGATTTTTATGATCACATATTACAAGCTTAATTGATATATCTACCTAGACATGATACTCTTATATGGTACATGATTCATACATAGATTATATAGTTATCTTATCCTTTTGAGGTAATTTCGCTCTCAAAGTTCATTCCCATCACCTCAAAAAGGGGGAATATTAGTGTGGTAATGCTAAAGATACATTAATCCACACATATAAAGTTTACAAATTTGATACCATTTGATATAGTATACATTATTCAAATATACACTTGGGTTAGAATCTTATAAACATTGCATCAATTTATACAAATTTGAGATAGAATTTTTCATATTTGTGATAGATATTATACACATTTTAAAATAATTGGTTACATTTTGAAATATACTTCAAATTGAGACACATTATAGGTGCATATACCATGGAAGTTCACCAAAACGTTTAGATACATATTCAAACTTATTTACCAATAAGAATTATTTTAAGACTTTTTTGTCTATAGAAATTGGCTCATTTTAGTAGTGTGATTGATATTAAATGCCCTCAATATCCTAATACTACTTTAATTTTTTATTTTGAGTTGGTTAAACCACTTAAATTGGATTGTATTGTAATATCACTTGATTTGTGTGATTAAAATTTAATGATCTAAATGGTTGTATCATAACTCATACTTGCATTTGATTAAGGAAAAATTAATTTCTAATATCACTGTTGAAATATCCAAGGTTTAGTTTTTAACCTCTCTCAACTCCAATGCTTCATAAGGAAACATATTTACCAAGTCAAATTACCAAGGGGAAAATTATTTCATCTATATGTATGTATTCCTTCCTCACTTTATTTATTTTCAAGCATTTTAATTATGTTAGATTTAATATTATATGCACTAATTTATACTGTAACATGCTCTTTGTTAGAGGTCATACACCATAAAAACACTCAATGTGCATTTAATCATAGGAAAGGTGTGTTTTACACACCCAAGTATATATTTATTTATTTTAACTAGTAATTTCATCCTTATACTTGAAAAATATATATTAGGGCTCTATCCTTCAGTTATAGGATTTCCCTCTTCTAAAAAGATCCCAGTCATCATCTCTCTCTCTCTCTCTCTCTCTCTCTATATATATATATATATATATATATATATATATATATATATATATATATATATATATATATATATATATATCTGTGTGTGTGTGTGTGTGTGTGTGTGTGTGTGTGTGTGTGTGTGTGTGTGTGTGTGTGTGTGTGTGTGTGTGTTCCAACCCTATCATTTCTAGTGATACATATATCATGTATAACATAAAAAGCTTAAAATTTGATATATATCCTTCACTATTGGTTTCATATCCTTAGAAACTTCCTATCCTATTGGACACTTACATACCACATAGGCACACTTGTGTGATGAAAGTGTCCAAATTCTTATCTAGTGTATGCACCTCAAAATTATTCTAATTTTCAAATATTTTGAATCCTATGGGTCGGCCTATTTGTTTTATTTAACCTTTATATGAGATATTTTCAAAATGTATGGTATAAATACAAAAAAGGCCATTCATTATCACCAAGGTCATATTTAAAATCTTAACAAGTACACATCTATAAAAGCACCTTTAATGTATTCGAAACCACCATATTATTCCCTATTTCTATATCAATCATAGGAGGATTCATATTATAGATTTTAAGTATTCAAGGAAAATCCCATGAGTATTGTTTGTTATGTTAAAATCTACACCATTGCATGCACTTGCATATATCATATTTCACCCTTGTGCACACATAAGCCAACATTTAGGGGAGAAATACGTATGTCTGAGGCCCTTTTCAGAGTCATGGTCATATAGTAAGCACTCACTAACAAGGGGTCCTTGAGGTTAGCTCAAATTCATGAGCCCACTAACCCATTTTTAGCAGGGTACAAAGAATTAAGGTGAAGAGATAGGTTTTAATCATAAAGCATGATATATAACCTATATATGTAAATAAAATATATCATCATAAAGGTGGCATAAAACCTATAAATCTCAAGGTGTTCACTTTTTAATATAGTGATTATTCTATATTGGGTAGATCCATTAACCTCAGGACACTTAAATTGATGTAAGTATACTAAGGCTGACACATATGTATAGGCCTCCAAAAATAATATTTACACAATAAAATGATTAGATGTTGATATTTTTCCTTTCCATTTCCATATATACATATCTTAGATTTGTTTACACATCTGTAGATAAGATAAATGTAATCAAATTATGCTTTTGAATGTACTTTATATATTTATCATAACTTATTATTTGATTAAGAATATTCATTTATCTAAATTTTAAATTAATTAACCTACTTTAGAATAGTTTTATTCATCCTTGTGTATAAGTTATTCTACACTTTAACCCACATGTAAACATAAAAAAGGGTTGCACGTGTGTTATTAGTAAATAGACCAAGTGAAAATGCATGCCCAATTACTTTGATAAATTCAATGGGCTACACATAATACTATATACAAGCAAGTACCAAAAGGGTCAAATCATTAAATGGTAAGCAGTAAACTACTTTGGGACATATTGCATTATCTCTTAAAGTGGGTCTTTAAATATTATGTACTCCTTTCATATTTGTATGCCCACTATTATAAAAAATCTATGTTATACCTTATGCAATACATAGGTTCCTCAAGTATATATATTAAAATCAATATATTGTAATTTTAAGAATTAAGCATGAGCATCCTATATAATCATTAGTACCTCATCTTCTCCATCCACCACCATAGTCCAATGCTAAATATAAGAAAAATCAAAACATATTTTTAGTGGTGGCATATAAGAAAAAAGTAATTAAAATGTCCAAATGCAAAGAGAGTTTCCAAAATTCCATAGACAAGTGATACAAAGTAGTTTATATAAAAAAGGAATCTACCCCTCAACAAGTGCAAATACTTGAAAAATATTCTAAAGATGTTATTCATTCAAAAAAACATGAACTAAAAAATACCAAATAAGTGTCAAAATCTTGGACAAATCCTCATAGGATTATCCATCTTTCTCCTAGATGTATTCATTCCTTGAAAGATCATATGAGTAGTCATCTAGATAGTTTTGTTACTAAATATGATACATGCTATGATTTTGATTTCATCACAATTGTAACATTTTGTCCAAATAGGGTAAGTCATTTATTGATAATTAGTGATCACATTGATTCCTATATAGTCATGATCATTGTAAGATTGTAAATTATAAACACACTAAAATAAAATTCACACAAAACTATTTGTACATATCTTTTGTAATGTTGCATCTTATTCTTTCATTTCTTACATTCGTAATCCCTTAATCCCTTCCTAAATTCCCTTGGACTTCATTAAAAAATAAGCCTTTTCATCTTCCTATTCTTAAATCCCATACCTAAATATCTAAAAATAGTAATGAATTATGTCAAATTGGCCATGTTCCTCTCTATTATTATAGTCTACACTGACACAAACTCATTTTTCAACCTAGATAAAACCACCAGACTTAGACATAACCACACAACACTATTGTCCTAACTAGGTGAGCCTAACCTTTGTTATTTTGTTCCCAAAAATTACATTTTAAAAATATTGAGCCTTAATACTACCAATTTCCAAATTTCTCAATTAGTTTTAGTATGCAAAAACATTGTTGTGCATGCAAAATCTCTCTTTTTGATCCATATTACTCACACATGTAACATTCTTTGACAAATACACATTTGATGAAACTAGAATGTATAATCAAACTTATTTTATATTCTTATTATTCATGTATGATTTCCAATATCACAACGACAATATATTTCTCATATTTCACCATACTAATATCTCTAAGCACATTACTATCATAGACATATGTTTCTCATCTTCTTCTATTTTGGATGCATTGATTCATTTCAGTTTTAGCCTTAATATTTTTATAAACATGTCAAATAAAAAAATCATGTAATTTAAATACAAGATATTCAATATATCTAAAAAACCAAAATCAAGACCTGAATATTGTTAGCAATCTAGTTCACATCTTTGCAATATTTTATTTATCTCATTATTAGTAAATAGTGTTGGGAGAAGAAAATTAGATAATAAAAGTTGTGCAGAATATTCTTTGAATATTTGTGTGTTATATATGAAATTTTTAGATATATGTATTTTATCTTATCCTCTTGGATTGTGAAAGGATAGAAGATGAATAATCTCCTCATTTTGGCACCAATGTATGAAGAAGAATATGAATAGTTAGGAACTTTAGCGATTTTAAATATGTATGCTTGTATGAAGAAGTTGATGACCTTTTCTAAGATCAATATGGACTTTCTAGTTTATGGTTACCTATCATATTTTGTATGTTATTATTTGTATGTGTTATCATGTTTAATGTTTGGTTTAATAAATCTGAAAGTAATCCGAATGCTCTATAGCCCTAAAGAAAACTTTGGTTAATATTAGTTCCTTTCAAATCATGTAATACCTCATCTTTGTCATACTACTGGTAAATATGAATTCCCTATACTATCCTATGCACACTAATAAAACTTATCTATCTTCATCCTTAGCATGTTCTATTGAACCATGAACCTCTACTAATAATGGTGTGATGAGCATGGAAACATTCCTTCTAGAGGAAGATATGTTAAGATGGTTACTAGGATAATGAGATATTGAAATCTGGCTAGACCAAAAAATATGGCACTTCATAGAAGAAGAATCTAAAAGTATGCATCTCACCACAAGTGAAATCATTTAATAACATATATACAGCAAAACATATGAAATTTTACGGTGAAAAATACCTAAATTTCTAATTAATTAGTTAAAATTTTTGGAGTACTATTATTTCCATCCCAAAGTGGAAGAAACAATTACTTAGACTGAAGAAAAGATAGACTAGTTAATGAAATTAGAAACTGATTGGACAAGAGTAATAAACTAATGGGTTTCTACCACTATATATGGATATACTACTAAGTTCATAGTAAAAGGCTATATAGAGTTCAAAAATGTGTAGGACCACTTCATGAGAGTAATTAGAGGAAATTTTTTATATTGACTACCTCTCCTATTGAAGATGTTGGTGGTGGAAAAGGCCATGGTGCCTACTCCAACTAGTATGGAGTAATAATTTTAGGTGTATGAGGATGTGTGTGCATGATGGTGAATTATGGATAAATTAGTGACTAGATCTTAAGCCTAAATCCAAAAATGATATATGAGGGAAGAAGAGTTAGAAGAAAACTCTAGATTTAGAAAGGGAACTATGATAATAGAATAAATGGAATAAACAGATGAACACCCAAGTAGCTGTGCATAAATGTAAGAATAGTAGTAAAGTAGATGATGAATGAGTATGTAAAATTTATGAATGAGATTATAAGAAAATGTCAAATAAAGATAATGATGTTAGATGTTGGTATAAATAATGATAAGATGAAGAATGAGTAGAAGAAGAGACATGCAAAGAGGATGATGAGAGTAGTTGAGGAGGAGAATAGATAGAAGATAGAAGTAGTACATAATTAAAGGAAAGGGTATTGATAGAATAAGAATAATTAAAAATAAAAATAAAACTTAGTTATAGGTTAATCATAGGCTCAAGCACAATAGAGAAAGAAGTCACTGGAAAGGATTATTCACCAAAAGTGTATGCATCCCTATAGCCTAATCTTATATATCCTAGTAGAAGTTTTCAACTAGTCAAGTAAGAGGAAAAGAGTTGGGAAAAACTATTTTCAAAGAACATTAATCATTGGGGAATGGAGATTTAAATAAAATTAATTAGGATTGATTATAAGTATATAGGATTAATTTAAGTTGAGAAATAATAATAAGGAAGTGTAGATAAGCAGATTGTGCACAAAAATTCCTATTGTGCATAGAGTAGTATGCAGATAGGAGAACTTAGAATTCATTAAACTTAAATAATAGTTGCTTAGAAAACTCCTTATATACTAGTCACTATGATGAATCAATCAAGAGGATTCTTAAATTTTTCCATCTATGATGGGTCTATAGACCTTGAACAGTACCTGCTAACTTGTAAAATGCAATGGCAAGTTAAGGGTGTCACTGATGAAAATTTAAAAAAGTGTGAATTAATAGGGGATCTATTTGAGAGAGCATTGGAGTTCATATACAAAAGATATCTACAATAGGTAAGTCTTAAATATGTCCAAGATTGGCTTATCATAAAATTTAAGATTAAGAAATGTACTAGCCAGATAATATAGGACTTGAAAGAGATAATGCAAAAGTTTAGAGAGTCGATATATGACTATGATCACTTTGATGTAATGAATAAAATATAATTCAATTTGATAGATAAATATAAGGAAACAGGTTTCATTGAATGACTACAAGGAAGGATCCAATTTACCACTACAAAATTGTAATACAAGACAAAAGCTGATGCCATAACTACTATATTGCATGTAGAATAGATCAAATATTATGGAGAAGATCCTGCTACTAACTCCAAATTTGAAAACACATTTCAGTCTTTCATGAAAATAATGGATTAATATCATGAAATAAAAAACATAAATTGAACCTATGGTGTATAGAGTGTATAAAAGGACATCACCAAAATGATTGTCCTAAAGTAAAGATATAGTTTTATGAACTTTTCTAAGTAGTAGGGCATGCCATAATGCAATGCCATCTTCTACAACAATTTATCAAAAATCCTCAAAATTTGTTACTTAATTTTTGAAAATCAACTAACCATGATGAGAAGAATTATAGAGCTTTATAGGAACTTAAAGAGGGTATCTCCAAAAAAGTGTTTGCCATTACAACATAGTAAATCTCCTCAATGAAGAAAACAATCCCAGGCCTAGAGGTTGATAAGAATTATGTGACCTAAATGGTTCCATAGTGGATTCTATGTTTACCATAGTACTAGCCTCATGGTCTGGCTAGATGGACCCCTTCTTCGTTGGGGTGGACACCCTTGCCCCCTCAATACTAGTATGCATCACCTTGGAGTTCACCCATAATGTAGCCACAATAATTGAGTTAGACTTCTCTAACTATGCAACAATACTTTAGTATGGGAGATAATAATCAATAGTATTAGTATTAGAATTCTAGGTAGCCACAAAGAGGATACTGAGAGGGATATCAATCTAATAGAGGAGGAAGTTGAGGTGGTTATAGATAAGGATACTAAGGTGATAAAGGAAACACCTATTATTAGCCTCCCTTAAAATTCTATCTATATAGAGATTAAAATCATGTCCAAATAAGTTGCACAATGAATCTATAAAGACAATCATATTGTGCATACTATAGAGTCTCCTATCAGCATGCTATAGAAGATTGTCCTATTCTAGATAAGTAAAGGAAGGATAAAGCTATCTAAAATGTAAACATGGTAAGTGTTTAACCTAAAGAAAATGCATTTCTAAATGTTGTGACATGACAAAAACATGTAGAAAAAAGACTACCTCCACTTGATATGCCTCAGGTTCAGGGCATCAGAAAGGTTAGACAAGATAAATACCTGAATCTAGATATAAAAAAGAGTCTTATGAAAGAAGTTACACAATTGATGAAAAAAATTCAAAAATAAGAAACTATTGATGGTGATATTTTAGCAATCAATGCATAAATATATGGCCAAATTATGTGCATCATAAGACAAGATGGAGTTATCATTGCACTCATAGATCTATTGAAACTTTTGAGTAATCTATCAAATGAAGACATATCATAGAACATCATGAATCTATTATATAATCTTTTAGAATGTGCATAGTGTAGACACCAAAATTATGACACACACACGTGCATAAATACCTATGTCAAAACCCCCCTTAATCCCCTTTCAATAATAACAATTAATCTCCCTAACACATGTTTTATCCCTCATATATTTAATTAATTTAAAATAATTAATTAAGTTAATTAAAAGCCCCCTTTGCCACCTTACCTGGCCACCTCACCCTATGACTAATTCCTACCTGATGAGTCACCTCAAGACCTAGTCCCCTCATCCTAACTACCCAAGACTTATTCCCACTTCCAAACTAAATTCCTAATCAAATACCTCCTTCCTAACCTCTTATTTTTACCATTTTATAGTAGGTGTCACACTTGGCATGAAAGATAATAGAAAGCAGGCCAAAAATAGTAAGGTTTACCTATTCTAGTGCCACCAACATCAGTCAACCCATGTCCGACATCAGTGGGATCATTGATGTCAACAATAGAATCCAAAATCAAACCTAAATTTTAGGTCAATAAAAATTAATACAATTCATTCTTACTTGCATTCAAGCTCTTAGCATTCTATTTTGACATCCCGGCTTATAGTCACCTTGCATAAGTCAATCACAATCAATAATTGAGATATTGAGGACCAATAACACCCACTTGTTCTCTCTATCTAGGGATTTAGGTTTGAAATCCCTATTAGGTATCATCAATTTGGCATATATCATTTGATAACTGTAGCTAAGTACATCACTTATTATGTAGGTCATTTAAACATTTATTCTATTATTTATTTATATCTACTATGTATTAATTTACCCACTTCTGACCGAACCCTTGTGAGGGAGTTACAAAGCTTCCTCAATTATTTCCCCTTAACCTGACATACCAAACCTCTTACCAGATCTACCTAAGCCATAATCTCTCTCTCATAACTCTTCCAACTTTCCAAACCTGATCCAAACCATTTCCCAGACCCAAAAAAGCCTTATATAAGCTCCCTGACAATTATTACCCTACCAACCTCAGTAGCATAATCGACATCGATCACCTCACTACTGACCTCAATAGTATAACTGATATCAGTCACTCCCCTAGCAATGTCGGTGACTATGGATTCCCTAGCCTCTTCAAAACCTACCCAGAGAACTTCTAAAATATAAATAGAGTACATCACCTACACCCTGTCACTCTCTACTTCATACAGATTGTTAATAATGGTAATCTTATCTCTTTCACTCTCTCTTTACCTCTCTTTCAATTATTTATTATTATTTTATCTCTTAAAAGTGGACTGTCATCTCTAAAGAAGTTTCACACTTCTTATAACAAGCACGTTGCTTGGCAGCCCATTCATTAAATACTAATAAACATCTTGTGGTAGTGCTTTATTGCTTATAGGTAGTCCTCCCCAGCTAAAAAGTATTTCTCATAATGCCTAGATACGACACATAAACCAAATCTAGGTTCATTTTAATCACTTATCCCCATCCTTCTTTCTTTTTTCCTTTAGACTTAAAATAAACAAAATTTAGTGAAACATTTATGGCACACCTGGTGGGACCCTAGAGTTTTCCTTGGCTTCATTTCTTTTTTTAAACATTCATATAGGTGAATTATAGTGAAAATTTCATTTCTTACACTTCCTCTTTATCTTTTCTCTTAAAATGAAATATTCAATATCTTATTCTTTGTTTAAAAAGCATTAAACTAAAATTTTATTTCTTTTCTCTTTGCCTCTAAAAGTAATTTATCATTTTATTTTAAAATAAAAAGAGAATCTCTTCTTTACTTCTTCTTGCATGCATATTATGATAGTGAAATTCATATTCTATTCCTATTTCATCTCTATTTTCATTCGAATCTAAACATTTCAGATTTGGGTTTAAAACTTACTACATTTCATTATTTGCATGTTGCATATTAACTCACCTAGTTAAGTACAAGCATTTTGAATAAATTATAGTGCACCTATTTTACACAACCAAATCACATTCACATAAACAAACATCTAAACTCACCTAATAAAAGGACCATCAATATTTCATCACCTGGTGGATCACCTTACCCTACCTAGCTATCCTACTTGGATTTCACCACCAAGGGAAGAACCCACTCCATTCTCTGGTGGAGTATAATCTCTAGACAGAAGGTATATTTTGTCTAAGTAGCCTGGCTCGGCTCTAGGTTCATGAAGTGCATAGAGCAAGCTCTTATAACAAGCCATGTACCTAGTCTAACATAGATTTCCTCTTGAGCACCAAAATTAATCTAAAACTAGATCTAGATTGCTTTCTAGTACCTTTGATAACCAAATTCTCTTCTCACTATCTGATTAAGACATAAGCCAACACAAGACTAAAAATTAATCTCTAGGACTTAATAGTTGCTAGCTATATGTTCTTTTTCTAATTTTTTATTACCTTCTATATTTTTGAGTTGGTAAGGACATTTTCCTATTGATTCACAAAATCAATACTATTTTTAATACTCAATTTCTATAACCTTTTATCTCAGGTTTTCTAAGTGTTCTTCTTTCTTATACAAACCTTTTACATCCACCATTTTACCTAGTTTCAAATTTTAGTTCCTTAAATCATTAGATTTTCCATCTCCTAGGATATCATAGTGACTAACATTGGTTAACCCTACTAGAATTGGTATATTTTACCTACCAATATCGATTGAACCACTGGCATTGACAAAAAAATTCTATCGACATCAGTCAAGAGACTGATGTTGATGAATATGTAATTTCATCTATTGAAATAGCAAGCTAAAATAACCCATTTACCTACACTCAAACATGGTTTTTCCTTATTCCACTCCTAATATAAGGTAGTAAGACTATTTATACTTCCTATTGCATGGCATTGACATGAGCTCAAGCCAAAATTATTACCGATTATGCAAGCTAGCAACCACTTCCACCTTCCCCTCTCACTTTTGATTATGTCATGGAGCATACTTTAGATACAAATCATACTCCCAGCCTAACCAAATTCCCATTGTACTTGAAGGAGATCAAGATTTTGCTAAATTTCTTGATCAGAATGTGACAGCCCTTCAACATTACCTTACTATGATTTGAACACATAATTCTTTGGGTGACCCAATTTATGGTATGCCAACCTCTCTAATGGTGACAACCTTAGTTTCATTTGCCTCCATTATTTTATCCATGGTTACCCAAACCACCACTTTGACAAGTAACCCAACTATAAACAATGTTCAAAATATAGCATTTCCAACTACCCAATCCCACCTAAACCCTAGTGTGACTCCCTTACTTTCACAACTACAACTAGTTCAATCAAGTCACACGTCATTCCATAATTTAGTGGTACATATTTCATCTACCTTCACACCTATAATTACACAAGTTATGACTCACCCTTCATCTTGTCTAACCATGCCAATAATCCAACCTGTAGTAACAACAACCAACCAAGGCATAGTCTCCAACCTAATGGGACAAGCCCCTTTTCTTTTTGTACCTCAACCTATGACTCATTATCCTTATGTTACTCCAACACAACCTCAGCAAGCTATGTCATATGCTTCATCTACTTCCTATCAACTTCCCTATAACTTAGGAGGTATCCCCCAAAATAATCCCCCTCTAGACCTCATTAAGGATGGATCAGATGTCTAATCTAGAGACATCCATTTTTGGTTCAAATAATGTGCTATCTTATGATCAGATTTGCAATGAACTAGTCCATCTTTCTATTCCTATTCACCCTTATACAAACCAATAAGAACTCCCTAAATTTACTTGTTTCTAGAGTAAATAGGACCCACAATAGCACTTGTGAGCATTTAGACATGCTTTTTATTTAATAAGACATGATGATGCATTACTACTTCACACTTTCCCTATGTCTCTTTCAAGTGCTACCTTAGATTAGTATAGCTCTATACCTTAGCACACCCTTTTCTCATTTACCCAACTTGCACAAATATTCCTAGACCATTTCTCTATTAACATTTCTAAAAAGGTTTCTATAATAGACCCTTATTCTATTAGACAATTTGATGATCAGTCTATTGTAGATTTTATTGCTCTTTGGAGAAGCTTGATCAATCAACTCTCCTTTTCCTTACCTCAACCTGAGCTTATTGAGATCTTTTCAAGGGCATGTGCGAAGCACATCTCATCTACACTCTGGGTACAAACTTTTTTCACATTTGATGAGGCCATTACAATGGCATAAAAACTCAAGTTTCATGCTATAGATGAAGGCAAAGTCAAGTTGCATAGTAAGAATCCTAATTCAAAATCAAATGACTCCTCTAAAACTTCTCCCTCTAACCAAAATCCTAAAGGCTCCACCAATGTGGTGGTCATTAAGTCAGCCTCTTCCACAACCACAAACCAATCAAATTCTTTGACTTCTCAAAATCTAACTAAGCAATTCCAACAATGGTATGAACAAAGATAATACACTCCCATTGGGAAGTCCTATACATCCATCTTGGAAACTATTGTAACAAGGTGTCGTAACCATTCCTCAGATCAAACCTCCTATACAATTTGACCCTTCTCATCTTATCCCAACCTAGTACAAGGAAGATTAGTTTTGTGGTTACCATTGAGTTAAAGGCCACAATTATAATAAATTCAAGACACTCAAGAACATTGTTCAAGATATGATTGATAGAGGTGATCTTGTCTTAGATAATCCTAATGCACCCCTAATCAAAGTATGAATGTGTTCAAACACACTTTTCCTAACCATTTATTGAATCAAAATATTTTCTAATCCATAACTAATTTAGGTGATCATAATATCCATACAGTTAGTATGGTATTTCCTTTACCTTTAGTTCAACCTTCCCCTCAATAGGAGACATCCATTTTATTGACTCCTCCCCCACATTCATTGGCATATATTTTTCCCATTCTTATTCCTCAGGCAGAAGAGCTTATTTTACCCATTCCACTCCCTAGAGAGGAAGGGCCTCCTTTACCACTCCTTTTTCCACTTCAGGAGCCTATAATGCCAATTTTGTTTACACCAATATTACCTATCCTCTTACCACTTGAAGACCACACCCTACCTATTCATCAACCACATGTTGAAGGGAACATCATTCTTGCACTATACCCTCTTGAAGAACCTTATTCACCTACTTCTCCTCCACCTATAGAGAGTAGTACCCCACTGGCTCCACCTTTTCACTTTGAGGAGTCAATATCATCTACTCCCATAATAGATGAGAGACCTATTGTGCCTACTCCAATTGTACCACTCTTACCCCTTCTTTTACCTATGGAAGATCATACTTTACCCATGTCTCACCCACATGTTGAGGGAGCCATAATAACTATGCTTTATTCTCTTGAACAACCTTCTTCATCTACCTCCCCTCCACCCATGGAAGACCATGTCTCTTCTCCTATCTCTATCAAAGAGGACCCCATTGTGGTTCTTTCTCATCTTTCGCCCGAAGTAGCAAAAACCAAAAATTTCCCTCTCTCCCAAACACCATATCCTTCTAAAGACACAAATATAAGGCCTACATCAACTTCATCTAAATCTTTCTCATGTTTGGTGAAAAGTATAGAGTTTACTAGCTCTACAAAGCTAGAGCATGTGACATTTTGGGACTGGCTTAAAACTCTATATCCAACACAATGAATGCCAACCTTTACCACCAACCCTCTTACTACCCTTTACCCTAAGAAATTTTACAAAGCTAGAGCATCTTCATGAAAAATACCTAAATTTTAGTCATCTATGTTAGAACCCTTACCCTCACAGGAGTCTACCCCATTAAAGCAAATCAGGCCCTTAGGCATATGCCCCATTTCTAATTTAATTCATCCATAGGTGAAATTAGATTTAACTCTTAAACCACAAGTAGGATTTTCATGGCCTAAATTATAGAAGAATGTTAATCCCCATAAATCTCATTGATCTCTTCTTTAACCCTCAACTTTACCATCCATTTTAGGGCCACACCCCTATACTTTAGTTGGAATATCACCTAACCAAGCCAAACAAAAGGTTAAGCTACCTCTATTCCTAACTTTTCCATTTGGTAGGCCTCTCACATCTAACATTAGTAAAGTGATAGTAAAACATGTAACTTTTCCATTACCAAACAAGGCACCACATAAAATTGCCTTTTCAACACCAAAACAAAAAGAAGGTGTCCACTCCTATTAGTACAACAAGTGCAAGTCCACTTGTAGGCTCTCAAAGATTTTTCATACATCAGTTATTGTAATATTCCATAATAACTCTTCCTTCCATTAAGCCTTATAGTCCTCTTAGAATGAAGCCATATTGGTTTGATGATACACAAGTGTGTTTATATCATCATTCACGTGGATATGATACTGAGATTTGTAAAGCCCTCACAGTGGTTCAACAACACTTTGATGTTGACACTCTCTTCGATGACACTAACATTAACCTTCCTATTATTCCACCTTTGTCATCCATAGTGCCTCCTACTTTCCACCTAAATTCAAACCTAAAGATGTCATCATAACCCCTTTACCACCTCCTTCACCAAATTTTCAAATCAACATAGTTAATGTGGCCACACGGTTACAAAACCAAAAGGATAAAGCTAAAGAAAAGGTCACTGCTCCTTGGGCTCATCCTTTCACCAAATACACTCCTCTTAATCCTAATATTTCCATATTGGGTGTTCCTAAAACAACATCTTTGGATGTTATTCAAAGCTCAATGGTGAAATAGCTTCACCAAACTCTTATGAAAATGTCTTTATATGAGTTAATCTAAAACTCATTCCAACACTATCAAGCTTTGATTAGTGTTTTTCAAGTGATTGAGGTACAATTAGATGATCCCCAACCTCTTTCATCTTTGGTTAGCTCCCTTAATTTTGCCTCCTTAATTTATTTTAGTGATTCAGAAATTCCACTTCAACACCCTAAAGATCAAAAATTTTCCCTTTTTATTACCACATATATTGATCAAAATCCTATCAAGAGAGTTATGATAAATGTGGGAGCTATTATTAATATTATTTCCACCCATTCATACAAACAACTATCCCTTCCTAACAATTACATTTCTCAAACCGATGCAGTAATCTATTCCTTTAATGATACTATAGCTACTACAGTGGGCACTATTATCTTACATATTCATGTAGGTCCTTGCACAATTTTTGAGCTCTTCTATGTTGTGGAAGGAGATTTCAAATATAGCATACTACTTGGATGACCTTGGATACGTGTTATGGCATGGTTACCCTCAACTTTGCACCACTGTGTCAAGTTTGAACATGATGGATAAGTGCATGTTATACGTATTAACCCACCTTTATTTAAAACATGAAAAATGATCTATAGTCCCAATGTTCTCATCCTATTGAAAAAATCATCTTCTTTGCATGATACTTTTGAATCTTCTACAAACTCCACTCCCACAGTTACACAGATACCAGCAACACAAATTCCTAAGAAAGATCCCATGGAGAAGACATTTCAACATTTGTCACTCGAAAAATATCATTTTTTTATGCTCAACATGTTCTATAATCCACAATAGTATGGAAGGATTTAAATGCACCTAAATTATTATCCCTATATTGGTATGGTCATCCCTTATGGCCCCCCTAACCTTTGAAACAATTTCACATATGGGGGAATTGATCAAGCTCCCACTGTTAGCAATCCATCTTCTTCACCACAACTATTTACCTGTGAATTCTCTTTCCTAAGTAACCCTAGATTAATTCACACCTATCTCTATAGGTATGCTTATAAAGTATTTGGTTTGGGTCATTACAAGAAAGGTGTCCATATGCCTATTGAATATCCTACTAACAACACCATTAAAAATGCCAAAAAGAGGCATGGAGTGGGATATGATGAACCAAATAAACTCACTAAAACCTCCCATGGACTAATTGTCTAAGAACCAGTCTCTCTTTCTCCACCTTTTCCACCATCACCTACCAAATTAGAGGTATATATATATATCTCCTAAATTTGTATCAGTAAATGTCATCCATTTAGGGCCTCTCACCTATCGTCAAGGTAAGGAAATAAGGTCCCTTCCTCTCATTCATCTTGAAATAATTGATGAAGACTCTCTCACTATTAACACTATCTAATGTCAAGATGATGATGTAATTCTCAATTACATGGGTGAAAATGATTCCTATATCCAAATATTGCTCCCATCTAAAACACAAGATATGTTAAATGAATCAACCATTGACATCAACCTACCCTCTCATGATAACCCTCACATCCTCAAAATTAGCCAATATTTAGATTCCTTTGAGCATATTGATTATGCCACATTTATAAATGACCATATCAAATGTTGGGGATCAACCAACAAAGTTGATTACTATGTGAAAGCAATAAAACACAGAATTGAACCAGAATGATAAGTAACTAGAATCAGAAAACAACAAACAATAAGAGATACAAGAAACCACCCTAAAAACTTGTATTAAACTCTTTACAGAAGGAATACAATTGAAGAAACTTCTTTTCTTCCACACCTCTCTCAGATGTACAGATCTCTTTCCAGATCTCTTTCCCTCAATATTTCTCTCTCTCAATTACAATCAACTCCAACACTTGGATTGATACACATATTTTAAAATACTAAGGTTTTGCAATACATATATTAATAAGCTATGAAGATCTAATCCTATATATAATATTAGGAAACATGAGCATACAATTACAGCCATTAGATGCACCTCCTAATCAAGGGCTCAAAACAGTCCTACTAAAGATAGAGATGCGGACTTAAGACTAACACTTAATCTTATCATGAAAACATTCTGTTCTGTCCATGAAAATAGATTTTGGATGCACAGGTGACCGGCATTGGTCTCTACCTATCTGCCTGTGACCAATGTCAGCCGATCTATGACCAACGCCAGCATTTCCTAGTCGACTCCTGACCGACATCGATCTCTTTTGATCAACATCGGTGACTGTGTAATTCCTGTAACCTGTAACTTACTCATTTGGTGAAGCTTTTAGCTCCACACCTTAACAATCTCCCACTTGGAGATAAACAGCTGCACCAGTACCTATACAGCAACATCTTCTAGCTCCTCCATCTTCAAACTCAATCATGAAGACCAACAAAAGTTGAATGAAGATTCAACTTCTCCTTTGTTACTAGCTTGGTTAACATATCTACAGGGTTCTTATCTATATGGATCTTTTCCAGCTTCAACTCACCATCCTCCAATACCTGTCTAATGAAGTGGTACCTAAGCTGTATATGCTTTGTTCTTGAATGAAAGGTTGAATTCTTAGCCAAATGAATTGCACTCTAATTATCACTGTATAATCTACAACTCTCTTACTCCTTTCCTAGCTCTTCCATAAACCGTGTCATCCATATCATTTCTTTGCTAGCCTTTGTGACTGCAATATATTTTGCTTCTATAGTTGACAAGGCAACAACCTTCTACAACTTTGAAATCCAGCTAACTACTATTCCACCAATAGTGAAAACATATCTTGTGGTGCTCCTTCTACCATCCAAATCACCTGCCATATTTGAATCTACATAACCATGTAGAGAGGTGTTTGACCGTCCATAGCACAAATGCCTACTATTGGTCTCTCTCAGATATCTAAGGATCTACTGAACTGCTTTCTAGTGCTCCTTCCCTGGATTGACCATATACTTACTCACAACTCTCACTACTTGGGCAATATTCGGTCTAGTACATACCATTACATACATTAAACTCCCAACTACAGAAGCATATGGAACTCTACTCATGTACTCTACCTCTTCATGTAAATTAGGAGACTATTCTTTACTCAACTTAAAGTGTCCAGCCAAAGGTGTGCTTACCGGTTTTGCATCCTGCATATTGAACCATTTCAACACCTTGTTCACATAATCCTCTTGAGACAAAATCAACCTGTGATTTTTCCTGTCTCTCTTAATACTCATGCCAAGGATTTTCTTTGCTTCTCCCAAATCCTTCATGGCAAATGTGTGAGCTAATTTTACCTTAAGCTTAGAGATATCCTACATGTGTGATCCTGCAACTAGCATATCATCTACACACAACAACAGAATAATATATCTACCATTATCCAATCTCTTAAAATAAACACAATGGTTAGATTGACACCTACTGTAGCCATGCTCAGTCATAAACCTGTCAAATCTCAAATACCACTATCTATGAGCTTGCTTGAGACCATACAAACTTTTCTTCAATCTGCACACTAACTTCTCCTTACCTTTGACCTCAAATCCTTTTGATTGATCCATATATATTTCTTCATCCAAATCTCCATGAAGAAAGGCTGTCTTAACATCAAGCTACTCAAGATGCAAATCCTCAATAGCAACTAAAGACAATATAATCCATATAGAAGTCATTTTAACAACAGGAGAAAAAATCTCACCAAAATCAATACCTAGTTTCTGTGCAAATCCTTTCACTACCAACCTGGCCTTATATCTCATCTGTCCATTCTCACCTTCCTTCAATCTATAGATCCATCTGTTCTTCAGTGTCTTCTTTTCTACTGGCAACTCAACCAAATCCCATGTTTGGTTCTCTTTCAAGGAATCAATCTCCTCATTCATGCCTAGCTCCCACTGATTCTTGGATTCCACCTGTATTGCTTCATCAAAACTCTCTGGTTCTCCACCATCAGTAAGTAATAAATAGAATAATGAAGGGGAATATCGAATTAGAGGTTTACTTACCCTTTCTGACCTCCTGATGGGCATCTGAGACTCATTCACAACATGTTGTCTACCTAAATTCTCTGACAGTGACCAACCTCAGTCACTTCCAAGCCTGTTACTAGCCGACGTCGGTTCTCTTTGACTGATGTTGGTTCTTTCCTGATCGACATCAATCACTATCTAACCAACATTAGTTCCTGTATTGCCGACGTTGGTTCCTTCCTAACCGACGTCAGTCTCTATGTTTTCCTATCTATGATTATTCTTTCTTGCAAGCTCATTTTTTACCGTCACCTCATCTAATTCTCCATTGCTCTACCCAGATTGATTTAGCTTCTTGAGCTGATCACTATACATCATTTTTTCATTGAAAACAACATCATGGCTCCTAATTATTTTGTTAGTTCCTAGACTCCAAAACTAGAATCTGAGATCATTAGAGCCATAACCAATAAATGTGCACCTCATAGACTTAGCATCCAGCTTCTTTTTATTTTCCTTATCAACATACACAAAAGCTTCACAACCAAAAACTTTGAGAAATGAGAGATCTACCTTTTTACTTGTCCATGCCTCTTCTAGAATTCCACCATCCAGAGCTGTAGAGGGTCCTCTGTTAATTAGGTAAACTACAATATCCATAGCTTCTGCCCAAAACTCTAAGGGCAAACTAGCATGCAATCTCATACACCTTGCATGCTCCATTACTATTCTTTTCATCCTTTCAGCAACTCCATTTTGTTGAGGTGTCCTTGGAACTATCATTTGCCTATGTATTCCATGCATATAACAATACCAGTTAAACTTGTGGCTGTAGAGCTCACCACCATTGTTATATCTTAGGCACTTCAATCTCCTGCTTGTTTCATTCTCAACCATAGCTTTCCAAATCTTAAAAGTGTCAAAAACATCAAATTTATTCTTTATACAATAGACCCATACCTTTCTTGTAGCATCATCTATGAAAGAGACATAATAATGTGATCCTCCAATAGAAGCAACCTGAGCCGGTCCCCACACATCTGTGTCAACAAGCTCCAATTTGTGCTTCTTCTTTGTTGACCCAATCTTGAGAAAACTCACCCTCTTCTATTTTCCAAAAATACAGTGTTCACAAAAATCTAGATCTATGCTTTTCAAATCTGAAAGCTTACCTTTTGACTTAAGAATAGACATTCCCTTCTCACTCATGTGGCCGAGCCTAGAGTGCCACAAATTTGCATCCACATCTGAAGTAGATAATACAGAAGGAGAATTATCAGTAATACAATTATATAAATAGAGAGTACCTACTCTCTTACCTCTGGCCAATACAAGTGCACCCTTGGTAACCTTCCAAGATTCAGCTGTGAGAGTTACTGTACAACCCTCATCCCCTAAATTTCCTACAGAAATTAGATTCCTCTTCTGGGTAGGAACATGCATGACATCTCTCAACACCCATGTGTTGCCATTCTACATTTTCAACTGCACTTTTCCTTTGTCAACAATTTTACAAGGCTCATCATCCCCTAAATAAACTATTTCAAAATCTCCATGGACATAGTCACTAAAATATTCTCTATTTGGGGTAGCATGAAAAGAGGCACCAGAATCTAAAACCCAAGATTCTATATTATTATGCAAAGAGAATATAAGAGCATCTTGTGCAATACCTGCAACTTTTGCTTCTTCTTTACCTTCATGCTGATTGTCCTCTTTAAGTTTTGACCAGCAATCTTTGCTTATGTGCCCTATCTTTCCACAATTCTAGCATTGTGGCTTCCTACCATTTCTGGATTTGGATCTACCTCTCATTTTGACTTAGACCTTGATCTCCCTTTCTTGCTCTTCTCTTTTTGCCTTCCCCTGCTCTCAAAACTTAAAGCATTCCCTGATGTTTCTTCTATGCTTTTCCTATGAATTTCTTCATTCAAGATTACACTAACAACATCATCTACTTTTAAAATATTTGAAGCAGATGCAGTATTACTAACTGCCATTACCAAGCTATCCCAACTCTCAAGTAAAGAGCATAAGATTAATAGAGCTTAAATTTCATCATCAAACACTATTTTGACTGAATTTAATTGATTTAAAATTCCATGGAAATCATTTAGATGATTAGATACAGATCCACCTTCCTGCATTTGCAAATTAAATAATTGCTTCATAAGATATACCTTATTTGAAGCTGAGGATTTTTCATATAAATTTACTAGAGTAGTCATTAACTCTATCGTTGACTTTGCCTGTGATAAATTAGATATCACAGTAGATGCCAGACTCAATCTTATAGATCCAAGAGCCTTTTTATCAAGAACTTCTCATTCTTCATCTTCCATGTATGTGGGCTTCCTTGAAACTCCACCTAATGGTAAGTATAGATCTTTCTGATACAGATAATCCTCTATCTGCATTCTCCATAATTGGTAATTCTTGCCATTGAACTTCTCCATTCTTAGTTTACTTTCTTCTACCATTGCTTCTCCCACTCAAACAAAAATCCCTGTGAGTAACCTGTAATCAATACACACTAAACAGATCTGAAACACCTGTTAGTCAACCTGAGCTCTGATACCACTTGTTGGGGATCAACCAAAAAAGTTGATTACTATGTGAAAGCAATAAAACACGGAATTGAACCAGAATGATAAGTAACTAGAATCATAAAATAGAAAACAATAAGAGATACAAGAAACCACCTTGAAAACTTGTATTAAACTCTTTATAGAAGGAATACAATTAAATAAACTTCTTTTCTTCCACACCTCTCTTAGATGTACAGATCTCTTTCTAGATCTCTTTCCCTCAAGAGTTCTCTCTCTCAATTATAATCAAATCCAACACTTGGATTGATACACATATATTTTACAATACTATTTTTTTAATAAGCTATGAAGATCTAATCCTATATATAATATTAAGAAACATGAGCATACAATTACAGCCATTAGATGCACCTCATAATCAAGGGCTCAAAACAGTCCTACTAAAGATAGAGATGCAGACTTAAGACTAACACTTAATCTTATCATGCAAACATTCTGTTCTATCCATGAAAATAGATTCTAGACGCACAGGTGATTGACATTAGTCCCTGCCTGTGACCGACGCCGGCATCTCCTAGTCGACTCCTGACCAACGTCGGTCTCTCCTAACTGAAGCCGGTGACTGTGTAATTCCTACAACCTGCAATTTGCTAATTTGGTGAAGCTTTTAGCTCCACACCTTAACATCAAAGCCTTTGCTTGGTCTTAAAATGACATGTTTGGTATTGACCCCTCTATTGTCACCCACAACATTGTCACCAATTAAGATGCTAAACTTGTTAAGTAGAAGCTTCATAAGATGCATCTTTGTATTTCTCTCTGTGTCAAAGAATCACTTCAATGCCTCCTTTCTATTAACTTTATCCAACCCATCGACTATCCACAATGGATTTCCAATATTGTTCATGTCACAAAAGTGACCAAGGGAATCCACATTTACACTAACTATCATGATTTAAACCTCACCTATCTAAAAGACAATTTCCCATTGCCAAGTATCGACCAAATTATTGATCTAAAGCTGGCCATGAGATGATATCACCTATGGATGGACTCTTTGGATATAATCAAATCCTAGTTTCTCTTGAGGATCAACACAAGACAACCTTTATTACCCCATGGGGGACTTTTTGTTATCAGGTCATGCCTTTTGGGTTGAAGAATGCTAGTACAACCTACCAATGTACCATGACCTACATTTTCCATGATCTCCTAAAAAAAATTATGGAAAATTACTTAGATGACTTACTCAACCAATCTAAACTTCATCAAGAACACTTGATGATTCTCAGAACTATATTTACTCATCTCCTCCAATATAACATTTAACTAAACCCAAAGAAATGTGTCTTTGTTGATCTTTCTAGTAAGCTCTTCAATTTTATCATTTCTCTTCATGTTATCAAGGTTGATCTTGCTAAGGTTAGAGAAATCCTAGAGATGCCTCCACCTACTAATATCAAATAACTCTATAGCCTACAAGGCAAACATCAATCAATTCACCACTTCATTTCCCAGTTGTCAGATCACTACCAACCTTTTCACCATCTCCTTAAAAAGGATGTCTCCTTCCATTATAATACAAATTTATAGGAAGCTTTTGATGCACTTAAACAATACCTCCTTTCCCCACTAGTTCTTATTCTACCTAAGAAAAATCAGCCTTTCTACCTATACATCTCCACAACAGACCATTCTCTAGGTGTTATGATTACACATCGAGATGACCAACATCAAGCAAATGTAGTTTATTACATAAGCTACACAATTATTGATTATAAGACTCGATATAACCATACTAAAAAAATTGCCTTGCATTGGTCTTTTCTACCTCCAAGCTTCACCATTATCTCCTAAATCATAAAACCTATGTGGTCACCCATACTAATCCCCTTAATTACATGCATTCCAAACCATATCATAACCAATGTGTAGCTCGGTGGCTCATGCTTCTTGTTGAATTTGACTTAGATTTCATTCAAAAAAAGTCTATTAAATGGAAAACAATCACTGAGCAGTTAGTTGTTGCCCTTTTACCTGACAATCAGCCTTAAAGCCTCAAATTCCCTAATGAATCTATTACAATGATATCCACTGATGACATCTCCTATCAAATGATGATGTTCTTTGATGGATCTAAATTCCTACATGGTCGGGGTGTCGGGGTCATTCTTATTCCTCTAGATGGTGAGCCTATGCCTTTGTCATTTAAACTAGATTTTGAATGCACTAATACTATGGCCGAATATGAGGCTTTGATAATAGGACTTCAAACAACTTTCTTCTTCGATATCAAATCCATAACCATTTTTGGTGATTCTCAACTAGTGGTTAACCAAGTTAATGGTTCTTAGCTATAGAAAAATGAAATTTTACAGTGATATAAACATCATGTAGATATGTTTTTAGGATCATTTAACTCTTATCTCTTGTAAACTATTCCTTGATCTAAAATCAAGTTTGCTGACATGATGGCTTCACTTGTTTCAAACATACCCTCTTCATCCTCCTCTTTAAAAATCTATGTCATCATGCATCACTTAACATTACCCTCCTATGTCTTAGTTAACATCCTTTTTGTCATAAATGTAATAATGAACCCATAAGACTTATGGTACAAACAACTCACAAATTATATTTCCTTCTCTATTACCCCTTCAGATCTCTCCAATAATATGAAATGGGCCTTCCTAAAATGTTCCACGCATTACACTATACTAGGGGGAATTCTCTAAAATCAAGGTTTTTATGGTCTTATCCTTAGATGCCTCACTAGTACTGAGACTCCCTTTGCTATTAAGGAAGTCCATGATGGGATTTATGGTGGGAATTTGAATGGTCACACACTTGCCAAATGTATCCTTCAACTTGGTTATTATTGGCCCACACTTCATCAAAACTTTGCTGATTACATTTGACATTGCTTCAAGTGTCAACAACATTCTAACCTCTTTCACATTCCTATTCATGCATTAAAAATCACTAAAGACTATTGGCCCTTGCGCTAATGGGTCTTAGATCTAATTAGAGAGATTAATCCTCATTCATCCCTCCATCACCATTCTATTATTATTGCTACATAATACTTCACTAAGTGGGTCAAGGCCATCCCTCTCATCTCCACTAAAGCTAAAAAAATTGTTGACTTATTCAACCATCACATCATCTATCATTTTGGTGTCCCTCATAAGATTATAACATATAATGGAAAGTCTCTCCAAAACAAGACTATTTAAAGTCTTTGTGATACATTTGGAATCAAATTAAGTTTCTCATCACCATACTATCCACAAGCTAATGGATAGGTATAAGATTCTAACAAAACATTGACCAAAATTATAATGAATGTGGCCAATGATATGGGCAAGGATTGGCACACACACACATTCCTTTTGCTTTATGGGCTTACCACACTAGCATTCGAACCCCTATGAGTGCTACACCTTTTCATTGGTATATGGAATGGAGGCTATTTTTCCTCTTGAAGTATAGATTCCTTCTCTTCACATTTATCTACATGACATACTAATGATGACTTTCACCAAGAACATTTGGCTCAACTTGAATTTCTTTATGAGCACCATTTCATAGCCCTCAACCACCTCCAAATCTATCAAGAGCGTATCAAACATGCTTATAAAAAAAACCTCAAAGAGTGAGATTTCAATATAGGATATCTTGTCTTAAAATAAAATCAACATGTGATGAACATGGAGAAAATCAAATGGGGTAAGTTTGGTCATAATTTCCTTGGACCTTATATCATAACTCACAAGTATGGCTTAGGAACTTATCACTTATTTTCTCTTAAAGGAAGACTAGAACTTGAGCCTTTAAATGCCTTACACCTATGAACATTATTTTGTTAACAAGCATCACTTTACCTCATGTTTAAATTGAGCTCATGAATGTAATAGGTATGGCTCAGGAACTTATCACTTGTCTTCTCTTGAAGGAAGACTAGAACTTGAGCCTTTAATTGCTTTACACCTATGACCATTCTTTTGTTAACAAGCATCACTTTACCTTCTGTTTAAATTAAGCTCATCCCTTAAGCATCCCTATTACATTCATTTCCCTTCCTCTTCACCCTTAATCCTATACACTTAGTTCACTTACATAGTGGTATGGTTTTGTCCTCAAAATGGAAAACTCCTAAGCCTCTACAGTCTTGTCCATGACTAAAAGCAAAAAAAATGGGATATTTGAAAAAATTATAAACATCTTAGGTCATACTTCTTAACATAGACTACTCCCTTGAAGGACAACTACGTAACTTCCCTTTGCTACTATCAATAGACTGCTCCCTTGAGGGACAACTATTTAAAATTAAAAACAAACATTTAGACCACTCCCTTGAAGGATGGCCAAGCCAAGATTTGTTCTCAAAGGGAAAAAAATGAAAAAGGCTTCTCACAGCTTTATACAACCTTAACCCATACAAAATTCCATTTTAGTCTTCCCTCTTTGATCATCCTATACAAAAAAAAAGAATCTTTAAGTCATGGATTTGACCATAGTAGCTCTCGGGTCACCCACAGTAAGGGCATATCATCCCTACATTTTAGGTTATGCTACTTAAACATTTTTCCTCATTTTACCCTTTTTCCCCTCATACTCTTTCAAGGGACTATGAAGCTCACTTAATTTAAGGTAAACACGACACTTCTCTAACAAATATAATGGTTCAAAAATATAATGCATGAAAGAGGCTCATCTTCCTGAGCCTATTTATGTTCTAATTATGATCTTTGCCAATGCATGAGCATTCTGCCTCTTTATTTTCCCATCCACATTAGAAGTCAATCTTTCTATTTGAGATGAAGAAACAATGTCATACCAACAATAACAAATCCCACTCAATTTATTTTATGCATACACCATCATAAATATGGAAAAATGTTGAAATAAACTAATAGAATTAATCTATTAATTTTAAGCATACACCATCATGAAATATGGAAAAATGCTAAGATAAAACTTATCAACCAAATATGATTATACCATCACATATATGGTAAAGGCTATTCTAACTCAACTAACATGATCAACATTAACATCAAAATTAACATATCATAACATGATCATAATAAACACATCTCAAATGAACACATAGCAATAAATGAACATCTCATGTGTGTATGTGTGTGTGTGTATATATATATATATATACACATACACACATGAGATGTTCATTTATTGTTATGTGTTCATTTGAGATGTGTTTATTATGATTATGATTATGATATAGATGATGATTATGTTATGCTATGTTAATTTTGATGTTAATGCTGATTATGTTACACATGAGATGTTCATTTATTGCTATGTGTTCATTTGAGATGCGTTTATTATGATTATGATGATGATATAGATGATGATATATCTATTTGTGTGTGTGTGATCAAAATAATCATCATTTACATCATCATAATATCTCTCTCTCTCAAAATATACATCTTGCATCTTCAGCTCGTAGGCTAATATACATATAAGGTATATACTCAAAACTAGAAAAATTTGACACTTAGGGTCCTTAAGGCTCTTCACATGGTCATGAGGAGGCAATGTCATCACCAATCTCCACCCATATATGTCTGTGTGAGCTAGAATACATTGCACATGACATCAACCTCTCCTTCTTTCTAAAATTTGAATATCTCTAAATCTATGGGAACTCTCTAATCTCCCTCTCATAGTAGGTAATCTCATCTAGGGTAGTCAAATATCTCACCATAGATATAGTCTATGGAGGTCCCATATCACCTAATGATGGTCCAACCTATATTGGTCCTTGTGGTGGTAGAGGAGTAGCTTGGCCTACTACTCTTAGACTATCTCTCTCTACTATCATTTTAGTCACCTAACCCTATAAAACAATAACCTAGCCCTTTAGTGCTATAACTTGGCACTGTAGAGCTGCAATCTGACCCTGCAATGTCACCACCTACCGCTATAAGGCTAAAACTTATGTCTAGGTGATCTTTTGAGCCTACACTTCTACATCTCAAGCCTACACTACTACATCTTGGGCTTATACCACTACATCCCTCTCTCTCACCAACCCCTATAAATCTAGTGGTGGCCTCTTAACCTCCACCATTGGGTGTAACCCTACCCACCAAACTGTATAGGCCATTATGCACCCTAGGTCTCCAACACCTAGCCCTATTAGTAGCTCCTCAAAATCTAGCCCACCTATCTCTTAGGGTAATGGTATGGGTGCCTCTATGTCATCCCTCTTGTATTGAGGGAAGGTAGGCATAATATATTATAGTAGAACAAACTACCTCCTAACCCATGCCATGAGTATCATCTCCAACTCACCAGCCCATCTCCCCCTAACCCATAGTGAGCTCTAAAACTCAACAAGTTATTTTGCCTATCCTCTAAAAATTAGGTATGTCAAATATGACCTCCATAAAATATCTATAGAGATCAAGCCCTAGATCATGTGCCTATCATAGGTAATGTCCCAAACCATGCCATCCACTTGAGTCTATGTCATGTCCTCTCTCCACTTTCTAAAATAAACCCTAAAGCTAGCCAGTATAGTGGTAGGTAACCCTAGTGGTCATGTCAGCGTGATGTACTCATATTCCTAATAGTGTAGTAGATGGCTAACATACAAATTGTATTTCAATCATAGCCTCAAATCGCATATCTCTCTATATAACTATGACAAAATTATTAGAACCCAGGCAAAAATGGTCCATTACTCAACCATCTATACAAGCACACCTATCAATGCAATCAACAATCTACCACCATCTACATTTGGTAATACATACACCATGATCTTGATCATCATCAAGATATTCAGATGATGTTTTTCCTCATCAGCCATATAGAGTGGCTCATATGTGAAACTTAAAAAGTGGTAAGTCACCTCACTAACATGCTCTCCATATAAATTGAACATGTGTATATCATGCTCCTCTATTAATCATGTGAAGAGTTCCTCACCCTAGAGTGGTAGCCACAAAATCCTATACACATCCTCTTGAGTCACTGTTAACTCTCTGATTGGCAGATGGAAGGTGTTGGTGGTGTGATCCCACCTCTCAATCAATGTTATCATCAAGGACACATCCCAAGTGACTCGATAGTACCATCACACTCCTCCTAACCCCATGACCACCATATGATCCCACTCATTCAGAATGACATCCCTCCTCATACTTGTCAACAACCTTGGTAGATGATTTCGTAATGTCAACTCCATCCTCACTTGCATCCATACACAAATAACTTAAGTCACATACCTTTTAATATACTCTATCACTACCTTTTCCCTTCTCTTGGGGAGACCTACATTGGTCTAAGGCCCTAAACTAGGCTATGTAAGTAGCACTCAATTGACATAGGGTCTTTTAAGGTTAGCTTAGCCATAACTACCCTAGGCTTCACTGCCTCTCTCTCTACCCTAGGCCTACCTGCTTATCACAACTCTAGGCCTCACAACCTATATTCTTGACTCTTGACACTATGACCTATCTTTTAAGCCTTAGACCTCTCTACCTATCTTAACTTAAATTTTTACCCATTTCTCCTATCACACCTTTTTAGATATTTTTTCCTAGGCTCTAGGAGAACTACATTGGCTTGAGGCCCTAAACTAGGCTATGTAGGTAACACTCAGTTGACATGGGGTCTTCTAAGGCTAGCTCGGCCATTAAGCTAGTTGAGTACTTTCACTAAGGATCCAAAATCACCCTTCTTCCTATTTTTCTACATTTTTATTGTCACTAATGTTAGCATTAATGCCAATGCTAATGATTTATAGGCCTAAGTATTAGCTAACATTGGTAGGCACTTGTCAACCTCGATGTCATGTTAGCTGACATCAATGGACCTCACCAATATTAGCAACTAGTTTAGCCTAAGGGCTAAATGACTAAAACCCAAACTTACCTATTTCACCTAAAAAACCTACCCACAAAACCCCCTATCTTATCATACAACTACCCTACCCTATTTTCTACCCCTCCACTAACATTTTATACACCCCCACCTCTCAATTAGCCTAAAAATTACAAATACCAAAATCAAACTTCAAACTAAGTAGTAGAAGCTCTAACCTCATCTCTTCAACTCCTCTTGGTTGGCACCATTGGTACTTGTGGTGGTGTGCCTCCCAATGGGTCCCCTCCTTGAGCTACCATCTCAAATCACTCTACAAGATCTATTTCTCCTCTCTAATCACAAAGTTACAAATGAGTTTAGTTGGCCACCAAACCCCCTTTTGTCAAGTTTGGTCAGTTGTTGATGTTAGCGTTCTTAACCTAACCTTCTGACATTGTTTCTTACACCTATTGACATTGAAAATGTTTCCCTAAGTTTATCGACATTGGCATTTTATATTAATAATATTAGCAATATTACCGATGTTGGCACCATTCATATAAATTCTTTTTCAAACCAAGTAACATAACTTTTTAAATTTTACCCATACACTATGGAAATTAGAGTTCACATATATCTCCCCCAACCATCACAAACACCATTGGAGATCACTTACATCTTCACCCATGATGACTTTGCTTGGAGATCATGAATATATCCTCACTCATTAACCCTTTTATACCAACCTTGCATTACTTGTCTTGAACGCTTATGCTATTCCACTATAGTTGGCTATTGTGCACACACATGTATATTAGGTGTTTTGGATATCAACCAATCTAATCTTATCACCTTCAACCCTTTTGTGTTTCCCAGGGGCACTTCTTACCTTGAATACCTATGACACATTAACCATTGGAGTTATAACTTTAATTGTTTTGACCTATCAACTATCATTTACAAGCTATGCTTTGGTTACTTCTATCTAAGTCCTCTTTAACCTTACCTATTCTTGACTTTGTTGACTATAAATTATTACATTAAATTCCTACAAAGTGATACTAAATTCTCCACTATTCACTCAATCACCTTTTTATCAAACCAATCCCTGATTCCAATTTCTCCTCCATTAATTCCCATTTTGAGGGGGGATACCTCATCCAATACTTAGAGCATCTAATGCATATTTTTGTCTTGAAACATGTTAGTACAAATTACAAGACAAAAAGGGGCAAATATAGACACCAAAATTACGTCACACACATGTGCATAACTCCTTGTGTTGAAACCCCCTTAAGCCTATTTTAATTATAATTATTAATCTCCCTAACCCATGTTTTACCCCTCACACATTTAATTAATTTAAAATACTTAATTAAGTTAATTAAAAACCCCTTTTGCCACCTTACCTGGCCACCTCACCCTATGACTAATTCCCACTTTATGAGTCACCTCAAGACCTGGTCCCCTCATCCTAACTACCCAATACTTATTCCCACTTCCAAACTAAAATCCTAATCAACTACCTCCTTCCTAACCTCTTATTTTTACCATTTTATAATGGGTGTCACACTTAACATGAAATACAATAGAAAATAAGCCAAAAATAGTAAGGTTTACCTATTATAAAGTCATTGACATTAGTCAAACCATGACTGACATCGACATGATCACTGACATTAGTAATATAAGCCAAACTCCAACCTAAAGTTCAGGTCAAAAAAAATTAATAAAATTCATTCTTACTCAGATTCAAGCTCTAGGCATTCTATTTTCAACATCTTGTCTTACATTCACCTTGTGTAAGTCAATCATGATCAACAACTAAGCTCTTGAGGACCAATATCACCTGCTTATTCTCTTTGTTCAAGGATTCAAGTTCATACTCTCTATTAGGGATCATCAATCTGGTATATATCATTAGATAACCATAGCTAAGTACATCACTTATCTTGTAGGTCATTTAAACATTTATTCTACTATTTATGATATATACTATGAATTACTTTACACACTTCTGACTAAACCCTTATGAGGGAGTTATAAAGCTTCCTCACTTATTTCCCCTTAACCTAACATACCAAACCTCTAACCAAATCTACCCAAGCCATAATCTCTCTCTCATAACTCTTCCAACTTTCTAGACCTAATCCAAACCATTTATTAGACCCAAAAAAGCCTTTTATAAGCTCTCTAACAATTATTTTCCCCATTGACCTTGGTAGCCTAATCAACATTGATCACCTCACTACTGACCTCAGAAGTATAACCAATATCAGTCACTCCCCTACTAACATTGACTACTATGGATTCTCTAGCCTCTTCAAAACTTACCCAAATAACTTCTAAAATATAAACAAAGTACATCGCCTATACCCAGTCACTCTCTACTACATACAGGTCGTTAATAATGGTAATTTTATCTCTCTTTCACTCTCTTTACCTCTCTTTCAATTATTTATTATTATTTATCTCTCAAAAGTGGATTTTCATCTCTAAGTAAGTTTCACACTTCCTAGAACAAGCACATAGCTTGGTAGCCCATTTACTTAACTACTAACAAACATATTGTGGTAGTTATTTCTTACTTACAAGTAATCCTCCCCAGCTAAAGAGGAGTGCTCATAATGTCTAGATACGATGTGCAAACCAAATCAAGATTCATTATAATCACTTATCCACATCCTTCTTTTTATTTTCCTTTAAACATAAAATAAGCAAAATTTAGTGAAACACGCAGCATGACCAACAAAATATAGAAAAATTGGTCTAGTATGTCAAGATGAAGAAGTCATGGGATGTTGATACATGGATTGATATTGAGGTTTTTGGATATGATATCCCAAATGTTGTCATTAATTTTGGAAGCACATTAGATATGATTCCTAGATTAACATGGGAAGCAATTAGATGAACAACTCTTATTTATAGCCTAGTAACTCTGAGCTCGACTGACTATAGAAAAGTTAAGCCTATTGGTAGATTGGAAGATGTTGAGATCAAAGTTGTAAACTTGTCTCTACAAGGAGATTCTAAGGTCATAGACATGAAAATTGTAGCAAAACACTACCCTATCTTGATAAGAAAAAATGGGTGTATGATAGTTGGATGACTATAAATATATAACACAACTAGCTTAAAGCACATCAAGATGATAAGGTTGTGCTCATTCCTCTCAATAGAGTACACAAACCATACATAATTCTTGTTAAAATAAACTCTCCACATGTGCCATAAGGAATTAGTTAGATGAAGGTCAATACTGAGGAGTATTCAAATGCTTTGTACATAACACAATGTAATTGCTTGTACTAATAGGCTAAACCTCAACTATAATCACTTCTCACCTAGTAATTAAACACATCAAAATAACGGAAACTAAAACCAATAATTGTAAATTAGTTTGCTATTGAACACTGTGCCTCTATGTCTACAAAATACCCAATAATTGTAAATTAGTTTGTTATTAAACACTATGCCTCTATGTCTATAAAATATCCCACTTTCTCAAAAGTTAATTTCCTATATCAATCTGATGATCAAATTTAGGATTACATAAAACCAATAATGGAAGTCACCTTACCTTGGGAAGCAACTTCATCTATCATTAGAGATTTAGATACTCATCTCCTTAACTAGGCTTGTGGTGACCATGAACTCTAGCCCATGAGGATGATATTTATGCATGAATGCCATCTACTTATATACTATGTAATGGAGGACATCAATTATTTTATTCTACACCTACAAGTACATATTCCAACTATCAATCAATAGGTTAACACACTTAACTATGCCTTGAAATGAGTTGCTACAACCTAGTGGGTAACTCATCGAGACAATAAACTTGAGTGGGATGACACTTATAAACTCATGATTAGTATATTTCATCTACCATAATTCATTTACACTAACTGGACATTTTTTTAAGAAGGTGAGTGCCCTAAGATTCATGTACATAAATGTGTTGAAGTTTGGAATGAGGAACATGTGGCACCCAAGTATTGGGTTCAAATTTTCTACTGTACACTTACTCCACTACCCACAACATGGTACATGCATTAGAATTGTATGAGATAAACCAAACAATGGGTATAAGTTTAGAGTGATTTCATATAAACTTTTGTCTTTGAAGATGAAAATCCTCTAGTTCATAATTCACTATAGAAACTCAAGTACTTTCTATTTCATGAGTGTGCAGAATATTTGAGCACCAAAATAGAATTAAATATGTATACAAATATAACCTTTGATCTTAATTCAACATTTCAAAGGTATAAGGCTACTAAAACTAAAGAACAAGCATTTACATAGCCTTGTCACTGAATCCAATATGAGGTAAAAGATAGTGAATATTTTGATTCTAATGTTGATTTAGATTTGATTGATTTATTTGGACCTAAGTGGCCTATAAAACCACTCTAGGACACTATCATAACACTAACTAAATATGATAATATATGCAACATCGAAATCCTAGAATAAGAAGGGCAAAATAAGATCTAAGAATATGTAGATGAAGGAAAACATAATATTTATTAGTATCCTCTCAAGAAGCATGTTGCTAGCATTAAAATAGAGGAGGTTACAAAACTAACAAGCATAGGTGACTATTGGATGGAGAATGAAATTTTTTAATCCCTACAAATTCTAAGGGATTACCAAGATGTCTTTCTTACAAAATTCTCAGAGGTTTGAGAACTTGACCTATCTCTTGGTGAGATGCACATTGAATTGAAGGAGTGCACATGTCTGATCAAGAAGTGGTCATATAAACACAATCCCAATATGAATCTAAAATTAAAGGTAGATTTGGATAGAATTCAAGATGTAGGGATAATCTATCTAGTATAAAAATCTAACTAGGTAATCCTAATGGTAGTTTATCCCAAGAAAATGGGATAAATCTAGGTATGTAGGGACTACTAGATTCTGAATGATGCTTTCATAATTGATCTATTCCCCATACCATTTATAGATGAAGTTTTGGAGTCTATCATAGGATATGAAATATATTATTTTATGGATGAGTTTAATGGATACCATACAATTTTGATCATAGAGGAGGATCGAGCCAAAATAACTTTTGTAATAAAGTGGGGTTATTTTTCATATAAATTCATGCCATTTGGCCTAAATAATTTACCTATGGTGTTCTTGCATGTAGTAGTTACAACATTTAAATATTTCATCTATGATTTCCTAGAAGTTTGTCTAGATGATTATGAAGTCTTCTCCCTATTCAAAGAGCATTTGTCCAAGTTGTGTTTGATGTTAGAATGATGTTGAGGTTTACACATCACTTTAAATTTGAAGAAACATTTATTCTTTAAAACTTTTGGTGTTTTACTTGGACATGTTATTTTTAGTGATGGCATCTTGGTGGATTAGTCTAAAATCATAGTAATCTTGAGTATTCCACCACCTATTAGTTCCACTGAAGTGCATTCCTTTCTCAATCACACAGGTTACTACCAAAAATTTATCATAGGCTATGTAGTGATTTCATTTCCACTAGAAGCCTTACTGTACAATAATGTTAAGTTCATATGGACATCTAAATTCCAAACAACTTTAATTAAGCTAAAATAGTGACTAGTCACTATGCCCATACTTATTTTCCTAGATTGGAGTAAGCCATTTCATGTACATGTAGATGCTTTGAGAATCATAGTTGGGGATATATTTTCATAGCTCAAATATGGTGTGCTTGATCACCTTATCTATTTTTTTAGCCATAAATTGTTAGATGTAGAGAAAAATTATACAACTATAGAATGAGAAGCATTGGACATTGCATTTGCACTACAAAAATTTTAGCACTATCTTTTGGTAACATCATTCAAAGTTTTTACTTACCATCAAGCCTTATGTCATCTGGTCAATAAAATAATGTTAGGAGGATGAATATCTTGCTAGTTGATACTGATTTACAAATATCAATTCTGTATAAATGTAAAACCAAGTAGAGAAAATGTGGGACTTGACCACCTTAGCGATATTCTCAATGGTGAAGTGTTGTAAGAACTACAAGAAGACATTTTTGATGTGCACCTCTTCCATGCCTCTATGATTCTTGAAAAATTTGAAGCCATTACAAACTTCCTTGAGAAAGGAATCTTCCCTGTGCACTTTTAGTAATGAGATAAAAATTAGTTTGTAACTAGAGCACTACCATACACTATCATTAATGGACTATTATATCACTTGGGAAAGGTTGAAGTCTTGCACAAGGTTGACCTAGAATACAAACACCCTAAATTCTTAGAGGAAGCTTATCAAGGAGTTAGAGGAGGAAATTTTATAGGAGAGGCTATAGCTAAAAATATTCTATAGAGCAGACTATGGTAGCCAAATTTTTTCTAGGATGCACATAAAGTTGCACAACATTGTGATGTTTACTAATGTATGGTAAAACCACTCCAAAAATATGAGATTCCCTTACAAAGTCTATTAGCATATCAACCATTAAAATAGTGGGGTATTAATTTTGTAAGACCAATCAACCCACCAAGAAATTGCAGTAAATCCAAAATACATCATTACTATGATAGATTATTTTACTAAGTGGGTTGAAGCTACTACCACTCCTAGCTGTGGTGTGAATGATATAACAAAGTTTTTATATAAAAATATCATTACCAAGTTTGGATGTCTGATCAAATTAGTCATCAATAGAGGAATGCACTTCTTAAACAATACCATAAATACCTTGATTGAAGATTTTATGATCACTCATCATAAAATCATTACCTATCATCTGTAGGTGAATGCATAGGTTGAAGCTTCAAATAAGGTACCAGGGAAAATGTTCATGAAAATATATGATGTCAAGTGGGATGACTAGGAGGATCACATTATTATGATTTTATAATCATATTACAAAAATTATAAAAGTGCTATAGGATTTACACCATTTTAGTTGGTGTATGGTTAGGAAGAAGTCATGCCAATGGAGTATCTAGTACGTAGCCTACACATCACTATGGGCATGCATTTAGGAGATCAAGAATATCTCACTAATTTGATCCTAGAACTAAATAGTATGGATGATTTTAGACAAATATCATCATGAAAACAAGAAGTACATAAGAAAATTTAAAAAGTGTGGCATGATAGGAACCTATGTGACAAAGAATTCCATAAAGATCAGCTAGTTTTGTTGTATGATAGCAAGTTTAGAGCATTCTTAGGAAAAATAAAAATAAGATGGAAAGGGCCTTACATTATACATGACTTAACATAGCAAATAATTTTATTTTTAAGGGATATATAGAGAATCATATTTCCAATGTGAGTAAATGGTTGTAGACTTAAGCCCTACTACCAATAGTCTATTGATCTCATTCTACAAGCTGAGTGGGTACTGAGTAGCATCATGTAGATTAGGATTTCAATATTTTGAAATTTTTCTATGTATGTTTATTTTTTATTTTGTTTGTTTATAGATAATCTTAGAATTAACGTTGGTGAAGTACAAAGACCAAGCATTATATGCACCAGACGTGTGTAAGAAGATCCACATGTATAGCCAAAAAAGTCAAAGACCAATGAATAAAATTTATTAAGTCTAAGAAAGATGTTGAAACATCACATTAACAAGATATCCATCAGATATCAATCATCCACTAGAATTAAATGTAGGATCTAAGGGTCAATGGATGCGATCTTCAATAAATCGGTGACTAGTCAACATTAGTAGCTTAAAGGGTATAACGATGTAAATCCACACATGTGATAATGACTAACTACTTTAATGGCCAAATCAAAAATGGATTAACCACATCTGATATTGTATTCAAGACAAGTGGATAGATAGGCATGGCCTGGACATGAAAGATAAGAGATGCAAAATGTATAAAAGCTAACTTTGAACTCCATGTTCACATTTCATCCTTAGAATATTTTCAAATAGCTACATCTATCAAGAGATAAACTATTTCCATTAAAAAAAGCATTTAGAAGTAGCCAAAGTTCTTCTCATTCCACCATGGATACCATGCCACTAATTTGATTCCTCTCTAAAACATAAAAATAAGCCATGGGTGTTTGCATGGTTCTTTGATACACTAAATACAATGATTAGGAGATGTTTCAATATCTATGTGAAGTCAAAAAAAAGAAATTTTGTCCTAACCCTATTGATTTTGTGTAACCACTCACCCTTTTAGCTCCCTATATATTTTAAAATACATACATTGAGCATTTACTATGAATGACAACCTTTGGTGACATGGGAGAGATTTTTCAAGTATTGCTTGGATGATATAATGATGATGCTATCTATTTGGGACCATATGAGATGGTGGTCACCAATACATAAGCTATGTCTTGAGCATTGGGTATACCTACACATGGAGAATCTACTACCCTAAAATACCAAAATGCCTCCTATCTTGCAAGAAGTTTGGGACCTATATGTGTGGAAAAACTGAAGGATCTTGGTTTATGAAATTCTAGATGAACCTATGCATATTCTTGTCCAATGCATCACTAGATGGTTTTAGTAGATAACTAAGTATACCAAATAAATTCCTAAGGGAATTGTGGACATCACTCATACGATGATATACCAAGGTGAAAAATTCAATTATCCTGAATACTTTGTACAAGAATTTCCCATGAACATTGACAAGTGTCACACTACTCTAAAATAAACCTTCTAGTATCAATTCCTCATCCTTCTCCTTTGTTTCAGATAGTGGAAATCACCTGATGGGGAAGTGTACCTAGATAAAAACTACTAGATAACATAGTAGTTACACACCATCATATGGATGCAAGAACATGGAGATCTTACACATGAAGGGAAGTTCAAATCTTGGCGGGAGGAATATCTAGATCTCATCGCTATACACCTTAGAGTCCCACTAGACATCATCTAGTATTTGGGACAACATGCCATAGTTATACTACTACCTAATGGAGTTTCCATCATAATTCATAAACTATCATGCTCACCTTTAAAACCACTTCCATTCTTCATCATGATGGATATGGTGTAGGTTGAGGTGGCCAGACAAAAAAACATGCAACTAAGCAAGCAACACCATTACAATTGATAACACCAAACATATACATTCCTACTATTTAACCATCAACACTAGTATCCAATTCACAATAGTATACCCTCATTCAATTTCTCCTCCTCCAAAGCACACAACATGCAACATGGCAACATGGAAGGATGACCTAAAGTTGTCCCAAATAGCTGGCTCATGTGATCTCATGGATATGGGAATTAATGTGTGGGAAGTCTACCAAGTCATTTTGGTAGACATGGCTAGATATTATTATGATAAGGAGGAAGAAAAAAATTTATCTTTTTGGAAGGTAGTGCACATAATGTAAATATACAAGCATGTTCCACCTAAGATATGGGTATAACTCCCAGATTATCCACCTTCTATTATTGTTAATACAATCAAAGATGATAAGGATCAACTTTAGTGTAGAATGGAATTCTCCTAGCCATTGACTGCTCCAACATTTTCACCTGATGTCATCTTCAAACCCCTACAAGAGACTCCACTAGAATAACTTGTACACAGGATGAGAATGAGATAGGAGATAGAGTCTCCCCTACCCTATATAAATTCACATTTGGTAGGTTAGTCACTATATAATAAGCACAACTAACTCCTAAATCTTTTACACCACTATCATGGTGCAAAATAGTCACCATTAGCATAAATAAATAATAGGTTCTGAGTTTAAAAGTACAACCAGAGGACTCCCCATAATCACCATGGGAATAGGATGTTGAATAAATGACACTAGATTAGATTATAGTTGAATAATCTGCTCACCCAGATGAATGTATGCATATGAAGGAAGAAAAGAAGAGAAATAAGAAGAAGCATAACACCAACAATAAAAATAATAATCCAAAGAAGTGAAGGCCTCCAAAAATTCCAAGGATGTAGAGTCATACATATATAAAACTCAAGAGATGTCCCAACAAGTCCAAGAAGTAGCCATCACACAATAACAAGTACAAGAGGAGAAGGAGAAGAAAAAAGAACAAGAATAAAAATGGTAACAAGATGTAATAGACCAGGTGAAGCAATATGCAAAAGAGGAATAAGGAGGAACATGATGAAGCCCTATGGCAACAACAAGTGCAATCACAAGTACAAGCCTAGGTGTAAGCCCGAGATATGTAGGAATAAGAATAGAAGAAGAAATAAGAAGAGGAACATATGAAGAAGGAAGAATAATAAAAGAATAATAAAGAAGAAGAAGATGAGAGAAAGAAGAAGGAAGAGGAAGAGAAGACCAAGAAAGAATAAAAGGACAAGATAAGATAGGAATCATAAAATAATAAGTAATAAAAAGAGGAAGAGAAAAGAAAGAGGGAAGAAGAAGATAGGAGGAAGAGGCAAAATAAAAATGAATGAGGATGTTACACAACAAGATAAGATAATAACATAGGCCACAACATAACAACAAGTATCAGCCATAACACAAGCACAATCATAGTCACCATAGCTTCCACTAAGAGGTGTATGTCTCTAGGATGTTCCGTCAGTCACTACTTGGCACACCACATTTTCCCTCCCTCTAGCCATCATGCCATAATAAGATCTTATAGTAATGACAAAAACACTAGTCACTCTTCCAGTCAGATAAGAGGCCTCTTTATATGTCTCTTAGTTTCCTTTGAATAAATAATTAGAAGGTGTCGTATCATTTTAGGAGACTATTATACAAAAGGATACCTCCTTAGAGCAAGATCAGGATCAATCAAAGGTATAGAATGTAGAACTTAGGGCTCACATACACGAAGAATAAAAGATAATTGAAGACATTTGATCAACCTTGTCCTCTTGAGTCATAGGGTAACAAGTCATTTTATACCATAGAGAGATTAATACCTTGGTCATAGAGCTCATGAAAAATTGATGTGTAATATTGCAGCTTCATACACTTGGAAACTTGGACTAAAAATCAAAGATTGACACCATGACTTTGATTAATCTACTAGAGGACTATCAAATTATGCTTGACATTTCAACCCTCCAAGCCCATTAGATCACATGTAGTCTTCTATATTAGAAGTAGAATCTCAATAGTACCTTGACTATCTCAAGCACAGACTTCACTATAGCTGCCACATCCCACACACCCATGCACACCCTAACTACATCGATCGATAAAACTAAACTTACTCTCCAATAATCCTTAAATGCTAGGGATAATGTGAATGACCAAATTTTTAGTTGGAAATAAGACTTACAATGCAATGGATTTATAGGAGAATAGGTAGATAGACATGTAGAAAAGCTAGAATAGTTGAGTGCAGAGATTTGATTGAAGGTCAGTAATACAAGGGTAAACCTAAGTACCACTCAGAATAGAGACTTGAAGGAACTAATTGGGTGCTAGACACAAATGCATATCTTGATCCACATGGTTAAGAAAGTGATGCTTGACTAAGATGCATTCAAGACTGACCTATCTCCATTCCATAATGAGATAACCCTGATGTTAAAAGTTCTTGTGTACAGGCCACCATCAAAGCTCCAAAAAGAGCTCACACAGTGCATAATTACTCAGATTGAGATGAAGGATCCTACTATCTATCCTTATTCTTTAGAAACACCACCTCTTTCTATTTTAATACTATGTAATATGCAAAGTTTGGAAAGTTTTATAAACTTTTGAATAATTTTTTTTTTGTATTGGGATAACTAGTGAGACAAGCAAGGATTGGATGGTTGAAAACCTATAAATGTATCCACTTAGTTACATCAACCTATTTAAGTCCTAAAAGGGTGATAGGTTAGTATATTTCTTAGTTTAAAACCCAAAAGGGTGGCTAAGTAGTGTGTAAGAGGTGAAAATTAAAAATGGTGCCTTGAGCGATTATTGTGACTCTTGTTAGTCTACTCAAGTTTTTAGCTTCTACCCTCAAACACACATTTAGATGAACCTACGACATTGTCTCAGGATGATACAACACTTTAAGTTTGGAAAAGTTTTGGGAGAAGAAAATTGGATAAGAAAAGTTGCATAAGATATTCTTTGAATATTCATGCATTATATATAAAATTATCAACTATATGTATTTTGTCCTATCCTATCAGCTTGTGAAAGGATAGAAGATGAATAATCTCCTCATTTTGGCACCAATATATGAAGAAGAATATGAATATTAAGGAACTGTAGTGACTATAAATATGTATGCTTGTATGAAGAAATTATTAACCTTTTCTTAGATCAATATAAACTTTTTTTTTATGGTTATGTATCGTATTTATTATGTTATTCCTTGTATGTGTTATCACATTTAATGTTTGGTTTAATCTATCTTAAATTAATCTAAATTATCTATAACCCTAAATAAAACTTTGGTTAATCTTAGTTCCTTTTAGATCATGCAATACCTCATCTCTATCATGCTTATGGTAAATATGAATTCATTGTACTATCCTATGTAGACTAATAAAACTTAGTTATCCTCATCCTTAGCATGTTCTATTGAACTAGTAACCTCTGCTAATAGATAACATATTATTTTTATATCAAACATGCATCTTATATGTATAAATGAGTGTTGTATATGAAATAAAAACTTTTATATGGACTAATATGTTCAAATTTTCTTTACCCATTATCCATGCTAAGTTTGAGACATTTTATCCATAGGTGATAGTATACATATGGTATTACTCTAAAACCCCTAGATTACTGAGCTTTATATTATATACACATGTCTTACTAACATTTATATCTTCCATAATGTACATGATTATATTATTTTCTAGGATATGATCTCATGACATATGCATATTTTAGACTACCTTTAATAATTATATGTTCCATGAATGTTGTTTACTTGTACATAGTAGATTACAATTTTGATTGTCTATTATGTTTTCCCTTGGTCCTTATGTCATATTATTTTATTGATGCATTATTATGAGATCTTATGGTTTGTGTGAAAAAAATTAACATGCCCTTACTTTGGCCCTTATCCCTATGTATGATGTGTGACATTTGAACATGTCCTTGTTTTGTCCCTTGGCCTTATATGTGGTGTGTGACATTTGGACATGTCCTTGCATTGGCCCTTTTCACTATGTGTGGTGTGTGAAATTTGAGCATGTCCTTTATTTGGTACTTGGCCATATATGTGTGAGACATTTTAATGTCTCCTATTTTTTAAATTATTCATGTTTATCACTTATGAAATATTTCATTTTCTAACAGTTGAACATGTCCCATGTATGCATCCCCTAGCCTTGTCACTTGACATTTATATCATGTTAATTATTGAGCTTGTTGAGTTTGATAATTTTAATGATACATATCATTCACTCATAACATAACTTACTAATTCCATATTTTCACTCCATGAGCTTCATTGATACATATTATAGGCTTTGCCTCTTAAGTAACCTATAAACTAAAAATCTCACTATACAAACACATCTCTTTTACAAATGCTACATTTTTCAATGATATATTTTTATTATTCATATTAAAAGTTCAATTTTATTTTGAAATGAGTAAATTTTTTATAATTTATTTCCTCACCTAAAAAGTGGGTCATTTCAGTGGCCTTTTCATGCATAAAATCCTTTCTTCAAAAAGTGTCAAAAATAAATTTGGCACAAATATAACTTTAGAAGTTAAATTAAAATTTAGTTTCTCACAAATACAATTTACACATTATGAGGTCATATTCCATGCATATTCACTCCACTTATAGTTTACACATTCCACAATTCTAGTGACGAGGAATTATACATATTTATGTTCACTATACTATTAAGATACATGATACACTATTACAAATGGGGAATTATACAAATTAATGTCTACATATATTATACGTTATCTAAAAATATGGTAGGGAAATTAAATACATCCATTCTCTTTTGACCATAAATTAGGATCAAATTTACAATTGAATCATCAACCATTTTTAGTGGTTGATTCAGTGCTAAGAGCATAATGCATAACATGGAGATTAATTCAACTCTAGCATTATGTGAGGAAATCAATTTTGGATTATGTATGCAATGAGAAAGGATTGAATTGAAACTATCCTATCTAAATATGTATAATCTAAGAAGGTAAACCAAGTATAACCCATGATACTTAATGAAATTGGGATATGACGAATGGATCCACTAAACCTAGCAAGGGGAGAACCTACAATAAAATGTCAAGAGAAAGGGTTCCAAAGTGTCTAGGAAATCAACATAATGAAATAGCTCTAACTAGGTCTCTATTTAGAAAGTAATCAAATATTAAAATTAATTGATGTAAGGGTAAGGTTTATAAATGTATTAAAATGGATAATGAGCCATAGTAGGTAAATGGGGGCCTAGGCTACCTAAGGTGGATAAATAACAAGTTTGAATAATCCTATACACACACTAAGTTTAAGAGTAGATATAATTTAAACAAAGAGATGTAAATTCATTAAAAAATTAATTATGTAACTTATATTTATTGAAAGGAAATATCTAGAGTCAAAATTTACTTATCTTGAATAAGATCGATTGAATCCCAATCTCCCCATTAACCATAATTATTTTTAAGATATTTTTTTTGTTGTAAGGATCTCAATGGATAAATCAAGAACTAGGCTAAAATTACTCCTCTTATCACATCCAAGACTCCATAAGATAATATTTTCCTTCTAATACAAGATCTCAACAATAACTCCTACAATTATAGACTTAGGGCATAAGTATGAGTAATAGCAATTAAAAATGAATGTTACTCTCTATGGGATTGAAATGGTGACTTGTATTTATAGTGATGAATGACCTTCATCCCTATCAAATATTTATCTAACAATATCAACTATCTTTATTTAGTCTTAACTAGGTTGACTAACCTCAAACTATGTCAACTAGGCTAACCTAGTTATGAAGTGTATACTATAATATTTAAAAATACATCGAGTTGATTGATGTATTTGGGATGGGTCAGATAATGGTTAGAAATACATTGAACAGGTTGACATAGTAGGTAAATATATGTCTTGACATAGTTATAGGATACTATATGTAAGGAGATAGTTTAGGAGATCAAATTTGGGGAAGCTAAAATGAATATAAGGATGATAAATAAACAACAATGTCTCTCTTAAAGCACCATTAGTTTGTCCACCCAATTAGTAGTGACCTATTTAAGGTGTGAACTTAGATGTAAACTTGAAATGTTTATACAAAAGAGAAATCATAAATAAATGATAAATTTTAAAAATATTGTGTGTATATATATGCCCTACCTGAATCTCATAATGTGTCACCAAATTATAACATGGGATGGTGCTTTAAGAAAAAACATATAAAAATAATAATTGTTAGCAAAATTTAGGATACCATTAAGGAGGTTCACAAAATTATTTTAAAATCAAACCTCAACCTTGATTTAACATCTTTAAAATCTCATTTTAAGTCATGTTTAGCATATATTAAGGTAAGATTGACAAGTTTAAGGTAATGCTACTTTCTAACATCATACTTGTCTAGTCAAGATATGTCCTAGTTAAAAGGGTTCAAAGAGTGTGAAGGTTTGAAAGGTATTTTTTATATCATGTAATTCATGTCAATGTAATTTCATATGCCCCATGGTCCATACAAGTGTCTTAAATGAATTTAAATATCATTTCTAACATTATAACTCATTTTGAAAAGCATTATTGATCATTTTTAATGTCTAAGGAAGAATATTATAAGAGAATGGTAGGTTTTCAATAGATTAAAGTGGATGCCACATCACCCCAAGTCTTTATAGGCAAGAAAGAGCTCCATGATCACTTATCACATCAGTCTAATCATGTTCCAAAATAAAACATGGTAATTCTAGTGGAAAAAGAGAAGTTTTCAAGGGGTAGTCCCAAGTTTTTAGAGAAAATATCACTTCTAGTCACTTTCATGGATTATTCCATCCTATAAAAGTCTAAATACATGAAATTTATGGAGTTATAAACCCAAATAGAGTTAAAACCTACTCACTCTCCTTATCACTCTCCTTAGTAGCTTCATAAAGCACATTGATTTTAACTTGGTATAGGTTAGAGAGATAAAGTTGGAAGCTATATCTTGGGAATATTAGGGGGTCCCTATGACCTTCCACTTTGTGGCATTAGTTTCCTGGTCAAGCCCCTTAACTTTATGAGGAATCTCTAAGAGTGTAAGGGGCTCACAATACCTTATCCATCCATTCAAGGCTCATGATTACCTCTAGTTTTTCAATCTCAAAGCTAAGAAATTTATAATGTTTTGGTGATCTAAGGGTTCAATTATACCTATATGGTGTCAAAATAATCAATTATATAGTTTGATAAGAGTCACAAAAGTAGAAAATTGGTTTTACAATTCCTTGTTTACATGTTGTAGTCAAATTTGTAAGCACATTTTGGTTTAGTTTTTAGAGTTTTCATATCATAAGGTTATAAAATTTCATTTATAAACCACTTAAAACCTCTTATTTCCATTTATTTCTTCCCTTAATTGTAGTGTGATTTTAATGGTGATCTTCTTGAGCCAACTCATGGTAGCATACCCATTTAGGAGTGTTCAGTCATTCAAAAAGGTGTTTCACGTATGATGAAGTAGTTTTAAAGACAAAAAATAAAATTTTATGGTCAGGTTACTCCAAATTAAAATGATTTGTTATAATCATTAATACAACTTACATCATGCATAGATCATCTAGATCCAATAGAAAGACATTTTAGAGGTCATGTTCATTCACAAGCCTAAGTAGTCACTTACAGATCTACTTAATAAATAGGTTTATAATGGATAAAATAAAGGTGATAATTTATATATAAGGTATTATATTTATATTAGGTATGTTTGAGAAAGGATGGAAGGTTTATGTTTGCTCACAAGTGGAATCTAGAAAGGCTTTATCTACCCACAGTCTTGTAGCCTATAGGTGGACATTCATGACTCAAATACTAATATGAAGACTTAAAAACCTTTAGAAATATAATTAAAACATATAAACCTATCATTAATCCCTAAAACATAAAAAAACCATTAGGAGGACTCAAAATGGTGTACAAATCTTGAATCTAAGCATGATTTTTATGCATCTATAACCTTTCTTAGAGGTCATAAAAAGAGATGACTCCTCTATGGAAGTTGTAATAATGTCATTAGAGTATCATAAAACATGGTAATATAATAATTTTATGGTAAGTATGGAGTAATATCATATTATTCACCTTCTCACACTAATAACCTATCCTTAGTCCTAGTGAGGCATTCTCCAAATTCAACACTTAAAGGCTTGTACAGGTAGATGGAGGAGAGGATTTATGACTATTAGGGTAAGATAATATGAGGTATTATAGGTATATATGAACCATTAGTATCATAAATAAACATTTAATATTTAAATATAATAGGTTATGAGGATCAAACCACTCAAAATGGTAAGCTCAATCAAGCCTCCTAGTAGGCATACACTAGACTATGTATGTAAAACAAAGAAAACATTGACTATGTGGTGGTATTGGAGGTCCAAAGGTTTTAAAATAATAATTATAATAATTAGACACATGATAAAAATATTAAACAAACACTAATTTTTTAATTAATAAATAATTTACTTCATACTTATAGTTAAGAGCCAAGACTACCACCTATAGGTAGGGTTTTGAAATAATCAAGGGAATGTCTTGGCCTGCACATGAAAAATGAAGTGAAAGAGAGTAAAATAGACATATTAATTTGGTTAATAAATTCTCACAATGTTCTCATTGAATATTTATATGATTTAATGACATAAAAAGCATAAAAATACTAATTAGGTGTAGTATGCCTAAATAAGCATACACAAGCTTGTGTATTATAAATGAGAAAACTTGCATCCTCAAAAATGTTTTTTCAATTTAAATGTGATATTGGATAAGTGAAATTTCATAATGAAGTTACATAAATATTTTATTTATTAAGAAAGAGGGAGAATATGAGAAAAAAATTGTTAGGGCTAGAAGACTAAGACAATATACAAACCCTTATATAAGGCTCAATGCAATTTTCATTAGCTTGAAGGGTTAATATATTGAGAGATCACATAAAAAATCTCAAATTATGTATTATAGACCTCATTTGGGTGTTTTTAACTCAAAAAAAGGACTCATACTCCAATTTTCCCAAATTCTTCTCTCTTGAGCTCAAGAATATAGACCTGACTACCCGAGAAGCACTTTCTCCACATGTGAACATCCATGAGTAGATTCATGGGATATTGAACCATTTGGGAGAGGTGCAAAAGTTTGTATACTAAAAACTCCTAGAATTTGATCAAGCATTAGGGAGTTTAAAGCTATGAATAATCATTAAGACTCTAAGACACCTTAAACCCTCCTAAAACCCTAATAAGAGATTAATAGATCAGAATGTAAGAGAAATGCATCAAAATGCATTGAATTGATCCTAAATAATTTAATTTCATTCTACACTTTGAGATGGTTCAACCATATAAATTTATTGTATGACCACATGTATGGATGCAATAAATGCCCTATTTTTGCATGTTTTTAAGGTGAACTCAAGGTGCAGACATAGGTGAACAAATGGAAATCATCAAGGAAGGTGTATTAATCTTTTTTATAACCTTCCAAGCCTCAAAATCCTCTCAATTACCCATGAAATTTCTCTTAAATGTTTTTATCAAGAAGGCAATTTTTGATGTGATAGTAGAGGTCAAGAATAGTAAGGTTTGAGTTATTTTCAAGTATACATCATAAACTAATATGAATTAGAGACTTATAAACATGTCCCTTATTCCTATTTCAAGGCCCTTTGAAGCATTAATGGCCATAAAAATGGCAAGTGTCAAGTAATTAGGATTAGATGTTCAATAGGCCTACATGAATACCAAAAAGGGTTCTTCATGATGAAGAAATGAGTATGGTAAGGTGACAAAAGGATCATATAGAGAGTAGATCAAGGTGTCAATCAAATTAACAATCCCTAAAAATAGTTTCAAACATGATGATACTTTAATAATTTGAATAATATCTTCCACAACTTGTGAAAGAATAGTTCCTACAAGATGGGCACATGCTCAAGGGAGATCATTAGGTAATTTCTTACCTCATTTATTGAATATAATTGACTGACTAACTGACCAGATGATAGTCATCATGGAATCCTCCTATGTCCATATCTTCCTCTTTTCCTCCTTATTTTATATATTTAGCCTATTTTGGCATTGTAGAAATCTAAAAAAAAAATTATGGTAAAGCCTCACCAAATTTGATACTTGTTTTATCTCTAGAATAAGAATTCAAACTAATTTTGGTTTCCTCAAACCTTGCATTCAGTGTTTGATATGGGTTTTTTTGAATGATTAGTGATAGTTTACTTCCTTACATTCATCCATTTCATTCATGCCTTTGTGTGATAAATTTTCCTTCTAGTAAGTCATATGATGTGTAATTAGTATATTTGTATGGTTTAAAGTGTGATAAAGTTTATTAGTGTTTATTATCAAGCCTAATAAGCTTTCACCTTGAAGAATACATTTCATTCTAATTTTTTATTGAAGCATTATTGTTAGAGGGGTTGGGTTTGAGTGTTTAGATCAAATTTCTAGTTGTTGACATAGTGTAAGTGTAAGCAAGTAGTGGAGTTAACTTTGGTGCATCACCTCCATATGTTTCCTTTTATTTTAGTTCCCTTCTACCCATTTTCCTCTCAATAAAATAGGTTAGTGATCATATTTATGTCTTGTACATGGGAGCTATCCCATAATCTAGAGATTCACCTCTTAAAGTAGGTTACCCACACCAAGAGGTGATTCCATGTTATCCCAAGTTGAGAAGGATTGAGAAAAGATTCTATAGGGTGAAAATTTGGTTAATAATAGTTATAGCATGCCTTGTGGGACCTCTAGTCCAAGAAGTTGTCTAAGGTTGATGTTGGTCTTAAAATTTTTAAAATTATATTATCCTCCTTCATGAAGTATCTAGTGACTCCAATAATCATTATCTTTTGGTTGCAAAATAGTGCCCTAATTTCATGCCTAAGGTAAACACAATATATTATACTAAAGGCATTCCTTTTGATTTTTTTGAGTTACCTTATTATTTAGTCAAATCAAGAATATTTGCTAATATGCATCCTTATCAAAAAATTCTTTTTCTACTCATATACCTATAAGGAAACTCTTGTTATGTCTAATTTATAAGGTGGAAACACAAAAAAACTTGCCTTTTTTTGCCTTCAATGTTCAAATCCCTCTATCTTTTTAATATTATAAGGCCATTCCTATCACAACCCTTAAGAGTGTTCCTTCTTACATGGGATATTATACTATTACTCCTATTGAACACATAAGGAATATATCAAATTTATAAAATATACATAATATCACTCAAGATAATGTGGCTACTAGGTTATTGGTGATCTCATTCAAGGGTAAGGATCTTGATTGGTATGGTACTTCGACTCCTAATTCAATTTATTCATGGAACCAATTGGCTGACCTTTTGATAAAGAGATTTAAAGACAAAAGTGATCACTTATCATTTATAGATAAATTAGCCACCATCAAAATTCTCCCTCAAGAGTTCATACAAGATTTTAAGACTAGATTTCAAAAAACATGGGTTAAAATCCCAATCTTATTGAGGTCTACTACAAATCATGCATTTCTCTATTACCTCAAGGATTTTAATAGTGATATATCCATGATGATACAATCCATGGGATGGGATACACTACCTAATATCTATGAAATTTCTATCAGGGTTAAGAATTATCTTATACAAGCTTGGAAGATCTCTCCAAGACCCCCTATTTCATTATTTCTTGATATACAATCCCCTATACCCACTGTTTCTCCCATTCTAATGCCCAAACATAAACAAGCTACTCCTTTTTAGATAATAAATTTGAATGACGTAGATGTGATAAAGGATCTTAAATAAGAGATCCAAAATCTTAAAAGGAAACAACAATAGCAATGGAGATCCCATCAAGGTCCCTATCAGCCTTATCAGTATTATCATGCTAATAGACCACCTTTTCAAGGCCATTATCAAGGGTAAAGGCATCTATATCAAGCAAGACCATGTAATATTCAAAATACAAATGTTCCCTCTAATTATAAATCTATAGTACCTATCTAAAACAATATTGTGTAGGAGTATGAAGAGCATCTTCCAAGGGATTAGCCTCATGAGCACTCTACCTATGAAAATGAGGCATTCAATCAATATTTTATGCCACAATAGGTAAAAATGCCTACTATGACTCAAGATAAGGTACCCAATGAAGGAGAAATAAATGGAAATAATTCTCAATCATAAGCCACATTGGCTAACTACCTTCAAGAAGATTTATGTGTAGTGAACCTTCAAGGGTACCTAAACAAGGACTCAAATCCTATAGTTACAAATATAAGGTCAAAGAGTAGAGTGGTTGAGGAGGAACAATAGATAAGTAATCCAACCATGAACTATCCAACATCTTAAAGGGTAGGTGTGTCTAATATAGTCCCTAATGCTCAGGTAAGTTATATATTTTAGAATGATAAAGGTTCCTTCATACATAAAAATTCATAAGCTCTAGGCAACATTATGACTACTATTGGATAAGCTAAGGTTAGTGGATCTTTCACTGACATTATAGAGAATATGAATAAGGCACATGTAAGTTTCATAATGTGGGACACATTGGACATCCCTAGACAAAGAGACTTGCTCCAATAAGAGATATCCAAACTCAACATATCAACAAAAAAACTAGTGAAAGATGGGTAGTTTTAACAAATGCATTGAAGCCTAATGATGGGAATCCAAATAAAATATAGAAAGTAAATAAACCTCATCATTTTTACCTCTCTATAATCATTAGAGACTCATTGGTTCATAAATTCTTGATTGGTAGTGGGGAAAGTACCTCGATCATGCCCAAGAAAGTAGTTGATAAGTAAAATCTAAAATATGAATCTAACTCTAAAGGTTTGTTTAAATTGGATGGATCAATAACTAAGTTGGCATCATCAAAGGTTTTCAGCTTTCCCTTCATGTTTTTCCTAATTTTTCCATTACATAATATGTTGTATTTACATATGTGCCACCTTATTTTTCTCTATGTTTTTCAAGGGAATTTACTGATAAGATTGGGGTATAATTGAATTTAGACTAGTCCTATATGGCATTGAAAACTAGATATGGTGTTAAGGTTTTAATCATGTCTAAACCTTTATCTAAATTTCATGTGGAACCTTATGTATCAAGCATATCTAACATTTATTTCATTATCACTAAATAAGGATACCATCCTAATGATTAGGAACATGTGGTACCTCTAGATGGAATAATTGATCTTTATTTAGATGAATGGGGTACTAAAACTCATGAGTTTGATCCTTTTAAACACATTAAAGAGACTATTCTAGGAGTCTATTGCATGCATGAATAAAGAGGAGTCATACGAGCTCTTTCAAAGCTTAATGAAAATGAAGAAGGAATGTGTAAATTATTCTTTGATGTTTTAAGTAGAAAAAATGGATTAGGGGTAGGTATAATTATTTTTTTTCCTTCTAAGGAGAATTAATTTTCTGTAATTAGGTTCCAATTTGGTTTCTCTTGTAATGTTGTATAATATGAAGGACTTGTTTATGGCCTCCATTAGGCAAGGAAAATAGGTATAAGGCAACTATAAGCCTATGGTGATAGTGAACTAGTAGTATAATAAGTTAAAGGATATAATGTGACAAAGAACCCATTATTGAAGGCATATAACATAGGATTTGGGACCTTATTAAGGACTTTGATGCCTTCAACTTGAAATCAGTCCCAAGAGAAAAAAATCAACATGCTGATAGGTTGGCAATAATAGGTGATCATTATGACATTCTAAATTATGTCAAGAGTGATAAATATCAACCACATGTCAAGGTGTTGGTTAGGCCATCTATCCTAGACACTAATACAAGTTGGCAAGTTTTTGATAGTGACAAAAAAATTGCTTGTTTTCTATGTGAGGAAGCTAAGTTCTCAAATAATAAGGCTAGTTTTCAACAACAATACAGTGACCAAATAGTTTAACTATATTAAAAAAAAATACCTAAAGGATTAGTGACCCTTTAAAGCACTTTAAATTAAGAATATCAAATGAGAAAAGAGAAGGTAGACGTGTCCACATATGAGGAGCATTTTAAAAGAGTTTCCATATTTAAGGATAAACTCCTCAAGCTAGGAAAGGTATGTACCAGGGTTGAGAATGACTCTTTTATTGAATTACGTAGATAATTTTCAATGTATTTTCATGGGATTATGGTTACCATAAATATTTTTACCCTAAACTAGCTCAATACACCATTGAGTTGGACCCATGTGTAAAACTAGTGAGACAAAGAAAAATACCTATAAATCCCAAGGTTGAAATATTGATGAATAAAGATCTGATCAAGTTGATTGAATCAATCATCATATTCTATATTAATCACTCTTCATGGGTTACTAATATAGTCCATATGAGGAAGAAGAGTGGGTAAATTAGGTTATGTGTAGATTTTAGGGATTTAAATGGGTTACTAATCACTCTTTACCTTCAATGGAGAAAATAATTCAAATGGTTTTAAGATCTCAATGTTTTTCCCTCTTAAATAGATATTTTAGCAATAACCAAGTCTTGGTGAAGGAACAGGACCAATACAAAACTTGTTTCATAGCCAAATAGGTCACATGTGACTATAAGAAGATGATTTTTGGGATATCTAATGTTGGTGCTACTTGCCAAAAGTTTATGGACATGACCTTCCAAGGTTTGATCAAAAAGATGGTGTTAGTATACCTTGGTGACATTTCTATTTTTTTAAAAAATGTTAGTGACCATTTAACTAACCTAAGACTAATTTTTAAATGGTACATGGAATTTAGGATATCTTCGAACACCCAAAAATGTGTTTTTGTAGTCCATGAGGGTAAGTTATTAGGCCACATTATCTCTAAGGGATATCCATAGACCCTAAAAGGGTAAAATCCATTTTGGCCTTATTTATACCATTTCATAAGAATGGAATTCATAGTTTTCTTAGAAAATAAAACTTCATTAGAAGGTTTATACCTGGTTTTGCAAACCTTGTAAAAACTTTGATAGCTATGTTAAGGAATCACCATGCATTCATTTGGACTAAAGAAGGGAAGAGTAGCTTTGAGGCTATAAAGCAATCCATAATACAAGACCCTAATTTTATTAACCTTGATTTCTTAAAATATTTCTTTTTGTATGCTTTCTCCAACATTGACACCATATATACCATGTTGATGCAATAAAAGAGTGAAGGTATTGAGTAGCCCATTGCTTTATTTAGTCAAGGGTTTGAAGGTTATAAGGAGAGGTACACATTTATGGATAAATAGGTATTCATAGTCATAATAATTATGAATTTTTTTAGACATATGGTCTCAAACAAAAAAATACACATTATGGTATCTCACCCAAGCATTAAAGACTTCCTTCTCAATAGCTACTTGAATGAGAAGAGGGCAGGTTGGATTACCAAAATAATGGAGTATGATGTAGATATTAAGTTCACCAAGATAATAAGGTATAAGGTCCTATGTGATTAATTATAATTGGAACTTAAATGATATAAATGGGTAGTTTTGACACTACAAGATGAGCCCCAACCAACAACATCTTCACCCACTACAAGTTTGATACAAGACAAGACAAGATTCTTTAAAATAGGTGTGTCTCGTTGGATTAGACAAGTAAAAGAGAAGGTACTTTACAATTCAATATATACCTTATATTCTTGTATATGGGGTAATTTTCATAAAATACCTTAATGGTATATTGCTTAGATGTGTTGATATTGAGCAAGTAGGCAGAATTTTGGAATTTCATGATAGACCTATAAGAGGTCATATTTCTCCCAAAAATAGAACAAAAAAATTAATGAGGGAAGGTTAATATTGGAATATAATTTTAAAATACTCCTATGCATGGGTAATAATATTTTTAAAGTGTGATTTCCTCACTAGAATGCAAAGTTTGGCAGCCTTACCTCTCAATCCCATCCAAGTTGATCAATCATTCATGCAATAGTGACTTGATTTCATAAGCATGAATACTAAAAACCACTAATTAATTTACAAGGTAGGTAGAGGAAGTAGCTCCTAAAGAGGATAATGAAAGCACATTACTTGAATTCTATGGTAGCATAGTGACTAGGTTTGGAGTACCATCAACCATCATATCTAATAATTCATTAGCATTCCTTGTTGAAAAGACAAGTGAGTGGGATAATGAACATGAAATAAAAATAAGCACCTATTATAACTAATACCCTAAAGAAATAGGATTGTCGAGTGTACAAATAAAAACTTTATCAATATCATTAAGAGGATAGTTGATGACAATCAAAGGAATTGGCATACAAAGTTGAAGATATCCTTATGGGCTGATAGATTCACTCCTAAGAGGGATATGGGTAACTAACCATACATTATTATGTATTTAAGAGAGTCAAAATTACCTATTTATGTTGATATTTTAGCCTTGGAATTATCACATCAACTAGAACTAATAGAGAATGACCCTATGGAGGTGAGGATGGAAGAATTAATGGAACTAGAGGAGAAGAGAGATGAATCCATGCATACCTTCGAGTAACACCAAGGCCAAATGAATAAATCATTTTATAGGATATCTAGTAAAATAAATTTCCAAGAGGGTGATCTTATTTTGAAGTGGGATGAGAATAGGGCCAAGCTTGAAACACACAAAGTTTGACACTTTATGGAGTGGGCCCTATGTGATCATTGGTTGTAAAGATAACAATGCCTTATAACTATCAAGACTCAATGGAGAATAAATAAGTATCATACTAAATTGGATACACTTGAATCCTTGTTACTAAGGTTAGTTTTCTATTTTGTATATAGTTGTGTGGTGTTTATTTTCCATAAATGCCAAACATAGTGTTTTGTGCTTGATGGGGAATCCAAGAACAAACACACTTGTTCTGATCCCACTTGTTAGGATCTTGCTCCTTAGAAAGAGCACAATATGATTACCAAATACAAGAAATTAAACATGTGGAAATATCCAAAAGTACAAGTAACTAGAATTCACACAGCACAGAATATGAGAGACAATATACAATCTTGTATTAATACTCGTACAAAAAAGAATACAATAAAGAAGATGCCACTTCTTCTCCCACCTTCCAGAGGCTTCCCACACCTCAAGTGTATAGTAATTATTCTTCAAAAGTTCACTCTCCTACCAAAAATGGTCCCAACACACAACTCACACACAGAATTGGTGTTCACCTCTCCAACCAGTCAGTAATAACCTTGCCGGTACACCAAGCACTCTAAAGTACTTCAAGTAGATCTCCCATGAACCTGAAACCTACAATTTAATAGACCATACTTACACATGTATATCTCCTATGAGCTTGCAACAACTTGTAACTCAATGATCTTACAATGGAAGGATCTTCCTTGCCTTCCTTTTCAGCTCATCTTTACAATACATGCCAATGGGTCTATAAATAGATCCCAGACTTAAAAAATAACTTAGACTCTTAGTTTACTAATAATATACATGTAGATCAAGACTCGAAGTAGCCTTTACATGCAAACAATCAGTTTAACAAACTAACTGTTCATGTAACGAACAATTCTGGAACACACAGGCAACCGACATCAGTCCCTGTTTAACTAGAGGTGCCCGACGTCGACCGACTCCCTACCGATGTCAGTTGCCTTCTACATTGAATCTGACCGACGTCAATCCCACTACCAATGCCGGTATCCCTAAAACTCAACAACCTCCTCCATGTCTACAACAAGTTGAAGCTTTTAGCTCCACAACCTAACAATCTCCCACTTGGAGATAAATAGCTGCAACTGTACCTGTACTTATACACCATCTAGTTTATTTCTTGGCACTGTATCCCTCTTCAAGATCACCCTTGAAGACCAACCACCACAAAACCTGTGGTGCACCTCCTTTCATCCAAATCACCTACCACATCCGCATCTACAAACCATGTAGAAAAGAACTTGACCCTGCATAGCATGTGCACCTTCTGCTGGTCCCTTTAAGAATCCACTGAACTGCCCTCTAATGCTTCTTTCCTAGATTGGCTCCAAATTTCTGACAACTCCCATTGCTTGGGAAAAATTGGGTTTAGTACACATGTACTCAACCTCATTATGTGAATCAAGACACTATTCATCGAACTATCCAACCATCGACATGCTAACTGGTCTCACACAATCATCCTAAAACAAAGTCAACATGTGACCTTCCATGTCCCTAGAACACACTCATGCCAAAGAATCTTGCTGCTCCCAGATTCCTCATGACATTCCTCTGAACTAGCTTTACCTTTAGTTCAACAACTCCCTGTATTTGTAACCCTGCTACAAGCACAACATATAGTAATAGGATAATGTAGCTAATAGTATCCAACCTGGTAAAGAGAAACACAATGATCAAACCTCCATTGTCCTATAGCTTATTCAAGACCATATACCCTGGACTTCTATCTCACATATCCATTCCCGCTCTTCTTTATCCTAAACATCCATTCTTCTCTCAGTGCTTCCTTCTAGCTGGCAACTCCACCAAAAACTCCCATTTGGTTCTCCTCCAAGGAATCACATCCTCATCCATGCCAAGCTCCCACTATTTCCTAGATCTACCTACTCTGCTTCTTTAACAACTTCTTGGTTCTTTACCATCAGTGAGTAACAAGTAGTGTAAAGAAGGGAAATGATGAATTTGAGGCTTACTTACCCTTTAAGTCCTCCATATGGGCACTTGAGACTCCTTGATAGCTTGCTATCCACCCAAAATCCATCTCAGTGACCGATGCCGATCACATCTCAGTCTACACCTGACCAATGTCAGTTCCATGTGACTGCCTCACTACCGATGTCAGTTCCCCCTGATCGACATCAATGTTTACCTATCCCTGAGTCACTGATGTCAGGCTGCACATCACCAACATTGGTCCTTATCTGGACACCGATGTCAGTTTTCTAATTGACATCGGTCTCTATGTTTTTCTTATGAGAAATGACTTATACCTGCGAGCTCCTTTTGGATCAAACCCTTGTCCAAATCACCCTTGCTCTACTCAGAATTCTTCAGCCCCTGTGACTGATCTCTATATGTCATCTTCTCCTTGAAAATCAAGGCTTTCCTATTCTTGTCATGAACATCAGATTCCTCAAGAAATGTCACTTTCTTCTTCTACTTATAGAAACTCGATCCATGCTCTTCAAATCTGAAAGCATACCCTTTGACTCAAGAACATGCATCTCCTTCATATTCATGTGACCAAGCCTATTAAGCCACATCTTTAAATCTACAACTGAAGTATATAACCCAAAAAGAGAATCAGTAATACAAGTAGATAAATAAAGTGTACCTACTTTCTTACCTCTTGCTACAACAAGTGCACCCTTGGTAACCTTCCAAGAGTCTGCTGTGAGAGTTACTGTGTAACCCTCATCACCCAAACTTCTTACAAAAATCAAATTTCACTCCAGAAATGGGACATGCATGACCTCCTTCAACACCCATGTGTTACCTGTCTACAATTTCAGCTTCACTTTCCCTTTGCCAACCATCTGACAAGGCTTACCATCCCCTAAAAAAATTTCTCCAAAGTCTCCCTGGACATACTCATGAAAAAATTCCCTATTTGGGGATGCATGAAAAGAGGCACCAGAATCTAAAACCCAAGATTCTACTTTATCCAAAGAACATACCAGAGCATCTTGTGCAACATAATCCACAACATCTGATTCTTCTTCATGTCCTTCATGCTGATCTTCACCTGACCTGCAATCTCTCTTTAAGTGCCCTTGCTTTCCACATTTCTAGCAGGTTATTCTACCATACCTGGACTTGGATCTCTTGCCTATCTTGGACCTTGATCTCCCATGCTCTATCTTCTCTCTTTGCCTTCCTCTGCCTTCCACACTCAAAGCATTTCTTGATGATTCACCTGTGCTTTTCTTACGTATATCTTCATTCAAGATTACACTCACAACATCATCCACTTTTAAGATTTTTGAAGCAGATGCAGTATTACTAATTGCCATTACCAAACTCTCCCAACTTTCAGGTAATGAGAATAAGATTAAGAGAGCCTTAATTTCATCATAAAAAAAAAATATTGACTGAATTTAACTAGTTTACCAAACCATGGAAATCACTAAGATGACTATGTACAGATCCACCTTCCAACATTTGCAAATTTAATTTGCTTCATAAGAAATACCTTATTCAAAGCTGAGGGCTTTTCATATAAATTTGCCAAAGATTCCATCAACTCTACCATTATCTTAGCCTGAGATAAGTTGGAAATCACAGATGAGGCAAGGCTCAACCTTATATATCCCAGAGCCTTTCGATCAAGAACCTCCCATTCTTCATCCTTCATATCCTAGGGTTTGCAATCAACCCCACCCAACGGTAAGTACAAATCTTTCTGATACAGATAATCTTCAATCTGCATCCTCCATATTTGATAGTTCTTTCCATTAAACTTCTCCATTCTTAGCTTACTATCTTCTGCCATTGCTCTACTCCCACTCAAACAAAAACCCCTGTGAGTAACCTGTAATCAACACACACTAACTAGATCTAATCCAACCTGTTAGTATCCCAACCAAAAGCTCTGATACCAGTTGATGGGGAATCCAAGAATAAATACACCTGTTCTGATCCCACTTGTTAGGATCTTGCTCCTTAAAAAGAGTACAATATGATTACCAAATACAATCAATTAAACATGTGGAAATATCCAAAAGTACAAGTAACTAGAATTCACACATAGCACAAAATATGAGAGACAATATACAATCTTGTATCAATACTCATACAGAAAAGAATACAATAAAGAAGATGCCACTTCTTCTCCCACCTTCCAGAGGCTTCCCACACCTCAAGTGTATATTAATTCTTCTTAAAAAGTTCACTCTCCTACCAAAAATGGTCCCAACACACAACTCACACACAGAATTGGTGTTCACCTCTCCAACCAATCAGTAATAACCCTGCCGGTACACCAAGCACTCTAAAGTACTTCAAGTAGATCTCCCATGAACCTACAACCTATAATTCAACAGACCATACTTACACATGTAGATCTCCTATCAGCTTGTAACAACCTGCAACTCAATGATCTTACAATGGAAGGATCTTCCTTGCCTTCCTTTTTAGCTCATCTTTACAATACATGCCAATGGGTCTATAAATAAATCCCAGACTTAAACAATAACTTAGACTCTTAGTTTACTAATAATAGACACGCAGCTCAAGACTTGAAGTAGCCTTTACATGCAAATAATCAGTTCAACAAACTAACTGTTCATGTAATGAACAGTTTTGGAACACACAGGCGACTGATGTCGGTCCCTATCTAACTGGAGGTGACCAACGTCGGCCGACTCCCTATCGATTGCCTTCTACACTGAATCTGACTGATGTCGGTCCCACTATCGATGCTAGTATCCCTAGAACTTAGCAACCTTCTCCATGTCTGCAATAAGTTGAAGCTTTTAGCTCCACAACCTAATAGTGCTAGCTTGTTATTATGTGGTATTACCTAAATGCCTATATCATATTGTGTTTTTCCCTTTGTTATGTGGTTTGGTGTGATTTTAATACTTTAGGATGTGTATTAGTTTTCATATTATAGTTACAGTCATGAATCTATAGCCTAATGGATTCACTAGGACACTAATCTATATGCTTAGCAAATAAGCATACCTAGGACATTGCCAAAGATGTTAGCCAAATTTTGGCTAAAATTAGAGAGGTTCACAAAAATATTTTCTAATTAAACCTCCACATTTATTTACCATCTTGAAAATCTCATTGTAAGTCATGTTTTGCATATATTAAGGTAAGCTTGACAAGTTTAAGGTAATGGTTCTTTCTAACATCATACTTGTTTAGTGAAGATATGTCCTAGTCAAAAGGGTTTAAAGAGTGTCAAGGTTTTAAAGGTATTTTTTATGTCATGTAATTCATTTCAATGTCATTTTTTATACCCTATGCTCCATACAATTATCTTAAATGAATTCAAATATCCTTTCTAATGTTATAACTCATTTTAAAAAGTTTTCTTGATCATTTGTAACATCCAAGGAAGAATATTGTAAGAGAATGGTAGGTTTTTAGTAGAGGAAAGTGGATGAAACATCAACCCAAATACATATAGGCATGAAATATCTCCATGATCACTTATCACATTAGTTCAATCAAGTTCCAAACTAGAACATGTTAGATCTAATGGCAAAAGAGAAGTTTTCAAGGGGTGGTTATAGGTTTATAGAGCAAATATCACTTTCAAGAACTTACATGGATTATTAAATCATCTAAAATTCCAAATACATGAATTTAAGGGAGTTTTACATCCAAACAAATCAAAAACCTACTTAGTATATCTTTCACTTTCTTTGGGAACTTTATAAGCCACATTAATTTTAACTTGATACAAGTAGGAGAGAGAAAGTTGGAAGCTCAGGTCTTGGGCATAGTATGGTGTCCCTATTAAATTTCAATTTTTGGCATTATTTTTCTAGTCAATCCCCTTAACTTTATGAATAATCTATAAGAGTGTAAGGGGCTCATAATGCCTTATCCATCTATGTAAGGCTCAAGTTTACCTCTATTTTTTCAACCTCGGAGCTTGATGGAAGAAAGTGGTCATGGTTGGGTGATATTAGGGTTAAAGGAGACCTATATGGTGTCAAAATAATCAAGTATATAGTTGGAGAATATTCATAAACATGGAAAACCTATTCTATAATTCCTTACTTGCATGTTACATTCAAGACTTCAAGCACATTTTGGTTTGGTTTTGATTTTGTTCATCATCAAAAGGTTCTCAAACTACCTTTTTCAACCATATCAAACATACTATTTCCATGTATATCTTCCCTTAGTTTTAGTGTGATTTAAATGGTGATCTCCTTGAGCTAAATCATGGTAACATACACCTTTAGGAGAATTTAGTCATTCAAGTAGGTGTTTTAAGTGTGTAAAAGTAGTTTGAAGTACAAAATATAACATTTGATGTTCAGGTTCCTCCAAAGGAAAATTATTTCTTACAATCATTAATATAACTCAAATCATGCTCAAGTCATTTAGATCCAACAAAAAGACACGTTTGAGGTCATGGTCATTCACAGGCCTAAGTAGTCACTTAAAAGTCTTCTTATTAAATAGTTATCTAATGGGGAAAATAAAGATGAACAATTATGAATAAGGTATCACGTAAATATTGGGGATTTTTTAGAAATCATGTATGTTTTAGGTTTTATCACAAGTGAAATCAAGAAAGGTATTGTCCACCCATAGTTATAAGGACTTGTAAGTGAACATTTGTAACTCAAATACTAATATGAGGACTTACAAACCCTAGGATATCTAAGTAAAACATATATAAATCTACCATATCCATAAACACACTACAAAAATCATCAGGAGGATCTCAAAATGGTACACAAATATTGAATCCAAGCATGATTGTTATGCATGGACAACCTTTCTTGTAGGCTATAAAAGGAGATGAATCCTCTATGGAAGTTGTAATGATTGCATTAGTGTATCCTAAATCATGTTAATATAATAATTTTATGGTAATTACCTATGTATTTTTATCATTCTATTCACCTTATCACACCAAGAACCTATCCTTAGTCCTAGTGAGGTATTATCCCAATTAAGAACTTGTAGGCATGTATAGGTAGATGGAGGAGGAGAGGCTCTTTGATTATTGGGTTAAGACACTAATACATATTTGAGGTATAAATTAACCATTATGATCATGAATAAAATTTTAATATTTAAAGATAATAAGTAATGAGTCTATGACAACTCAAAATGGTAAGCTCAATCAAGCCACCCAAAAGGCATACACTAGACTATGCGTGCAAAAGTATGAAAGGATTGACTATTTGGTGGTATTAAAGGTCCATATGTTTTCATAGAACAATTATAATCATGATACATTCTAAAAACATTAATAAACACTAAATTTGCAATGAATAAATAATTCACTTCATACTTATAGTAGGATTTTTGAGCAAATGGATTAAACTATGTAATTTAATCACCCAAACTTCAAAATACTTAAGTAAAGTCTAGAGCCATTAGAATCAAATGCATATATAAATTCAAAATTCAAATCAAAATTATAATCCTAAATCTAAATTTTCCAAATAATTATTAAATACAATATAAAAATAAGAGGATTGGATTGATTACCTTAGACTCAGAAATTTGACATTATGATGGCATGATTAAGGATGATGGATTCATGGATTGATTTATCACAGAGATGTTATGAATTTATAAGATGATCTTACATGGAGGAATGGATTTGTTTAAATATATTTTATAGGGAGATATCAATGGATGATATTTAATTTTGGATGAGGGAGATCAAGGTTGGAGAATTAAAAGGAATTTAAAATTTCTTGGAAGCCTCTAGATTTAGAGGCTTCTAGAGAGGAGGGATGAGAATAGAGAAGGTTCTAGATTTGGAAGATTATAGAATCCTTATTAGGGGTTAATTATTATTATATTTTGGATTATATAAGGATTATGTGGGTGATTAAGGACTAGGGGTGTAGGAGAGCCTAGGGATAGGCTTAATAGGTGGGTAGGTGGGTCATGGGAATTTAAAATTCCCAAATAATAGATAAGTGGGATTAGGATGGGATAATGGGGATTTAAGAAAATTAATGAAGAAGTGGGGTAGGTATAATGTTATTAAATTAAGAATAATTAAGGGGTATATTATATGAATGATTAGGAAGGGGATAAATTAGCAATATTAAAGGGGATAAATTAGAGAAGTGGAATTTGTGTTGACTAATATTAATATTAGTGGCATTTAATGAAGTGATTAGATTTAGGTGCATAAATTTTACCCTATTTTAATGGGAATTATTATTTGAGTGAAGTGGAAGGAGTATTGGTATTTCAAATAAAAACAATTTCATATATGAATATTAGTAGATATGATGTTGGTGGATATAATTCCCCCTTGAGGGGACATGTGGGGAAGAATGACATAGATGTCCACTCAAAAGAATAAATGATGGGTGGGATGAGATAGATAGATAAGGGGATGGGATGTGAGATGTGAGATAGAAGATGAATGCAGCTTGATCAGTGAGCTACACATTGGTGATGCCCCTGATAAAGACACATGCACAGGGAGTAGAGATGATTGTGTTATAATTGTCAACACATCTCAAGGGTGAATCAACCATAACATGATGATAAGATTAAAATTTCATGATATTTCAATGTATCCTAGGAAAATATGCATGAAATGGAGAGGTATAAGCTAAGATAAGATGAATATTTGATAAGATTAATGATGGGTGTATCTCAAAGCTAAATTAATCAATATAAGGTAGATAATGATTGATAATAAATAATATGATTGAGTGACGAAAAGAGGGGAGGAAATAATTGGACTGAATTGCATCAAATCAATTATTCATAATGTGATTAATAGTGAAGATTCCCCTAGCAAGTATGCATACAAAGGAGTGATAGATTGATTGACTAATCAATAATTGATGGAAGAAAAGGTGGATGTTGTGATTTTATTAGGACCATTAAATAGGTGTAGGTGATTGATGAAAAGATTAAGGAGATGATTGTGATTATGGTGATTTATAAATAGATTAATTTATTAATTATTTATATTATATCTCAAATATTTGACTGGTGTAGGAATTAAGGATGAGAGAGATGTGATGGGGGCCGAGTTGTCTTTAGGCACTAAAAAAGTGGCTAAGTGCTACCTACATAGTCTAAAAAGACATCAGACTGATATAATTTTGACTATAATATGATGATGACAATGATAATGATTAGATATTAGCAGATGATGTTAATGATATGACTACTATGATGAGATGAGGATAAAATATTAGATGTTAATAAAATGGATCAAGAGGATTAGATTAGTAATGGGAATTAAGGGTGATTAGAAAATTAGATAAATGATGAGGGTGTAGGTGATCAATCCACCACAATTGTCATAACGCTAATCATATTCTAACAAATCCAATAAATATATCACTTGATAGTATGCCCCATGATATAAATATGACCAAGTGGACATTATGTGAAAGTTCATGGGAGAATAGTGAACTCTGTAACCTTAAGGGCACCTAAAAGCATTTTATAGCTTTGGTGATCTCATAGTATCTCCGTTCATTTCCTAATAGATAAAAAGACATGATATAATATTATCAAAAAATAAAACATAAGACAAAAATGACAAGCTAAACAATAAAAAGTAGACAATTAACACACACACACACACACACACACACACATATATGTTATGTCATAATGTCATGTCTAAATATGGAATGAGTGATTGGGTGATGGGTTTGATTAGGATGATCATGATGTGATGGGGAACTTAGGATAGACTAGGATTAGGGTTAGGACTTAGGTAAGGATATGGATGTGGATATATATTAGGATTAGGCTAAGGGACATTGGATGAGGACATGGGTATGGGGGACTTAAATTTAGATTGGGATAAATATAATGTGATGGGGGTGTGATAAGTTATTTAAATACTAATGTGACATAGAAATAAAATCTAAGAGTGGTCAAAGGAGGTGATTTTATGTGAGGATTAAGATGACCAAGGATTACCAAAAGATAAAACCCTATAAGATTTTAAACTAGTAAGAAGATTAGGAAATGATGGGATCAAATACCTTTCACACTATCAAAATAGTGATTGGATGGGTGATAAATATGAATAAGAAATGATAGGGAAATGATGGCTGCTATAAAATTCTTTGATAAGGTTATGCGTGTCAATAATACCTCATCAAAAGGATGATGAAGGTATGGAGGGATGGGTGACCACTTAGATTTGGTTCCAAGACTAAATTTTGTATCCAAAGATGATGAATAGGAAAATATGAGACCGATGTCTGATGTTGTGAAATATGAATAACATGGAGATGGATGGGAGTGGGGTATTAGGTATAATACAAGACACAATAGACTATTTTGGATTTTTCAAGTTTTATGATTGTTAGATTTTTTGACATATTTAATTTTTTAGAATTTTTTGGAATATGTATGTAAACTATACAAATGGGGTTACTAGCAAAGGGAATACCAAGCCTAGTAACCAAGATAAGGATGGATGGAGGGAATGATGGATAGGATGATAAAAGGATGAGGTTTATACAAAAAAGGGGATGGGGACCAAGGAAGAAAGGACTAGGGATTGCCAATGACCACATCATGAAGGAACCAGATATTTATTTTCCTAAGTGTCTATTAGAGGATATGCCAAGATGGTTTGTGAACATTTCTCAAGACACCTTCCACTTCCTTATGAAGGCCAAGATAGAAAGGTAGATGATGGATACAAATAATGGTCAAGGGTATATGACATGGATTTGATAGAGGAGATTGAGAAGGGATATCAATGGATGGTTTTTCTTCCAAATGTTGAGGTACCATGCATACAATAGATTATTTTACCATGATGTCAAAAATAATTTTTCATCATGGTACTTGCCCAAGGTGTTAAAAGACTAGTTTTCACCATTGGATGTTTTTTTTTAAGATTTATTGGACTTGTGGAAGGCATCTCGATTTATTAGAGAAGGGTACGAGATGCAAGATGTAGGCATTATTGTGATCTTCAACTAAATCCTATTATGGGGATGTGTGATGTTGTGATCATGCTACTATATGTATTAAGTTCCTTATGTCCTTTGATCACTCTTGATGGAGACCATGCCAGATATCTAAACTAGGTGTCTTCATCACCCTTAGGAGAGATAATGTTTCCCAAGAAGGTGATGTGAGGTATAGATTGGATATGATCTTGTTGTGGATGTATGGGACTAAGATAGAGGATAAGATCATGATAGGATGGTATGATGGGTGATGGTGGATTAGGACTCAATTGCATACATCATTAGAGATGTGGGACATTCTTTATTTGATTGATGCCAATTGATAAAAGACTGCATGAGATCTAAGACACTTTGAATTTATCATTCATCTTTGATCTATTTATTTGATGGATGATTAGCCATTTGGATACTACATGTGACATTATTTTGATTTTGAAATGGGATTTGAATTTGATGTCCCCCTAGTTCCTAGTTTTGGGCTTCACTAGGTGATAATGATTTTGGATTTTATATACAATGATTATTTTGACTTTGATTCCCCTAGTGATAGATATTGGACTTCACTATGAGAAGACATTTTTGGATTAGGTTGATGATTTTATTTTTCTTGATTTTGACTTATGGGATCAAAGATGATTTGATTATTGTGATTGAATTTTTAAATATGGTATTGGACTTTTGTACTTATGGCACACATTATAGTGCTCAAGGAAGAGACCATGATGGATGTTCTTGTTTTTACCTATGGATGGAGGTGATTAAATGATCATTGATAGGAAGAAAAATATATATGATGGATGAAGGTGGGGGAGATGGTATGATGAGGTCAATGAGTGGTGATGGGGTAACATAGTCTTCATAGGGGTTCTTAAAAGACTCAATATTGACATCAGATAAAATCTCCTCAAGATCACTAAAAGGATCACTAGGAATAGTTGTAGTATATGCATCCAAAGTAGGATCAAATTCACTCTGACTATCTTTGACAAATAAATATTACAATAACTCTATTATGTCTTCATCATCCTAATCTAGATCTAAAGGTATGCCTAGGGATGGATTGGAAATATTTAGATTAGGGGCATCCTCAAAAATATAGACATTATCAACATTTACTATAGTATCAAAAAAGGATAATGTTTTGGATGAGGAATCTAACTCAGATATTGGTGTTGAGCATGATCTTGATGCAAATTAAACTTGTACTAACTCTGATGTTAACTCTAATATACAAGATATAATGCTACAAGTAAAGGAGTGATTATCTATGATTAACCTTTCAACATGGGGTATTTAATGTGATGGTGGGATGGGTTCATCCAAGATAGGCCCATGTAATGACTCATGAGAGATGGGAGGGCTAGGCCTATGGGTACTAGACTCATCTTCATGGGGGGGGCATGGAAGATGGATGGATCATGGAGGAGGGGTGCGATGTCTTGACCTTGATTGTGAGTGGGAATGGAATCTTGACATTCCTCTTTTTGTTCACCTAGGGATGTAGATTCATTTGGTTCATCCTTGATTACTATGTCACCATGATTGATGAGGTATTAGACATAATCTTGGAAATGATGGCATTGGTTAATAGTGTTCCCCCATGTTTGATGATATGCACAATATTGATTGGCTTGATACCTAGATGGCTTAAACTTAGTGTGATAAAGATGTCGTATATATGGATATACCATAATGTTAGTAGTGATAATTTTTTTTAAAAGGTCTTCCAAAGATATAGGAAGGAGAGTATAAGGACCTACTTTACTTTGTGATTTGGATGTGGAAGCATTGGGATTTATATTAGATGGTTATTGACATGACTGGGTGGATAGACTAGTATTAGATGAGGTGGCCAAAATTAGATTCCCTTTGTTAGTATGGGAATAGGCAGTTGATGGGTTAGGACTAGATTCACATGAATGAGTTTGGGCTTGAGGTGAAATGAGTTGAATGGGGTCAAAACCTTCAAAAAGTGGGACACCCATAATAAAGAACCATAAGATGATCTCATCTTTATGGGAAAATATGTATTGGTATATGAAAGTGGGGTCTAACTTCATGGTAATGGATGATGAATAGGGCTAAGGGATTAGATATAGTCTATTGAACAATATAGGTTAAATGTCTAAGCTAGTATGACAAGTGATGATGAGGATATGCTGGATTAAATTTGATGAAGATGAGATAGGACTAGGATCATATTTCAGACTAATAGTACAATAGGTGCTAATAACCTATCACCAATGCCTAGATTTCAAGCTAGTAAAAGGATTAGGGATTTGATGGGTGCCTAGATCTACACTAGTAAGATTATGAGTGGATGGGTGTTAGTTATGAGTAGGAAAGATTACTAGACTAGGATTGATTTAAATTGATAAATGATGGGTTTACTAGATTGAAAATGACAAAGTGATAAGATGTTGATAGGATACAGACTAGGTATGAGAACTGACCAAATAATGAGTGATAGTGGATTAGAGTGATAGGATGGTATGAATAGGTAATAAGAGGACTAACTCAAGCCATAGAATAATTTTCTCAAGATGGGAGGGGATAGTATTATGTGATTAAGGTGATTAATGGGATAAGAACAAATATAGATAGGTGATGATGAAATAACTAGGGGTAATGTAAATGAGGTTAAATTAGATGGGGGATGAAGTAGCTAAGCAAGGTCAAGACAAGGTATTGATTATGGATGGTGTGGATGACAAGATGGAATTAGGATATGTGAGTGATGGGGTATGATCAATGATGAGTGGATATGGTTTGACTAGGAAAAGATTAAGATATGTAAAAGATGTATAAAAGATAATATGTATAATGGGATAATGGTAAGGACATACAAGATGATAGTGAGGCAAGGATATATAAGATGGTATGTATAAAAGGATGATATAATGATGAGGAAATAATATACAAAATGATATGTGCAAAAGACCTAGATTAACTCGACACTCAAACAACACCCAAAATCATGACTCCTAAATTAGTCAACTAATATGGGTGTGTAACTCGATACTTATACCATCAAATAGCTTCTTAGGTGAGGTTGTAGGTCAGTGACCTATTATAAGATCTACTAAACCCTTCAACCTTATTCGCACATGATGGATACTTAGGAGTTGATATTGACTCTGGCATCAATATACCTATTATGTCTAAAGGCTCATAATATAAGTTTACACAAGGGTTTCTATGTGCATCCCCTATATACATGGAGGTATAGTGGGCCCATGTTTATATAGGATTTTTTCTAATCACCCTATGTATTGGATCTTAACTACCCCTCACTCCATAGAACCCTTTATAGGGAATTTTGCTTAGGTGTCGAATGATCGCTCTCTTGATATTTAGATTCTATTGGAACACAAAGTTTGGTCTAGTGCATGGTGGTGAAATCCATGTCACTGAATCCTAGAAAATAAAAACAAGGTAGTGTTTATAGGTGGTTTTTTATCCTCCAAGAATCCCTACAAGGATGCAAGGAGGAGAGCATACATTATTGTAGCCCTCAGGAGATAGATAAGCAGACAAAAGGGAGATTAATTATCTGATTAAGATTAAGTGTGAGATATTTCAAGATACAAAAATATAGATAATGATCAAAGAGGTATATATAAAATGATGAAAATTATATATAAAAGACAAGATGATTAAAATTATTAATAAAATTATTTTTAAAGTGCCAAAAGGAGTCTTTGATAAGCGGCCTGCAAACATATAGTTAGTAGTTTAAATGGAAATTCTAAGGAGGTAACTTGAAATACAAGGATTTGTAGTTTGACTAATAATCTTGAGGGGTAACCTATAGGATAAAATGTTAGACCAAAAATATAACCTATAAAATATGATGTTAGCAAGATAAAAATAGATTATAGATTTACCCCTACAAGAAACAAGATGTTAGTCCAATAGGCCTTAAGAAAAACACCCTTCAAATTTTTGATTTATCTATATAATTCCTTTGGGGTAAGTAGACCATGACGTGGGGGTCTGGGGGTACCATCCTCCAATGGGGTCAAGGGATAGTACCCCTTATGGGGTTTGGGGGTAGTGTCCTAGGTGCACTCCCTATTTTAGTATAGGGTAAGGGGTGAATCCCCCAATACCAAAGTAAATTTGGGCATTGAGGGAGGCCCATAATGACTCAAAATTCACTAAAAATAACCCTTACAATGCATTTAAAAAGGATAAATTTGAATGAAAAAAATCACTACAAAATCACAACTTCAAACTATAGAATCATGACTACACAGTGTAAAGACACAATTAGCGACTTATGATTTTGCAATAGGTAGTTAAGCATGATGATTATATTGTAAAACCATGAAAATTAGACAAAAACACAACTGGAAATGACAAAATTGCTATTATCTAAAAATTGATAGTTGTGATTTTGTGATAAACTACAAAATCTTAGAATTTTGTTTTTGGACAAAAATAAATGATTATATAGTTTATGACAAGATGCCAAAGATGTTTAAATATGCTTATTTATAGATGACTTATGATATATTTAAGATCTTATTTATGATGTATCAAAATTTCAAAATAGACACTTGAATTTTTATCAAAATGGTTCAAAAATAAAAAAAATGTGCTAATTAGATATCTACCTTATATAATTCTAAGATGACTATGAGACATAATTAGTTCAAAATGACAAAATTTATAAAACTATGTTAAAATGGTAAAATATCTATTATGGACACAATACTACAACTTCTTGAGGTAAGATCACAATTCTAACAATTTTGGGATTTATGATTTTGTAATAGGATGGAAAAGGCTTAAGGTCTGTGTTTGTCTTTGCCTGCATATGATTCTTCCTACCTTGGCCCTTTCTTGGTGAACCTATCAATTCAATAGACCACAAATATACCAAAAATCACTTTATGGGATGGTGTTAGTAACAAATATGCACTTAGATCAAAATGCCTTTAAGAATACAAAGATAAAAGGTACTATATTGTAGACTTAGTGATGGTGAACTTCTTGTAAGATAGAGACTGCTAGAATATAACCTACAACTTAGAAAATAATGAAAAATTGTTAGTGATTGTAGCATGTTTTTAATATCACAATTCTTTGCCATAATGTCATGATTTACAAATCAAGGTCATGACTCTACTACGATCAATAATTTTATACCTTTGGGGTTTTTGACCAGATTCATCCCTATCCTTTTCCTACTTGGATCCTACACATAGAGAGAAAATAACCAAGTTTTGTAACAAAATATTTAATGCAAATACATAGGGGGTTAATGGCTAAAATTCAACTAATGAATCTAATTTTTGCTTTCAAAACTTGCAAAACCATGACTTAACAACACAAAAACACAACTACTATGGAAAAGTCATAGATTTCAAAGTTGTGATTTATTCAAAATAAGGAACTTGTAAGAAACTTGAGACTGTTAGTGGTTAAACAAAATCACTATTTGAATAGGCAAAATCGTAACTTAAAAGACAAAGTCACAAATCATGAGTCACAATATTTTTCACAGGTAAAAACCTACCATGGTTAGATAAATGGTTAGCAGTCAAGTCACAAGGTTAGTGCAAAATCATGACTACCATGGATAAAATTGTGACTACAAGGTCAAAAATACTAGTGCAATATCATAGATTTCACCTATGTATGGAAAACTTAAAAAATCTATGATTTTCTTGATGGATTAGACTTGCAAGCTAGTAAAACACCACTAACAAGCCAAAATTGTTAAATTAGGAGCAATTACCACCGTGGTCACCAAAAATGTAGTAGGAGTTTTGAGCAAATGGATTAAACTATGCAATTTAATCACCCAAACATCAAACTTCTTAATTAAATTCTAGAGTCATTAAAATAAAATGCAATAGATGAATTCACAATTCAAATCAACATTATAATCCTAAAGCTAAATACTCCTAACCATGATTAAACAAAATACAAAAATAAGAGGATTGGATTGATTACCTTAGACTCAAAAATTTGACATTATGATGGCATGATTATGGATTATGAATTTATGAATTGATTTAGCAATGAGATGTTATGGATTTATAAGATGATATTCCATGGATTAATGGAGTTGTTTAAATAGATTTTGGAGAGAGAGATCAATGGATGAGATTAAAAGTTAGATGAGGGAGATCTAGGGTGGAAAATTAAAAGGAATTTAAAATTTATTTTAAGCCTCTAAATTTAGAGGATTATATAGAGGAGGGGTGAGAATAGAGAAGGTTCAAGATTAGTAGGATTATAGAATCATTCTTTGGGATTAATGATGATTAGATGTAGGATTAGATAGAAATTAGGTGGGTGATTAGGGAGTAGGTGTGTAGGATATCCTAGGGATAGGATTAATAGGTGGGTAAGTGGGACATGGGAATTTAAAATTCCCAAATAATAGATAAGTGGGATTAGGATGGGATAATGGGGATTTAGGAAAATAAATGAAGTGGGGTAGGGCTAATGTTAGTGAATGAAGAATAATGAAGGGGGATATTAGATAAATGATTAAGAAGAGGATAAATTAACAAGAATAAAAGGGATAAATTAGATGAGTGGAATTAGTGTTGACTAATATTAATATTAGTGGTGTTAAATGAAATTAAAAAATTTAGGTGCATTCAATACTTACAACCAAGAGCCAAGACTGCCACCTACAAGCATGATTTTGAAAGAAAGAAGGGAATGTGTTGTCCTACACATGAAAAATGAAGTGAAATAGAGTAAAATGGAACTATTCATTTGGTTAATAAAGGATCATAATGTTCTCATTGAATGGTTATATGATTGAAGGACATAAAAATCCTAAAAAGACTAATTAGGCCTAGTAGGCCTAAATAAGCATATATAGGCATGTGTATCAGAAGTGACAAAACTTGCATCCTCTTGAATGGTTGGTTAATTGAAAGGTGAGTTTGGATTAGTTACATGTCCTAGTATAGTTCCATGAATATTATATTCATTGAGAAAGAGGTATAATATGAGAAAAGGCTTATTAGGGATAGAAGACCAAGATAATATGCAAACCCTCATATAGAGTTCACGGTAATTTTCATCAATTTGAGGAGTCAATTTTTTTTAGATACCACCTAAAACATCTCACATTATCTAAAACATACCTCATTGAGTTATTTCAAACTCAAAATAAGCACTCATACTCCTTTTCTCATAAATGCTTCTCTCTTGATCTCAAGAATGCAAGCTTGACTGCTCAAGAAGTATTTTATCCACATGTGAACATCCATGAGCAGATGCATAGGATATTAAGACATTTGAGAGAGGTGGATAATTTTGTATCATAGAAACTATTGTAATTTTTAAAATCATTAGGGCCCTCAGGGCTATGAATAATCGTCAAGACTCCAAGACACCTTAAACCCTCTAAAAAACCTAATAAGAGCTCGATAGAGAATAATGTGAGAGAATTTCATAAAAATTCATTGAATTGATCCTAAAAACAATTATACAACATTATACACTCTGATATTATTTTAACTATACAACTTTCTTGTACAACCACATGTATAGATGTAATAAATGCCCTATTTTTGTAGGTTTTCAAGGTAAACTCAAGGTGCAAAGATAGGTGGACAAATGGAAATCATAAATTAAGGTTTATTTATAAATTTTTATAACCTTAAAATCCTAAAAATCCTCTCATTTAATGATTAAATTCATCCTACAAGTCTATATCAAGAAGGCATTTTTGGATGTGTTATTAGGAGAGTGACATGCCCACCTAGGAAGTCAAGAAGAGTAAGGTTCAAGTTATTTTGAAGTCTAAATCATAGACTAAGATTTATTATATAATTATAAACATGTACCTCATTCTTGTATCAAATCCCTTTGAAGCATTCATGGCCATCCAAATGGTAGGTGTTAAGAAATTAGGCCTAGATGTTCCATAAGCTTACATGACCAATGAAGAAGGTTCTTCATGATGAAGAAGAAAGTATGGTAAGGTGTCAAAAGCATAATATAGTGATTAGATCAAGGTGTAAATAAAATTAAAAATCCCAAAATATAGTTTCAAACATGATGAGCCTTGAATAAGGTGAATAGTTTATTCACCAACTTGTGAAAGAATAGTTCCTACAAGATGGATACATGTTCAAGGGAGATCATCAGGCAGTTTCTTACCTCATTTCTTGAATATAATTGACTAAAAAACCATCTAATATTCATCATTGATTCCTCATATCTCCATCTCCTCCTAATTTCCTCCTCATTCTATATATTTAGCCTATTTTGGCATTGTAGACATAAAAAAAATTGGTATGACAAAACCCTATTGAATTTGATACTTGTTTTACCTCTAGAATAATAATTCAAAATGATTTTGGTTTACTAAAAGCTTTAATTTAGTGTTTGATAACATTTTATTTTTGAATGATAAGTGATATTTTATGTCCTTACATTCATCCATTTCCTTCATGCCTTTGTATGAGTAATTTACCCTCTAACAAGTCATATGATGTGTATCTAGTAGTTTTATATGGTTTTAGTAATGATAAAGGTGATTAGTGTCTATTATAAGGCCTAATAATATTTCATCTTGAAGACTAAATTGCATCTTACCCTAATATTAAATCACTATTTTTAGAGGGGTTGATTTTGAGTGTTGAGATTAGTTTTGTAGTTGTTTTCATAGTGTAAGTGTAAACAAGTAGTGGAGTTTACTTTGGTGCATCACCTCCATACTTTACCTTTTGTTTTAGTTACCTTATACCCCTTTTCCTCTCAATAAAATATGTTAGTGATCATATTTATGTGTTTTACATGGGATCTATCCCATAATCTAGAGATTCACCTATTCAAATAGGTTTCCCACATCTAGAGGTGATTCCATATTATCCCAAGTTGAGAATGCTTGAGTAACCTTCTCTAGGGTGAAAGTTTGGGTGATAATAATAACTCAACTACATAAATTAAGTAATCAAATGAATATTGATAATTAAATAATTTAAATTAACATATACATACCTTGACTTACATTTATTATTGAGTGGTTGCATGTTGTATTTATAATCTTGATCATGGAGGGCATAATAATTGTATTAGATAAACCCTAGGGATACAAGGATAGAGAATAAAAAAACCAATTACAAGAAGGCCAAAGTAAATGTAAATCATGCAAAACATATTTAAACCCTTAGTAAATTGCTAAGTGGATATGTCAAAGGCTTGGTTAGTACCAAAAGACTAAGATATGTGAGAAAAAGGGAGGGAAAAATTTGGTAACCAAAAAATAAAGGCTATTAATGACTGAAAAGCCCAAAATGTATCTTAATAAAATTAAAAATATAGATCAAAGTTAAGGATCTATGAAAAAAAATAATGTAATCAACATCAACTATAGAGAATTAACAATCCATACTTGATCATTGATGGAAAAATTGGAAATAATTAATATAAACAACATCAATGAAAGAAGAGTAAAAATCCATACTCAATAAAATATGGAAATATAGAAAACTAACATAAACAACATCAATGAAAGAGTAGTAACAATCCATATTCAATCAAAGATGTAAAAATAAAAAATGATGAGAGAAATGGAATGAAATGGATAGAAAAACATGAATATAAAAATCAAGTTCCCCAACATAACTAAGGGAGATTCAAGAAAGATAAGAAAATTAACCAAGAGATCATTTCAAAACAAATCCAAGATATAACTTATATTCTAATGATATATATATTAAAATTATCATATTCTAGAACATGTTGAAAAGAAATATAGAATAGGGATTATGGAATTCAGTAAAATATTTATAAAAAAACCTACCTATCAATGGGGGATATGAAATGGGTGGTGGGGGAAATAGGGTAGTGCCAAGGTGAGAACATATTTTTTATTGGAAATAAGACAATCTGATCAATTTGCCAATACTAGGAAACTTTTGACATCAATGACCCTAGAGATCTTAACCCAACCATGTAAGCTTGGGATAAATAGTGAAGTATAAGTATCATCCCATGAAGGCTAAAGTGCATCAAAATTAAAATGGACCTACCTTCCTATAACATGTTCTATGTTTTTAAGGACCCCTTATAGAGTTATTAGTCTACTATGAAGATTGGGTACTTTCATGATGTTAGAGAGTTTTTAGTGATGTTATGGTGATGTCATAGAGGTATCCTAGTGAGTGGATGAATTTATTTGATAGCCTAAGTGATAATGACAAAGTATTTAATGTTTTTGTCCTAGTGTGCTTGAATTTGGATTGGTCGATCTTCAGTTTTGGCATGGTTAGAGATGTTCAAGGATGAGTATGGATTTTTGAGCATGTGAAACAGGTTTAATAAGAAGTTTTTTTATGCTTTTATATCTTATTTTCATGAGTGGTATTCATCTGGTTCTTTATTATGTTCATCTAGACATTTTGGTCTAGTGGTAGAAAATCTAAGTAGGAAGTTTGCTGACATCACCATTACTAAGTGTGGATGAGTCAAGGGTAGTTGGTCATATGGTTGTGATCACATTTACACCTAATTTCTATGAACTAAACCTCAATTATTTCACCTAAGTTCATTTAAATATATGTAGGTGAAAATTTGGGCTCCTAAGCATTTTGATAATGTTTTCCCATACTTAGCCAAATTTTCAAAGTGGCAAGAAGAGCTGAGTAAGCATTTTGATAGAGGCATGTTCCACACATGTGGACATTTAAGGATAATGTGATCACAAGGGTTTATTAATTTTTATGCCTAGTTTATTTGTGTTAAATTTTATATAATTAAATGAAGTGCGTCAAAATATATACATATGCAAATTTGGGTTCCCAGGCAGTTTGACTGTGTTTTTCCATACTTAGCCAAATTTGCATGTGATAAGAAAAGCTAAGTAGTCAATTTGATGATGTTATATATTTCACATGTGAATGTGTCAAGAGAAACTGATAATATGGGTTTATTTAGTTTTTATCCTAGTTAATTTTCACTAAAATTTAGATAATACAATGAAGAGAGTCAAAATATATGCTTGTTCAAAGTTGGCCTCCCAAGCAGATTTTTGACATAATTAGCTCTATGATAGAAGATTTTGAGAAGGAATTTTAATGGCATTATATATCACATGTGCAAAGGTTTCAAGATTAGTTTTTGACATGGTTAGATTCCCCTATGAAAGTTGTTCATAAGGTGAAAATGCAAGGTCATGAGATTAATCAAGGTAAAAGATATATGTATGCAAATTAGGCTTTCTAGGCAGATAAGCAAGGTTCTTATACTTAGTCATTTATGCACAAGTTAAAGTTTGAGTAAGATTGATGGTATTCATTACTCTAAGAATTAAAGAAGCAATGAGATGAGGATATGTTCATGAATTCTAATATCTAATAAAATGTAAAGGATAAAGATATAATGGTGAGAAAGTGTTCATACAGATTGATCAAATGGTTAGCATTGATAGTTAAAGACCTGGTTAATTTGTAAAGATCGATGAAATGTGTTGATTCAACATTCAATATTTCATGAGATGAGGTCAAATATTATATGTTTAACATTTGAGCATTGGTGCTTATGAATTAAATTTTTGATAAGATCGAGTGTGAGATTGGTCCAAAGCTTAGAGGACACAAGATGTTTGCAAAGTTTTTGAGGTTTAATTGTGACTGTTGCTATTTAAATATTTGAATTCAACATAGGGAAAACTAGAGATTTGTATTTTGTCCATATATTTCAATATAAGTCAAATTTTCTATTTCTATAAAAATCAAAGTTGTAGAGGAATCCAAGGTACATCTGGAAATATAGATTTGAAGATTTGAAAGTGAGTTCAGTTAAAGATATTGAGATTATAAGTTTACTTTGTGTTTATGCTTATTCTATAAGTGACCCAAAAAGGATAATTGAGCTTATATAGATATTATTTTAATGTCTCTTGATGAATTATATATTGAGGAGTGTTTTAGACTCCATGAGGATACTTTGTGTGGATTTTAGAGGTGTGATCAATCTATCTTGAGTATGCAAAATGCTTAAAAATTTGATTGTGTATTCATTCATGATGTTCCTATGTGCCAAGTTAGTGTTTGAGTTATTTGAGCATACATAGAGGTGAGATAAGTGACTGTGATAATTTAAGGGTGTCTTATGGAACATAAGGAGTGGACCTATGTATTTAAAGTGGTCCTGTGTTTATTGATTTGCTTGATGAAGTGATAAATGGGTGAATAGGTCTCCATGAGACCTATAAGAGCTACAAGGGCCTTATTAAAAGGTGAATTTGCTTAAGGGTGACCCATAGGTGCTATGGCCAACTTATGAAGATTTTTTTGAGTCGTGTCTTGATGTGATATATGCCTTGAGGATTAAGGCATTCCTAATGGCCGACCAAGGTGTTGATTATCAAGTGTGCTTTATAAATAGTGAAATTAAAGATGGTGATTTTTAGACTTGTAAGTGATATACTTGGATGTGAGAGAGTTGGAGAATGAAGGAAAGGATTTTGAGAGTGGATTAAGAGCAAAGAGTGAAGGAAAGAAGAGAGGTAGTGTGCTTGGTGGATGAGTTAATGAGATGAGCAGATTGAGGACTATGTGTATGACTTGTAGGTCATAATTCTAATGATATAATAGTGCTCTTATAGGTTGAGTATGAGTAAAGTGTAAAGTGATCCAAAAGGTATATTTGGATGCATTTTAAGTGTGTGAAGAAGTAAAGGAGGTTTTGTTATCTAAAGTCCATCATCAGGTATAGAAAACATCAATTCAAAAGTGGAGGTTTTCATATCAAAGGAGGGTCAGAAGGACTTGATCATCCTTAGGGGTAGGTGTTCCTTGTGAAATAAGAGTTTCACTAAAGACCTTTGGTCAAAAAGAATTGATCAAGGTTGTAGGTCATAAGGACTTGATCATCTTAGAGGTAGGTGCTCCTTTTGTAATTTTTATTTCACTAAAGGCCTTAGGTAAAAAGGACTTGACTAAGGTTCTTGATCAAAAGGACTTGATCAATATCTTCTTTGTGACCATAGTACATGATAGTATACCATGTTTTCTTAGGCTTGAGAATGGTTTTTATTCCCCAAGAGGGTTTCCCATGTATATCTTTTGTTTTGTATGTGATCTTACATTATGTTCATTATTCACTGCTATGAATTATATGTATGCTTCATGAATGATTGTATTGAATGCTTAAGTATTTAAAATGGTTTGGAAATTGAATTGGATTGTTTGCCACCACTAATTCACCCCATATAAATGGATTGTACCTATAACACATAAAAATGTAGGTGGCACTAGATAGTAGATGATAATGATACCTCTTATTCTAGTCTACTAGCCTACTGTACCCAAATATACCTTGGCTCAATTATGAGGCCAACTCTGGAGTTTGAACTTTGACTAGGATAGGATATGTGCCAAATAAAGATCATGTATTTTGGCATGATATAAATTTTAATATTCTATTTTAATTTTAATCATCAAATTTTGTTGTATGATATGGCTTTTAACTCATTTGATTTTTTTTCCTCCTCCATAGGGATTTTAAATACCACACATGGGTACTAAAAATGACTATCAAAAGAGAGATTATATTAGATAGATAGGGAAGAGAACCAAAGGACTATGGGGTTTAAGACTCCTATACTTGCATGATAGAAGGGAGTGTTATCTTGGAAATGACCTTGATGTGCCCAAATGGGATAGTGAGATATAAGTGATGATCATAGAATGATTGGGTTACCTCAAGTGCAAAAAATATGTAGTGAAACAATGGTATGATGATAGGTAGGCATGAATCATCATCATAATAAATAGTATATGTGACTCAAGACATGAATATATATTGTTAAATTTTTACCATAGAAGAATATAAATGATTCAAAGTGAGAAAAAACACTATTATCAATTATTTCCTTATCTTTTGGGAAATACACCTAGCTAAGGTTAGTATTAAAAATAAATTATGAAATGAAATGATGAGAATTTGTGAGGAAGGTCTAGTCTAATATGAGGTCTTACAATGCAACACATAAGTTTGAAAACCAAGAGGTGCAATAAATTTTTCAAAAAAGTATGTAAAGTGATAGCAAAGGAACCAAACATGTGGAATAAGAGTTATTTGAATGAGAAGATGGATGTTTATGAGGAAAGGTTGGGTTGTATCTATGGTATTATAATAAAAAAACATAAAACGAATAATGAAATGATATAAATATACAAATGGACAAAGGATCTAGGATAGGAACTAAGGCTAATGTGTAAATAACTCATAGGTGTGTAAATAACTAAAGCTAGTGTTATACTGCATAAAAGAAAGTTTAAGTAAAAACCTAAAAAATATGTTAGATCCAAAGTGTTTATAAAATGTAATATAAATGGAAAAATTCAATACAATAACTAAGAAGGAACCTAACACTTAACAAAGTACTTCTTTAAAAATTAAGCATTTCTTAGTTCTCTAAAAATATGCCCTTCAATAGTTTATGGTCTATAAGTATTGGGTCCTTGATTATCTTTGAATAGGTAAGTACCCTAACATTTTTTGGTGTGATTTCCTTCTTTATCATGGGTATAATCTAATGTAATTACTAAGTCTTTGACATTGAAACTATGGACTTTGACATTCTTGTTATGTTATTTGGATATACAAGCTTTTTACTGGCAATTATGTTGTATATCACCCATATGTCATTTATTAATAAAGTATAATTCATGAATATGAGATCCAAAAACCCCTTCATCTATAATTATTCAATGTAAATAAATATGTAAGTTAACTCCAATTATAATGGTAAGATAGCTTCAAAATTGTAGACTAAAGAGAAAGGAGTTATTGTTGACCAAATTTGAATTTTAGTAAAATTGGGAAATCCCTACATATTTAAAATTTTAAAATGTTCCCATACGTCTAATAGGGTCTCATGTGTATCTAAATACCTTACCTATCCCTACTCAAGCATTGGTCTAAGCCTAGCTTCTTTGTACTTGTCTAGTCAACCAAAGTCAACTTTGGTCAACCTTAGTAAAACATGGTAAAAGGTATAAATTATTTTTAAAATGTCCTAATGTGGTAATTTATATGTTCTAATGTGTTCATAAGTCATAAATTTTCCCTTTGTCATGTTTCATATGTAAAAGACACCTTTTGGTCACATTTTTAACTCAATAAATGACTTGTACAGTTTTTAAAAAGAGAAAATTTGTCAAAAAGGAATATTTAAATGTGGAGGAGGTAATTATATGTTAGGAGGTATTTAGATTCAGTTAAAGAAGCATTTTCATGCAAAAAGAGGTAGTTTTCCTTAAAAATAGGCCCTTATTTGCACTTGTACGAACTTGGGAAGTCCACCTTCAGCTAAAAATATGGAAATGTTCCTCTTCACCTCCCTAAAGTCCTTAATATTCTTGTTTTAAAAAATAAAGGTCAAAAATATCAATTTCAACTTCTATATCTTCTTTTTTGCATTTGCAAGCTAAGAAAGGTCAATTTATAATGCTTGGTGTAAGCCATACAGGTGGAGTTGGGAGGAATTCTATTGGGGGTTAAAATGAATCTAAGTTAGATTAATTTTCATGGAAATATGTTTCAATTTCATGGATTCTCATTTATGAACCATCACTAATAGGCCAGGCATCTTTTTATGCTCATTCATTCATGAGGGGTCCATTATTTGAGCTTGTTTCAAAATAGTTTGCTTTGGTTTGATGAATTTTATTATTACATGTGTTTATTAGGGCCTCTCCATAGGTTTTCCATGGTTCTCTTTGTTTTTTAAGCCTCAATAGTTCAAGAAGCTTTTTCTAGGCTTATTCTTGGTCTAATTTCAACTTCACTAATCTATACTCAGAAATATGCACCTATAGGTGCCATAAAGGAGGTTTTCTATGTTAAGATGGAAGCATTGAATGTGTCTTATATGTTTTTAAACTATGAATGTGAACTTGATGACCAAATTAAGAGATATGGGTCAAGAAGCATGCATTTCCCCTACAAGATCACACTTGTTTCTTGTTAACCACCTATAGGTGGTCTTGACAAAGGTCTGATAGGGATGAACAAAGAAGAACTAAAAATCATAAAATATATTAATGGGGTTTTATAAGTTATTTTTATGGCTAGAACCTATTGGAAAGCCAAGGATAGTTAGGTGTTAAACAAAATGTGAACAAATCTAAGTTCTGGGAACCAGTCCCTAAATTGACCAAACAGAAGGTAGGGAGATTTTTCAAGATGACACATAACATGTTTGGAAAGAGTCTCAAGGAATAAAATTGGGTGTTCTTTTATCCTTTGGTATGGACTAACACTATGAAAATATTTTAGAAAGGAAGACTAATGAAAAGTGGTGTTTGAGAGGTCTAAAAGTACTCCTAAAACCACTAAATTTGATCAGTAACATCTATAGGTTTGAGACCAAAAGAGGGCTTCCTTCAACCAAAATTGAAAATTATGCTTGTATTTCATGTAGGAGTGATTATAAATTGTTCAAGTGTTACTCATGGATTTATAAATCATAAATTAAGATGGCACTTGGTGTGTTTACTTCCTTCACTCACTCCTTGTCTATACATAGGCCTGAAAGGTTGCACATACAACTAGTTATATAGACAGTGAGGTAGTCTTGATGCTTAGTGATGTAAAAATGAGAATTAAATGTAAGTTAATACATTAAAATTAATTATTTTTAGATTAAGGTGACCATAAAACATCATAAATTAGGCCTTAACATGGAAATCAATACCTACAACCTTATCTCCACCTACAATAGGGTCTTAGGAGGACGTGTCCCATTCAAGAATAAAAGGCATTATTTTGGTTTCCAATGAACCTTATTGGTAATTGAAAAGTGATATCCTTATTTTATGACCTCAAAATATGTTTCAAGATATATATGATAATTATGACTAAAAAAGAAGAGCAAGGGAACACCTACAGGTGTCTTAGTCTAGCCAAGGATGAAAAAGTGAGTTTTATTGATATCTTGATGTTGTTTGAAGAGTATTTGAGGTATGAAATAGATCAAGTGAGAATATTTTGACCTCAAGATATTTATATATAATTCATACACACCATAGAAAAAATTTCTCATAGCCACCCTTACTTACATGTATGTCTACAGGGTTGTCTTAGTCGGTCTTGATAAAGCTCAGCCATGGAATAGAATTCAAGCATAGTGACATCATCCTGGTAATGGAAGAAGAAATACAAATGATAATAGAAAACCAAGGAATTTTATAAGATATATATCATAGGTTTCATAATAAAACAACATACATAGGACTTTAAGGATCCCAAAATAGTCAACTAAATGGTGTTAGGATAGTGAATGAGGGTTTGAGTCCTAAAATGATGATAATGCTAACAAAGTGGAAAAATGAGTTAAAATAATTTTGAAATGAATGTAATAAGTTTATTTGATGGTTATGGTATTTTTTTCCAAACCTAATATATTATATTACACCTACAAATATTCATCATATGAGTAAAACATAGTCCATGGTCTAATACCCTACAGAGATTATCTTAAAAAGGTTTGCCTAGGAGATTGAGGAAGCTACAGGGCCTAGAATCATCACTAGGATATAAAAAATTGTATATATCACCATTTATATTCCAATAATACCATAAAATAATATTTTTTAAAGGTAAAATAGTGGAAGTGCCCCTATTTTATCTCAAATAGGGGGCACTTTTCCCTTGCACCAAAAATTGTAACTTTGGAGTATAGGCTAATATAGTAAACTAGAAGATAGGACACCTTGTAGGATGGTTGGATTAGTTTATAAACACATTAATAAACATTAATAATCTTTCATTATGGTTTGAAACTAGATAGGGTGGTCTAGGCAACCAAGTTTATGGGTAGGGTAGCTAGGCAAGGTGCAAACCTAACTCTAAATAGGGAGCTAATTTAGTTTTGGAATTTGAAAAACATTATAATTATTTGGATCATGTTAATTAGTGTACAAATGATGTGTTAAAACTATTTAAATTCATGAAAAGTGTCAAAAAAATGGTCATTTTTCTCAAAAGTGTACTCAGATCTTGTAGAATGCATGAAAAAGGACATGAATGGCAACTTGATGCTCATATCTCTCATGACACTTTACATGGAAAGTTGAGGTGATTATATATATTATAGAGGGTTCCTAGGATGATCTTATAAATATTTGGAAAGTGGTTTGATGTCAAACTTTCATGAATGAAGGTTAAGACCTGAAACCATTCCAAAACCCTCATTAAGGACTTGAGTGGGGAAAGAAGGTAATTTAATAATTTATATGGAGAGTAAAGGCCAAGGAAGTGATTTGAAGATGTAGAGGAATCTCTAGGGACCTAACCCATGTAATTTATTTGTACCTTACCTATACAAAAGAGGTACAATAAGGCTCATTTTGACAAATTTGTGTGTTTTTTAGGTATGGAGAAATTTCAAAAGATGCAACCACATTTGGGATAGAGATTAAGACTTTTTATAATTCCTCATGTTAATATATTGAGTTATCTAATCTCCTAAGTGTTCCTAACATCTTCCTCATCTCAGCCAGTCATAGTGAATGAGCAGTGAACACTTAGTGAAAATGGTGAAACTCTAATTGGGAAGCCTTTTAAGGCTAGATTGGTAAACTTAATTACTTGGACACTCTTAAAATGTGTCATTCCTCCTTGTGCATGTATCAAATTGTATAATTTAAAGTATTTTTAATGCCAAGTGTGAGAAGTACATGAGAAAAAGTTATTTGTGACTACCATTAATGATTTAACATGGTCAGAGGAATAAGAATGATTAAGGACTAATCCAATGCTTGTGAGGTTTTGTTGGTAACCCCTTCCCTTTAAATCAATCATCAAACCTGACCCTACTTATTAGTGAAGAATTTTAATGAGGGAAAATCATGAAAATAGTTTTTTATGCAAGCACAAGAATGTCTAATCCACATATAAAGGAGTTAGAAGACTTGGAGCCCATATTTTTCCTTGTAGGACCTATCTCATGCCTAATTTTATTACTATTATAAATCCTTATTTCTTGATAAGTGTCTTAGTGACTCTTGAACTTCAATTTCTCTCTCTCCTCTCACAATTTCTATAAATTCTAACCTTTTTGGCTATTGTAGGGATCTCTCTACTTGGATAATAAAGAATGGTTTTTACCTCATTCAAGATTTCACTAAGTGAATTTTATGGTTATTAGTCTTTTGTAAGTGTATTTTTCTTACCTTCACATGTTACTCTTCCTAGTGCCTTATGTGGATTGAAAGCTCTCTTTTTTAGGTCAACAAAAGTGTCTAATGTGGATTACAGGTATAATATGTGTCTCAATCATTAGTTTGTATATAATATCTATTATCTAAGTCCTCTTAACCTAATATCTCTTCAAGAATCGATGCTTGAAATGTTGATGTAGAAGAGGAGTGTTTAGTTAAATTAAGTGCATGTGTGGGATTCTCTTTGGGTTAAATTACATTGTAAGTATTGTGAGTAGACTATTTATTTTGTGTATCACCTACCCTATATTATATTTTTTTTAGTTATCCTTATCTCTTTTCACCCCACAAAATTTAGTAGTATGTTTGATCTATATTGGTACATCAAGGGAACTAGCCCTAATCTAGAGATCCACTTCAAATTTGGTTCACCCATAGTCATGAGGTGGTCTATTATACCAATTAAATGAGGAGATACATGTCATCTCATTAAAGGGTGCAAGTTCAAGTGACAATAGTTTTTGTCATGCCTAGTGGGACACTTATTCCAGGAATTTAAGGATTTTTGGTGTTCTCCTCAAAATATCAACCTTTGGAGGAAATTTCACTCAGCACCAGTGGTGACTCCAAGAATAAATATATTAGTTAAGTAGTCCAAGTACTTTTTTTTAGGTTTTTTCTTTTTATATACACTTGTCACGAGTGATTCATGCATTATTTTGATGTTAAGTTTGTCTTAACACAAGTTGGTGAGACATATCCATCTTTGCCCATTCCTTATCAATATGAGCAAGTCCTTGGCCAATCTTTTCATGATCCCTATCAATCATATTTTTCCTATGATCATACCTATCAAGATTTTGCTTCACTTAGTCCACCTAGTTCTTCTCCAAGTTAGTCCATTACAAGTTTCAAGAAAACCCTCATTGGACATAAGGACTATATGCTAGACTTTGATACTAGAAATGGTTGTGGTCAAGTCATCCATAGTGATTGTGTCAAGGTGTGAGGGATGCTTTAGAGTTAGTCAAGAAATAATGGATGCCCTTTCAGAGAGCTAATTAGCAAGGCATTATAGGTGAAATGCTTGATATTTATGGTATGATTTTCCACATATAAGAGAGTTCAAAATCTCATGAACTAGCTCATTATTGGCAGCTCTAATACACCCCACATTAGCCTTCAAGTGTGTCAAATTTTACTTTTCAAAATACTAATCCAACCATGCTTCAAAATGTCCCAAGTCCTTCATGCATTCCCAAAAATTTCCCTTCTTAGAGATCCATTCAAGAGAGTAGCCAAATCAATGAGGATACCATTGTTGAGCAAGTTGATCCATATCATAATCTGATTGGATAAGATTTTGAGAGAAGAAATTTGATTTTAGAGGCCCATATTGATAAGGAGATTGAGTTGGCAAACTAGCATTTGACACAAGCCATCATGGTAGTGGAAAATGAGGTTCCTAATCCTACTTCACAAAGTGAGAGATAAGATGATAAGCCCAAGAAAACCCCAAATTTCCTAAGCCTATCATTTACGCTTTCATTTGTATCTCAACCTCATGAATAATCTTCTAAATCTAGTTTCCCAAGATGGAAGGAAGTAGTGGCAGCTTATGAAAAGAAATAAAAAGGATGTCTAAGTGGAGAAGTTAAAAGTGAAGATAAGACTAAACCTAATCAACTCACTCCCACCCTTCCTCAAGAAGGCTTTTTCCTTTCATCTCAAATTCCTCCTAATTTTTTTCCTAATGAAGATCCTATTTCCCCTCAAGAGAAGCTATTCCAAGAAAGCCTTTCCAAAAGAATTGAGGAGTTATAACTCAAAGTGCATAATGTCTCATCTATTCAAGGGAATATTTAAGCCAATTAAGTCATTGAACCCATGTTTCCACATCCTCTAGCTGATCCATTCTTCCCTCCTAATGGTGAGGAATACATTTCTTCTTGGAAGCCTTATTGCGATGAAGTTCTTGGTTTTGAGATGCCTAGTATGGGCATCACTAAGAGGAAGAAGGAGATTGAAATTTTAGAATGGGTTGAGGATGAATATGATTTAAATTCTAGTGAGGAGAATTCAGATTTTGATGATATTCAAGATGATATTCTTTGTGTTGAAGAAGAAGATTTGGAAGAGGTTATTTTGGATTCCAAAGAGGAAGAAGTTTATCTTATTTTTCACCTTCATGATGCTGACCAAAAAGAGGATGATGGCTTATGGTAGATATTTAAGGACATTTTCAATGAAGTTGAAAACCCCAAGGAGCATACAATTAATTTTGAGTTAAATAAAAGAAATGGTAAGTAAGATGATGTGTTTCAATAAGAAGACATGTGTCAGACCTATATGCAAATGTTCAAGGAATATGAGGATTATGAGAAGATAACACTCCTAAGAAAACAAACCCAAGTTATTGAGAAATAAGTAGGTGTTGAATGGAATCACTACCAATAAAATCCAAACCATGATGGAGAAATCTATGATGAATTTGAATATGACTTGAAGATTGATCCTAAAACCACATGTGAATCTGCTCCTACAAACACCAAGAGGGAGTTTGAACAAGAAACACTCCTATAATGTCATGATAAAACACTTCTTGAAAGTTGTGAAGAGGTTGTAACAAATGAGAAGGATAATGAGGCTTTTCAAGAATATATAGACTTCCAGCAAGTTTTCCAATGCATGGAGATGTAAATTTTCCATGATGAGATAAAGGGACAATAGTATGAGGTATGTTTCCAAGGTCAACAAGAGTTCAAGATGATTCCATCACAAGACATGCCAAGCTAAGGAGCAAGAGAGAAGCATGAGTCATCTAGTACTACATCCAAAGGTAAGCATGTTTATCATCCTCATTAATATAGTGAGGAAGGAGATTCAAGGTACTTTCCTTTTGATCTAGGAAGGAAGGTATGTTTAGTTAGATGTACATAATTAGTTTGCTTGTTATTGTGTCTTACTTTCCCTAAGTGCTTAGTAGCATAAGTGTGCCTTTGCTTGGTATTGTTGTGTGTTGTTTTTATTTTATGTGTTTTGAGGTCAATTATCTATCTTTATATTTAATTCAAGGTCTGATCCTATTGTTTCAAAGTGCATTTGACTCCCTAGGCTACTGGTCCTTAACATAGGCAAGCATGTTACCCCTAGGAATTGCCACAAGTGTTGACCAAATTTCACTTTTAATCAAATTAGGTCAACCCCTACATATTTAAAAATTTCATAAGTTCCCATATGTCTACTAGGGTCTCATGTGTGTCTAAATACCTTACCTATCCCTACTCTAGCCTTGGTTTAAGCCTAGCTTCCTTGTACTTATCTAGTCAACCAAAGTCAACTCTAGTTAACCCTAGTCAAAAATGGTAAAGGCCCAAATTATTTTTAAAATTTCCTAATATGGTCATTTATATTTTATAATGTGTTCATAATTCATAAATTTTCCCTTTGTCATGTTTCATATGTAAAAAATACCCTTTGGTCACATTTCTAGCTCAATAAATGACTTATACGGTTTGTCAATAAATAAAATTTGTAAAAAAGGAATATTTTAATGTGGAGGAGGTAAATATATGTTAATATGTATTTATATTTAGTTAAATAATTATTTTCATGTAGAAAGAGGCAGATTTTCCTTAAAAATAGGCCCTTATTGGCACTTGTATGGACTTGGGAAGTCCACCTTCAGCTAAAAACATGGGAATGTGCCTCTTCACCTCCATAAAGTCCATAACATGCTTTTTTTTATAATAAAGGTTATAAATATCAGTTTCAAATTTTGTTTCTTCCTTTTTGCCTTTGCAAGCCAAGAAAGGTCAATTTGGAATGCTTGGTGCAATCCATACAGGTGGATTTGGGAGGAATGCTCTGGGGATTTGAAAGGAATATGAGTCAAATTAATTTTCATGGAAATAAGTTTTATTTTTATGTCTTATCCTTTATGAACCATCACTAAGAGGCCAAGCAGCTTTTTATGCTCATTCATTCATGAGGGGTCCATTATTTGAGATTGTTTCATAATAGTTTAATTTGGTTTCATGAATTTAATTATTATATGTGTTTTTTTAGTGCCTCTCCATTTTTTTCCATTATTTTCTTGGGTTTTTAAGTCTCAAGAGTTTAATAAGCCTTTTTTAGGCTTATTCTTGGTCTAATTTCACCCTCACTACCCTCTACTTAGAAATATGCACCTCAGGTGCCATGAAGGAGTTTTTCCATGTTAATATAGAAGAATTGAATGTGTCTTAGATGTTTTTAAATAGTGAAGGTGCACTTTATGACCAAAGTAAGAGATATGGGGTAAGAAGCATGCATTTCCCCTATAAGATCACACTTGTTACCTATTAACCACCTACAAGTGGTCTTGAAAAAGGTATAAAAAGGATGAACAAAGAACAATGGCAAACTATAAATGATATTAATGGGGTTATAGAAGTGATTTTATGGCTAGAACCTATTGGTAAGCCAAGGAGAGTGAGGTGTTAACCAAAATGTGAATAAATTTGAGTTTTGGGAACCAGTCCCTAAATTGACCAAATAAAGGGTAGGGATATTTTTCAAAATGACACATAACATGTTTGAAAAGAGTCTCAAGGCATCAAATTAGGTGTTCTTATAGCCTTTGGTATGGACTAACACTAAGCAAAGCTTGGAGAAAGGAAGACTAATGGAAAGTGGTGTTTGAGAGGTCCAAAAGTACTTTTGAAACTACTGAATTTGATTAGTAACATCTAAAAGTTTGAGACCAAAAGAGGGATTCCTTCAACCAAAATTGAAAATTAGGCTTATATTCTATATAGGAGTTATTCTAAATGGTTCAATTGTTACTCATGGACTAAGAAATAATAAAGGAAGATGGCACTTGGTGTGGTGACTTCTTCGCTCACTCCCTGTCCGTACACAAGCTTGGAAGGTTTCACCTATAGCTAGGTAGATAGACAGTGATATAGTCTTGATGCTTAGTGATGTCAAAAGGAGAATTCAATGTAATTTAAGACATGAACATGCATTATTGTGAGATCAAGGTAACCATAAAACATCATAAATTAGGCCTTAACATAGAAATCAATACCTATAGCCCTATCTCCACCTACAACAGGATCTTAGGAAGAAGTGTCCCAGTCAAGCATAAAAGGCATTATTTTGGTTTCCAATAAATATTAATGGTAAGTGAAAATTTATATCCTCATTTTTTGAACTCAAAATATGTTTCAATAGAAATATGAGCATCATGACCAAAAAGTAAGAGCAAGGGAACACCTACAGGTGTCTAAGTCCAGCTAGGCTTGAAAAAGTGAGTTTTCTTGATATCTTGATGGTGTTTGAAGAGTATTTAAGGTATGAAATATGTAAAGTGAGAATATTGTGACCTCAATATGTTTAGAGAGAATTAATACACACCATAGAAAAAATTTCTCATATCCACCCTCACCTACATGCATGTTTGTCTCAGTCAATCTTGATAAAGCTCAGCCATGGAATGGAATTCAAGCATAATGACATTATCTTGGTAATAGAAGAATAATTTAAAAAGATAATATAAACCCAAGGAAGTTTATAATGTATATATATTATGTTTCATAAGAAAAAAAAAACCCATATGACCTTAAGGATCTCATCACAGTTAGCTAAATAGTGTTAGGATAGTGAATGAGGGTTTGAGTCCTAAAATGATGATAATGCTACCAAAATGGACAAACAAGTCAAAATAATTATAAAATGAACATAAAAGTTTATTTTAGGGTTATTTTATTGTTTTAAAAACCTAATATATGCTATTACACCTATAGATACTCCTCATATGAGCAAAACATAGTCCATGGTCTAATACCCTGCAAAGACTATCTTAAAAAGGTCTACCTTGGAAATTAAGAAAGCTCAAGGGGATAGAATCATCACCAAGAAATAATTTTTTTTTAAATATCATCCTTTTTATTCCAATAATCCCCTTTAATAACTTTTAATGGAAATATAAGGTGATTATATATGTTATAAATGGTTCCTAGGATTATATTAGAAAGGTTTGGAAATGGGTTGGATTCCAAACTTTCATGAACAAAGGTTAAGACCTGAAACCACTCCAAAACCCTAAAAACCCCTCAGTAAGGACCTGATTTGGCAAATAAGGTAATTGAAGCATCTAGATGGAGAGTAAAGGATAGGTAATTGATTTAAATATGTATAGGAATATCCAAGGACCTGACCCATTTAATTGAGTTGTACCCTACCTGTACAAAAGAGGTATAATAGGTCTTATTTTAACAAATTTATGTGTTTTACAAGCATGAAGAACTTTCAAAAGATGCAAACACATTTGGGAGAGATATTATGACTTTTTATAAGTCCTAATGTTCATATATTGATTTATATAATCTCCCAAGTGTGCCTACCATCTTCCTTATCTCAGCTAGTCACAATGAATGAGTAGTGAACACTTAATGAAAATGGTGAAACTCTAATTAAGAAGCATTTTAAGGCTATATTGATGAACATGATTACTTTTAAACTCTTTACATGTGTCATTACTCCTTATTTATGGATTATATTTTATAATTTGAAGGATTTTGAATGCCAAGTAAGATAGGTGCATGATAAGGATTTATGTGACTTTCATGAATGATTGTTCATGGTCAAAGTAATAGGAATGATTAAGGACTAATCCAATGCATGTGAGGGCTTGTTGATATCCCCTCTCCTTTATATCAATCATCATACCTGACCCTACTTATTGGTTAAGTAGTTTAATGAGGTAAAATCATGAAAATAGTTTCTTATGCAAGCACAAGAACATCTACGCCACATATGGAGGAGTTAGAATACTTGGGAGACATTTGTCCATATTTTTATTTGAAATATCTATCTCATTACTAGTTTTATGACTATTATAACTCCTTATTACTTGAAAAGTGTCTTAGTGACTCTTGAACTTCACTTTTTCTCTCTCCTCTCATAATTAATATAAATTCTAGCCTTTTGACTATTATAGGGATCTCTCCTCCTTGGTATCATGAAGACCTACCAAATTTTTTCCTTGAACTAATAAATAATGTTTTTTTACCTCATTCAAGATTTCACTAAGTGCATGTTATGGTTATTGGTATTGTGTAAGTTTTTTTTACTTACCTTCACATGTTACTATTCCTAGTGCCTTGTGTGGTTGAAAGTTCTATTTTATAGGTCATTAAGAAGTGTCTAATGTGGATTGTAGGTATAGCAAGTAGCTAATTCATTAGTGTTTATAGAAGACATATTCTCTAAGTCTTCATAGCCTAAGCTCTCTTCAAGACCCCTTGCTTGAAACATTAATGTAGAAAAGGAGTGTTTAGTTAAATAAAGTTTATGTGTGGGATTCTCTTTGGTTTCAAGTGCATTGTAAGTGGTGTGAGTAGACTATATATTTATTTTATCACCTCCCCTATATTATATTTTTTTTTAGTTATCATTCTCTCTTGTCACCACCAAAAATTTAGTAATAGGTTTGATCTATAGTGGTATATCAAGGGAACTAGCCCTAATCTAGAGATCCACTTCAAATTTGGGTCACCCAAAACCCTAAGGTGGTTCCATTGTGCCATTTGAATGAGGAGAGAATTGTCTACTCCTAAAAGGGTGAAATTTCAAGTGAAAATAATTACCCCAATAGAAGTACATATACTAGTATGATAGCTAATATTTCAAGATAACTTTTGAGATGCCAGTCAAAACAAGAATCTTGAATAGGTGGGTGTAGAAAATGATCATAGTTGATGATGTGAGGGATACCAAAATGACATATTATTTGGATGAGAATAAATTTAGAGATATTAATGTTAGTAACATATACAAGAAGCATGGTTTCAACCCACTTGTTAAAATATTTTATGGTAGTAATGATGAAGATATGACCATTGTGGGATTTAGGTATTTTTCTAATGAGATTTAATCCCCACATAAAAAATGTCCAAGGAGATTCTAGGGTTTGAATCTCAGTTGGAGGAGAGTGAATAAGATCATCATAAATTTGGAAAGGATTACACTTTTTTATAGAAAGTGATGGCATATTTTTCAAGAGTAGGCTATAAATATACCATGTCTTGGCATTTATGAGTTGTAGCATGTCCATTATAGTGACAACTACGAATTACACAATACTTTCTCAATGAGATAAGGAAATTCTTATTGAATATAATCATGAAGAAAGGAGCCTTTTTCATTATGATAATATAGGTATCATTTATAAAAACATATTTTCAATCTTGCTTTCTAAGTCAATTATTTTCATGAGAGACAATCTCTATAATATAGGTATGATGTTCAATGAATTGGATAATGTATTTGTACCATGGGATTTATTATGTAATTATAGATTCAATGTGGAAAATAAGAGAATAATCTTTAGATTTTAAGATAGAAGGTGATTTTCTCATGTGGATGATAAGTTTTGAATCATGAAGTTCTTGGTGAGGGTGAAAGAGACTGGTTGATGAATCAAGATAATCAGCTATAACATTTTTTTATGAAATTGTTTCGATAGTGAAATATGTAAATTATTTTGAAAGAGGGAAGTAAGTTGATAATATGAGATGAGATTTTCACCTTTTTAATGATAATCCCCCTAACTTGATAACATATGAGTTTTGAATATCCTAGGGCAAGTAAGTATGGGATATCAAAGATGATGGCTTCTTGTATACCTAAGATGAGGGATTCATACTCAGAAATGTTATTAGTGACTTATAATTTTAATCAAAAAATATAGAGGGACACTTTTACCATGAGGGTTCGTTAAAACATAACCTGCCCCACCTCCTTGAAGGCATTTGGATCCATCAAAGTGAAAGATCTAAGTGTCTTCATTTAAGTCAATTTTAACTTCCAATAATTATTTTATGATGAATTTAGGTTTGGGTTTGGATGTGGAAATTTTAAATTATTAAAGGGATATGCATCAATATCATTTATGAAATAATGAAAATAATCTTTAAGATAAATAACCTGATTAAAACTTTCTATGTACAGTATTTATTCATCAAGAATAATATACTGAAGGTGATTAGTAATTAGTGTAGGTGTAGTAGAATGTTGATTAGTGATCACTTGGCCTTTGAATAATTTTTATGTAACAATTATTAAGTCAAATTCTATTAATATTAACATCAATTTGATGATTTTATCTCCACATAATAATTATTTGGAAAAATAATGATGAAGGGGGTCAGAAAGGATAATAACTTAGATTGTTTAATAAAGCATATAGTGTTAAAAGTATTTTGGCTCTAAAAATAATGGTGAGATATTTTTGTTTTAATTTCATGTAATTACTCTCATAATATATCAAGGAATGACTAATGTAATATATGTAATATTCTCATTTTGTTTCATCTTGTTGAGTGAGCATTGTCATAGCTAATATGGGAGTAAATGAAGTACACAAGATGAGAAAGCAAATTAAAATTTGATCAAAGTTTAAGAGTATTAAGTAATGATTCCTTAATGTTATAAAAATAATTTTGACATGCAACAATACATTTAAGATAAATACCCTTCTTAAAGGGGGAATTATTGAATAAATACAATAATCCATTTTGGGGATGAATCGGTGTTTTGCCCCAAGTTTTCCAAGATAGGTATAAATGTCTATAATAAAGTGAGGAATAAGAATGTTAAAAATATATTTTATTTTATTGGTATTGACATCAATCCATCTTAAGGATATGATAAATCCTAAGATTTTACTAGAATTGACACCAAAAAAACATTTTTAAGAATTAAGTCTAACTTTATATTTGACGTTAATGATAATAACAAGATCATGAAGATGATTTTCATGATGCTTGGATTTAGAAATAATATCATATACTTAAGTTTTGACTATTTTATGTATGATATCATTAATAAATATGGGTCATTACACATTCTTAAGTGAGGCCAATGATTTTAAGACCAAATTTCATTTTAACGTAGCAATAGATTCCCCATTCAGTGGTGAAAGTATTTTTATGTTGATATCTAAGAGAAATGTGCATCTGATTATATCCCAAGAAACTATCCATGAAAGATAACATCTCATATTTGGTCATAGAATCAACAATGACATCAATTTATGGTAAAGGAAAATTATCTTTAGGATGTGCTAACTTGAGGTTATGAAAATCAATACAAATTCAAATGACCATAGTGACTTTATTGTAAATGGGAAAAATGTTGGATACTTATTATTAGTATTCAAAAATTTTGATGAACTTATAATCTATAAGTTTGATGATATCCTTATGATACAAGGTATAAATTTTAGGAGGAAATTTGTGTTGCTTTTAACATATCAGTTTTGAATCAAGATAGGTGATAATACTATGGACAATGATACCAAATTCAACACCAAGCATGTATTTATAATACCATGAAAAAGCATCATAATATTTTTTGAATAAAATACTAAAATTACCATGATTTATAGGACTAATTTACTTAGATACAAGAATAGAGATAGGACATATAGTGATATTGTAATTAATTGCATCAATTTCCTTGATAAACATGGAATTTTTGTCTTAGAAATGATATGGATCTTGAAGAAGTTTTGAAGTAGGATGTGTTTTAGGATTTACACTAGAAATAAAATTATTGACTCATTGAGCCTTTTTCTAGAAAAGGTTAATCTTGTGGTGTTGGTGAGGAAGTTGAGGCTCTCTAGCATGGAGTAGTTATAAGATAGATTCATCATTAGGTAGTATGGGTAAAGGACCATAATAATCAACATCCACCTTGAGATTAATGATCTAATCACCTTTGTTTTCATACTTAGAATGTATTTGTCTTATAGTAGTAGCTTTAACATCTAGGTAATTTTAGGTGGTGAAGTATATGGTAAATAATTTGATTACACAATATCAGTCTAGCTAATATAGTATGGGATAAACATGGTCATAATTGTATCAATTTATTTGATAAAATTATCATTGACATTGTTGGTTGATTATTTTGTCTATCAGCGTACTGGTAAACAAAATAGGTCTTATCAGCCAAAGCAAGAAGATTATTCATCCTAATGTGTAAGTTTATAACATCAGAAGGAGACTTCTCTCTCCTCTCATCAAGGGGAGGTTCCATGTGGATATGCTATGTATATATATGAATAGAAAATAGTACTCAAGGGTAGGACCAGACATCCATCTCTCTTTCTTCAGAGATGATGTATACAAAACAAAGGAAGAACTCAAGAGAATGACAGACAACACTCCTCTTCTTTCAAAAGAACTGTTCAACCAGCCACAAGAATACTCCTGGAAATAAAAGTAGAATATGACTAAAGTATGGTAACCAAAAAATCAAGACACAGCTCAAAGTCTGCACATGAAATACTCAAGAGTGATATACGAAGAACAATGAAAGCTCAAAGTCTTTCCAAAGTTATTTACACAGCAATGAAAATACAAACACATTGAAGGCAGTTATGGGGGCGCAAAGTCTCTCCATAGTTGATTCTCCAGGACACCTTCTTGACAAATTAACTAATTCTACTTATTAAATCAATGAAACAAATAAGATATCATAGCACAAAGTCTGAAAAAGTCCCTTGTTTTCATTAAAAAAATATGATAAACAGACTGAGCACAAAGTCTCAATGATGCCTCTCAATTTTGACAGAGTTTCATTTCGATTATCAAAAAGAAGATCCTTATTACAATCAAGAAAAGTCCCTTATATAGTCTCTTCAAAAGGACTTAGGAATAAATAATACATCAATTTGCATTGAAATCTGTTAAGGAGATGCACTGGAACTTAGGGGCACTTTTCCCTTTTGATTTTATCAATGCAAGGAAATAAGTCGTGCTTATTGAAATTTTATACTTCCAATGTTCCATCCAAAAATTTAATCTTATCTTCATTGTTCCTCCTTCTTCAGCCAATTGAATTGGGTCCTGGATTTAAATTGCTATTTTGTTTCTTCCCCACTTTCTGCTAGTCTTGGCCTTGAAAATTGTGAATGTATTATGTGATATATGTTCAAAAGATCAATGGCTATTTTACTATCCTTAAAATTGACGTCTTCCTGCCCGTCACTGTGTTTTCAATGGCTAGTTGACTGTGTTGAATTTGACGTGCTCAGGCACGTCATCCCTTGGTCTTCTTTTATCTTCCACTTGGTGCTTTTCAAGACTACACTTTGCCCTTTTGGGCCCTGAGAAATGGTCCTTCGGCTTCTGTTAACCCATCGTAAATTTCCCTGGGCTTTTATCTCAGGCCATTGGCTTTGAACATACTCGAGGACATTTTCCCTGAGACATTAGCTATTTTCCTTTGAAAGCTCTCAGCGGGTAATTCCGAGGAAAAATTCCCGTGGACAAAAAGTATGGGGAAAATTCTTGTAGAATTTTTGACAAGTCTTTGAAAAAAGTCTTTGAACCAGCCAAATGATGCTTTGGTCGGTGAAGTGTCCTCTACAAGGACACTTGTCCTACAAAAAAGTACTTTCGGCTTTGAACCAACCCTTTGAACCTTTTTGTTGAACCTTTGTTGAACTGGTTCAAAGGTTCAATGAAGCATGCCAAGCCCTTGTTGTTGAACTGTTGGTGTTTGCTGATGAAGACTTTTAATTGAACCAAAACTTTGAACCAATCCCAAAAAATGAACAAATGTTAAAAACCAATTCTTTTGACTTAAAACCGCTTGAAGAGTCCATAGACTTTCTGAGAAGCTCTAAAAATGAGAAATCTGAATATCTAAGACAAAAAATTTAAATGGAAGACATTATTTTGGTTTGGAGAACCAAAATAATTTAAATGTTGTTCCAAAAATAGCTGTTATTTTTAGGAGAATATAGCTGGCTCCAGTTGGCGAACTTCTATCAATTGAAAAACAAATTGGAAGGAGTAGAATTTAGAATCTCCAGTGTCTTCAAGTGTACCATTGGGCTTCAGAGTCATGCTTTCCAAAAATGAAAGGCAACAAGGATGAAAACAAACAAAACAAAATAGAAATTAAAATTGTACAAATATACAGAGGCAATGATCTGATACTTCAAGAATTGAAGTGTTTCAGATGCTGCCCATTATGGGGTAGAGAAAAGAGCGTGCCATCTTGGTATTTCAATAAAAAAACTATTTTCCCCCATGTGCTGATGAATTGTGAATGGACCTCTCCAAAGAGATTCAAACTTTCCATGCATCCCTTTTGGCTCTCTTCTTTTGTCCCACAGCAGGACTTTATCCCCAATCTGAAAATCACGATTTCTAGCTTTCTGATCAAAAAGTTTCTTTATCAAATTTTGATGAATAGTAATTCTATCTACCACCATGGTTCTTTGTTCTTCTAGCTGAGTCAGGTACATGATTCTTTTGTCTAGAGAACTCTCATATGTCTGATCTTCAATAGCCTTCACCAATTTCAAAGCTAGTAACTCTAAAGTGATTGGTATCTTTGCATTAATACCATAGAGAAGTTGAAAAGGAGACATACCAATTGCCCTTTTGGCGTGATCCTGTCAGCCCACAGAGTGTCTACCAATGCTTTGTGCCACATCCTTTGATTATCATCTGCAAGTTTCTTGATAATAGTTACCAAATTTTTATTAGTGGACTTAGCTTGTCCATTCCCTTCCATAAAATAATCAGAAGAATGAGAAAGCGTAATTCCATAATCAAAACAAAATTGTGTGATATCTTGAGAGGTAAAACAAGCTGCATTATCAGTAACAATTTTAAGTGGGACTCCAAATCTGGAAATGATGTTCTCTTTCAAGAAATTGCATACAACTTTTGAGGTAGCATGCTTTATCAGGATTGCTTCTACCCACTTAGTGAAATAATCAGTTGCTATAAGGACATTATCATGTCCAGCACTTGATGATGGATTTATTGTCCCAATAAAATTGAGTCCCCACTGCTAGAAAGGTTCTTCTATGATTACTGGCTTAAGAGGTAGAGCAGCCAACTTGGGTCTTCCAACAAATTGTTGGCAAAGTTCACATTTCCTTACCCATTTATGTGCATCTTGAAAAAGAGTTGACCAATAATATCTGGCTCTCAGAATTTTGTGAGCAGTCACTAGAGCAGAAAAATGTCCTCCACAAGCTAGATCATGGAAAGATTTCAAGAGCTGGGTCTATTGTTCTTTGTCTACACAGTGAAGAAAAACTCCATCTATGTTTCTTTTGTACAAGCTGTTATCCCAAAGAACAAAATTGGCAGCTTTCAATCTGATAGTTCTCCTTTCTTTGTATGACAAATGAGTAGGACATTCTCCATAAGTCAAAAAACAAGCAATATCTGAATACCATTCATTAGTAATAGAAACAAAAAGAGCTATTGGCATATTATCTACTTTAGCTTCTTCAAGTTGTGTATCTTCTGGCTTATTGTTAGCCATCAATTGACAAAGACCTTTACCTCTGACCAGCTTTGTTGGCTTGATATCTAGATCAAATTTTTGGATTTTTGCAATCTAATTACCTTTCTTTGTACCAAACTCCTGCTAAGTTAATATAGCCTTGATTGTACTATCAAAAACTAAGGCAGTAATATGTGAATTTAGAATATAGAAGCGAAAGTGTTTGACTGCTTTTACCAAGGCATAGGCGTGCTTCTCTATATTTGAATACTTCATTTCATGAGTTTTCAGAGGACAACTCATGAAAGAGATAGGGGATTCCATACCTTCTTTGTCTTGTTGGACAAGAATCACTGAAAGAGTATGCTCAGATGCATAGCTGTATATAATGAAATCTCTGTGGTAATCTGGGTAGACCAAGGTGGGGGCGTGAGCAATAACGACTTTGATATCTTGAAATGTTGCTTTACCTTCTTTGGTCCAGCTAAAAGTATTCTTTCCTTTCATCATATCTACAATGTGTCTTGTCTTTTTAGCAAATTCAAGGATAAATCTTTGTAAGAAATTCACTTTTCTAAAGAAAGAGTGAACAGCTTTCTTACTTGTAGGCAAATTTAGCTCTTGAATAGAATTGACTCTATGTGAGTCAATCTTTATGCCTTCTTTGGACACAATGTGTCCAAGGAGTTTCCCTTATGTCACTCCAAAAATAGACTTTTTAGGATTCAAAGAAATACCATTTTCCCGACAGTGCTCCAGCACTCACTGTAAATGGCACACATGATCAGATCTACGCTTTGAAAAGATAGTTAAATCATCAAGATATACAACTATGAATTTGCCAATTTCATCTTTGAAAGCCATGTCCATAGCTCTCTAAAATGTAGCACCAGCATTTATTAATCTAAATGGCATTCTTTTGTATGCAAAAGTACCCCAAGGCATGGTGAATGTAGTCTTGTATTGATCAGCTTTAGCAACCTCAACTTGATTATAGCCTGAAAAGCCATCTAGCATTGACAACATTTCTGATCCTATTACATTTTGGAGCACTTGGTCCATGACTGGCAAAGGATAATTGTCTTTCAAAGAAGACTGATTTAGATTCCAGAAACCAACACAAATGTAGATTTTTCCATTTTTATTTCTTACAAGAACTATATTTGCAATCCATGTAGAATGATGGATTGGAAAAATAATTATAGCATTTAACATTTTTTGAATCTCAGACATAATTATACCTGAAATCTTCAAATTGTATTGTCTAGATTTATGCTTGTAAGGCATTGAATCAACCTTGAGAGGAATATGGTGACTGATCTCATCAGGACTGAGAGACTTCAGATCTTCGTATGAATATGCCAAGACATCAATGTATTGACGAAGCAAAGAAGTAAATTTGGATTTTTCTTCAGGTGTACAAAACTTACCAATGTTGACCAATCTTGGATTTTCTTCATTGGTCAGATTCACTTGGTCAAATCCCTGAGATAAATTTGAATCCATCTGTTGTTCTTTGATGAATCTATCATGCTTGTCAAATAGCTTTTCAAGAGAAACCAGGCCTTTAGGAATTTTATTTCCTTTTAGCTGTATAACCTCTTCATTTACATCTAAACCTGATTTAGGAATTAGTTCAGACTTTTGAGATTTGCTGCCTTCAAAATATAGCTATTCAAAATTATCTTTTCTTTCCAAAAAGGCAATGATCTAATTATCATCATTGAAAATTTTCCAATGATCAATATTATCAGGAACACTCAGCCTATAGATCAAGTCAATGGTGTATTTAGCTTCTTTAAAATTAGAATGTGGAACTAAAAGAGTTCCTAAAATAGCAAGTGCATCAGCTCTATCATTAGATTCTCTTGGAATGGATGAAATATTGAAAGCATCAAAACTTTCAATTTGATCCCAAACAAGATTTTGGTAATGGCGCAGCCTTTCATTCTTACCCTGATATGAATTTCTCACTTGGCAGACCACTAATTCGGCATCCCCTTTAGCATGAAGACACTTGATGCCTCTTCCTTGAGCAGCTTTCATGCCCAACAATAGTGATTCATATTCAGCTGTATTATTTGTGTTGCTAAACTGTAACTTATAGGATGATAAAAACATATCTCCTTGAGGAGATATCAAAACAATTCCAGATCCAAAACCAGAAGAAGAACAACTACCGTCAAATTCTAAAGTCCAAATCTCATCAAATGTTGACTTTACTTTAGACTTTCCCTCATCAGAGATGGAGGGTCTTTCTTCATGATCTGTATACAAAAAGTAATTACCCATACCTGTAGATTCAAAGAGGATTTGAGCTTCCAGAGCTGACGTCTTGGTGACTATATACTTTGCTTCCTTTTTAGGAAGTAATCTCTTCATCACGCCTTGTACATGAATCCTTGCCTCAGATAGATCCATGTTCAACTCTCCTTCCACGTCCTTACAGAAATTCCATCCAAGTAAGATACCATAAGATGATAGGACTTCAACCACTAATATAGTCATTTTAATCCTCTTGTATGGAAAGGCTGCAAAAGCAAATTGAGCATCTTTGATCTGCCCCAACAATGGCACTTGTTTGTTCTCCATAGAGAAATATCTGCCAAACATATTAGTCAATGTGAGACCAAGAGATTCAGCAACTTTGGCAGGCATTACATTATTAGAGGCACCTGAATCTATTATATAATTACTCAGCTTGTGGCCATTGATTAACAAGGAAACATAGAAGGGTTCTATTTTTCTAGAAGCAGCTGGAGGAGTAATAATCAGATTATTTGGACTAGGCATATTTATTTGGGAATTAGAAATCACTTTTTTGGCCTTTTGCATTGTAGGGATGGTCTTATTTTTAACATATTGAACCAACTTATCTAGTTGATCCAGATTGGACTGCAAGTACTCAAATTCAGACATTTGTATTTTTGTCTTTTTTACATGGTCAATTATATCAAATGGTTGAATCGAACTAGGCACAGAGATAGGTATTTTAGCTTTCTGAGTTTTAGAAGGAGCGGGAGGTATATTGGTTTTAAAATTAGAAGTAGAAGGAGAAGGCACAACATATGTATTTACCTTTTGAATTATTGGATCTTTTGGTTGAAAGGGTAGAACTAATCCACGCTTGGTAATTGTGACTGCTAGTTGTGATTGCTCTTCTATCCTTCCTTTATCAGCCTGCTAGACTAATTGGTTATTAGATCTAGTAAACACTACATATGATCCATGAAGCTTCTCCTTTACTTCTGGGTTCATCTTGATAATTCAGGAAACTAAAGTGGGAGTCACTAGCTGATTCTTCTTGACTATCTTCAATGATATCAGCATCATTTTCTTGATATAATTCAAGCTGATAAGAAAAATCTGATTTTGTCTCAAGATATCCCATTGTTGAATTAGTTGGAGGAGCTTCTAAGGCAAGTTTTCCTTATGGAGGAGGAAGACAATTTTGTTGTCCTTGGTTTCTGGCAACATTGCCCTGATATGACTGATTTGGGAATGTTCTTCTATATGTAGGAGCAGAAGACATTCCTTGAGCCATTTGCTTTTTGAGGGCAAGGATCTCATTTGCTAATTTTTGCATGATTGGATCTATGGTGCTTGTAGATACAAATTTTGATGATGATGAAGCTCTATTTTTATTGGGATCTCTTCTTATTTTTCCTACTAATATGAGATTATCTTCTACCTCAGTGGCCAAAAGTTGAGCTGCCTTGAGATCTATTTAGCTAGCACATCTCAAGATGAAACTGACTTCTGGTAGCTAAGAATTAATGAAAAATCATTTAAGATTCTCAGCTATAGGTCTGGCAATCATAGGGATTCTATTTCTCAACTTGTCAAATTTAGCTATGAATTCTCTCATAGGCTCATGTGGCTCTTTTTTCATGTGTAAGTTGAGCCAGAAGTGTATGTGCATCTTCTGTAGGTTTGAATCTGGCTTCAAACTTATCTTTCAAAGTAGTCCAATTAGTTGCAGATCAAGCCTGTAAATGATAAAACCAATCTGTAGCAGGACCTTGTAATGTTTCAACAAAAAGCCTGACTGCTACATCTTCAAACTCTACCCCAATTACTCCACAAGCTATACTAAATGCTGCAATATGGTCATCAGGATGAACTTTCCCATCACCATGTAATTTCAAAAAATTATTCCTAAAACTGCGTGGAAGTTCATGTAGAGGAGGAGTAAGATTGAGAGGGCCAAAAGCATGACCCCAAGGGCCTTGAACTACCATTATAGGGACTCTATTAATAGTAGGAAAAGAAGCTCTACCTTGTGTTGGTGACCTGATAAGGTCAGGAGGAAGACTCTTAGATCATTGGAGGAAAGGTGGTGGAGGAATCAGATCAAAATTGCTCTATTGTGCCAACTCAAACACAGGGTCAAAAACACCCTTAGATCTCTGGCTTCTTGTGTAGCGTGGAGTTTCCAGATTTAAAACAAAAGAAAGGAAAAGGACTAGTCTTACTTCAACTTGGAGCTTGAGGCTTCAAACTGCTTGTCTTTCCCAGCAGATCTGATTTGCAAACCAGATGATGTAATGGATATGGAGGATGGAGGGAGATAATAAGGCTATAATGATAGAGGGTAAGACCCAGATGGGAGTCGTCAGACTCTATAATGGATAAGGGTAGGGACTACTTGTTTAAGTTTCCCCAGTGGAGTCACCAAAAACTATTGGTTGATTATTTTGTCTATCAGCGTATTGGTAAAAAAATAGGTCTTATCAGCCAAAGCAAGAAGATTAGTTGTCCTAATGTGTAAGTTTATAACATCAAAAGGAGACTTCTCTCTCCTCTCATCAAGGGGAGGTTCCATGTGGATATGATATGTATATATATGAATAGAAAATAGTACTCAAGGGTAGGACCAGACAACCATCTCTCTTTCTTCAGAGATGATGTATACAAAACAAAGGAAGAACTCAAGAGAATGATAGACATCACTCCTCTTCTTTCAAAATAACTATTCAACCAGCCATAAGAATACTCCTAGAAATAAAAGTAGAATATGACTAAAGTATGGTAACCAGAAAATCAAGACACAGCTCAAAGTCTACACATGAAATACTCAAGAGTGATATACGAAGAACAATGAAAGCTCAAAGTCTTTCCAAAGTTCTTTACATAGCAATGAAAATACAAACACACTGAAGGCAGCTATGGGGGTGCAAAGTCTCTCCATAGTTGATTCTCCAGGACACCTTCTTAACAAATTAACTAATTCTGCTTATTAAATCAATGAAACAAATAAGATATCACAGCACAAAGTCTGAAAAAGTCCCTTGTTTTCATTAACAAAATATGATAAACAGACTGAGCACAAAGTCTCAATGATGCCTCTCAATTTTGACAGAGTTTTGTTCCGATTATCAAAAAGAAGATCCTTATTACAATCAAGAAAAGTCCCTTATATAGTCTCTTCAAAAGGACTTAGGAACAAATAATACATCAATTTGCATTGAAATCTGTTAAGGAGATGCACTGGAACTTAGGGGCACTTTTCCCTTTTGATTTTATCAATGCAAGGAAATAAGTCGCGCTTATTGAAAGTTTGTACTTCCAATGTTCCATTTGGGAATTTAATCTTATCTTCATCATTCCTCCTTCTTCAGCCAATTGAATCGAGTCCTAGATTTAAATTGTTATTCTATTTTTACCCTACTTTTTATTGGTCTTTGCCTTGAAATTTTTGAATGTATTCTATGTTGTATGTTCACAATATCAACGGCTATTTTACTGTCCCTAAAATTGACGTCTTCCTGCCCATCACTGTATTTTCAACGGCTAGTTGACTGTGTTAAATTTGATGTGCTCGGGCACGTCATCCCTTGGTCTTCTTTTATCTTCCACTTGGCACTTTTCAAGACTGCACTTTGCCCTTTTGGGCCCTGAGAAATGGTCCTTCAGCTTATGTTAACCCATCATAAATTTCCTCGGGCTTTTATCTCAGGCCATTGGCTTTGAACATACCCGCGGACATTTTCCTTGGGACATTAGCTATTTTCCTTTGAAATCTCTCAGCGGGTAATTCTGTGGAAAAATTCCCATGGATAAAAAGTCTAGGGAAAATTCCCATGGGCTTTTTGACAAGTCTTTGAAAAAATTCTTTGAACCAGCCGAATGATGCTTTGGTCGGTGAAGTGTCCTCTGCAAGGACACTTGTCCTAAAAAAAAGTAATTTCGACTTTGAACCAACCCTTTGAACCTTTTTGATGAACCTTTGTTGAACCAGTTCAAAGGTTCAATGAAGCGTGCCAAGCCCTTGTTGTTGAACTGTTGGTGTTTGTTGATGAAGATTTTCAATTGAACCAAAACTTTGAACCAATCCCAGAAAATGAACAAATGTTAAAAACCAATTCTTTTGACTGAAAACCACCTGAAGAGTCCATAGACTTTCTAAGAAGCTCTAAAAATGAGAAATATGAATATCTAAGACAAAAATTTTAAATGGAAGACATTATTTTGGTTTGGAGAACCACAATAATTCAAATGTTGTTCCAAAAATAGCTGTTATTTTTAGGAGACAACAGACATCAATAGTTTTTATTGTATTGAGTTTTCTAATGTATTATATTATGGGTTAATATGAGGTTACTATATCAACACTTGATGATATATGGCCTTTAAAGTCAAGAATTAAAGGTTGGACTATATTAGGTTGGCTAATATGGTATTAATATTGAGAGATAGAGGGAACACCATTAGGTTGTCCAATAGGGTTGGGACTATGCTACACTATTAGAATAGTATTGAGTTGGTTGATGTTGTTACATATAGAAATAATTAGGATTTCCTTAAAACCCCATTGAGTGTTTTCTAATGGTGGGTTAGTAGGAGGGACTTGATTTTATGGTTCATAATCAACATTATAATAGTTATATGATATATGAATGGCATGAACATCACTATGAAAAGTATGCATTTTGGTTAAGGTATTTATATAATGCATTACATCCATGTCTCATGATTGGTCTTGAGCCATAACATAGACATCATCATAAGATGGATAAATATCACATGCATGGGATGAAAGTTGATCCATGATAGTAATGATGTCAATGGTGGAAATACCCATGTTACTAAAATTCATTGGAGACATGATAAGAGGATCTTGGAATATTTTTTCTACTTCATATTCATTTTAAGTGAAATCCTCTTATGTATAAAAGGCTTCATGAGAATGTCTTGGGGGAGAAATTTTGGTAGTATCATCAAATAGAGGAATGTTTCTAACTAATGGAATAAAATAAGGAGATATCAATTCTAAGATATAAGGAGGTAATTTAGTGGTATTTTAAGTACTTTGTAATTATTTAGGTATATCATCATCAAAATCTACAAGAGTGACAAGGAGATAAAAATGTATTTTAACAAACTTAGGAAAAGGTAAACTATTGATATGAGCTATAGTTGAAATGTGATATTGATATTATGTATTTGAAATTTGTATTCTCCAAGGGCTAGGATCTACCTCATGCTTATAATGTTTTCCATTATGGATAAATTTGATGCATTGGCTAGCAGAAGATGAAATATCTCACATAGATAAGTCCATAGACATCTTAAGAGCATGTTGTAATAAAATGAAATATCTAAAACTAGAATCTTGGTGTGAATCATTTTGGGTCTAATCATGAGGGGTGTGGAATATAACCAATAGGATTTTGATTGGTTTTACCAAATTGCTAAAAAGTGAGGCGAGTTTGCTTAAGGTTTTATTGGGAGTATATGGTTAGTTGGAGTAACCAAATATAAGTAACATTAATGCATGATCCTTTAACTACTAATACTTTTATTATTAAGGTACTATTGATTCCAATCTTAATGAAGAGTGGTAGGTCATCAAATTGAAAAATAAATTCATCATTAATTATATCTTCTTTAGGAAATTTTATGAAATGTTTCATAGAAAAAAATTTGGATAAATAGCTTCAATATAATGAACCTCTATAGGTTCGGCACCATTAAAAATTTAATTAGGAACATCTAAATCATTGGATGGGGGTTCTTTGATGTCTTTCAATTTTTTGCATAAGAAACTTGCAATGATAAGGAGAAGTTATTACTAATTTCATGAATGGAATTTTTCAAGGCATAGATTTAAGCTCATCCAAAAAAAAAAAAAATGATGTTTAGAAGAATATTTATCACCAGGATTAGTTTGATTAGATATAATTTTATTATAAGGAATGGAAGAACTATGTTGAGGCTCTGATTGTGTAGGTGGCTCATCACTAGTGGGTTTTTCTAAATAATTAGCAAGATTAGTGGTATAATCCTTAAGAATTTTATATTTAGTATATGGCTTCTTATGTTTGGTTACTAGATATTTATGAGCAAGTTTACAATGGTAATTAACTTTTGTTGTGTTCACATATTGAGAATATTTATCATAAATGGCATCAATAGTACAAACATTTTTGTTGGAAGTTATGTATTAGCATTAGAAGAAGATTTTTGATATTTTTAATTTTTAGATTTGGAAAAGTTTTAATTTTTTGAATCTTTAGGATATTAATTATGGAAAACCTTAATAATAGCCTCATAATTGAAATCCTCTCTGAATATGCAGTTAACCAAAAATTTTGAAAGAGCATGACATGTCTCATGAGAATGGCCAATTTTAGGAAACCAAATCACTTTGTTATGATTGTACCATGATGGGGAAGTAATAGCGTTATGAATTAAAGGATTTGATGGAGATAATAACCTCCTCATTTATGACACACTAAAGGGTGTGTGGGAGGGATTTTGAGTATCTAGGTTGTTACTTCCTATTTTGTTTTGAGGAGCTTTTAGTTTAGAGTTGGTAGTGGATATTGCATTAGTGGATGTTTGGAAACATTCCTTTGTGATATTATAATAATGTTCAAATAGATTCATAAGTAAATTTTGTCCTTTCGATTTATCAAAGTCATTTTTAAGGTTTAGGGACAAAAGATACTAACCTTGTATTGAAGATAGGATTTAAGAGAATTAAAAAAAATCTTGAAAATATTATCATCACTCATGTTATGATCTTATTTATGTGATAAACACTTCCATATTTTAATAAAATGTGAGAAAATTCATTAGGAATTTTCTTAGCATTGATGAAAGGGCTAATGATATTTTAAAAAAGATAATTATTATGAAATTCATTGACTAAAGAATTGACTAAGTCTTATAGTTTTAAAATGTAATGTGTATAAAGTTAGTTATAATATTCTAAAACATCTCCTATGAAGATTTTTCCAATAATTTTAATAGTGGTAATGGTATTAGTTTGGACCCATTCCTTATAGAGATTACAAAATTAAGTAAAATACTAAGATCTTTAGTCCCATCTTATGTGATAGTTGGGAAAATATTTAAAATTCCTCTAGAAATAATGATGGGTGTTAAAAGTTCAATTGAAGATGTTATAACATTTTATTATGAATAGGAGGCTGAGGTATGATATTCATGTTACCATATCTAAGAGAAGGAAGAACAAAAATTTTATTATGTTAAGACATGATGACTAGAGGTTGGTTATCCATTTACAAGATATTATTTTTCACTTGGAGTACTTTATAATTATTATTTGTTTGCATGACATTCATTTGTTGAAACATTTGTACAAGGATTTGATTTGTATCAATAGGTGGGTTTTTATTAGAAGGATTGGGAGGAGGATTTCCAGTATTTGGAGGAGGATTAACAATGTTGTGAGGAGGATTCCCAATATTAGTATTGATTGATCTAACTATATAGTAATGAATTTTAGATAAAGTACCATTATGATTATGATTATAAATGGTATTATAATCAGGGTTTATAAAGGTGATGTAATTTTCTATATCATCATCTTTTTGAGTAATTTCAACCATGTTACATTCAATAGATATAGATAGAGATCAATATTATTGGCACCATGAAGTGTTATATTCAATGGTGGAAAAGGTGGGTAGATAAAAGCAACCCATTAAAATTCTAAGTGGGTTGAGGATATAAATGAAAATCCTAATAGGTGACCTCTTTATGTTGATGGGATGTGAATAAAGTTATATAAAAAGGATAACATACATCAAACTGATGATATCAACTAAGATGATGTAGTTGGTAAGAAGTCACTAAGAATAAAATGGTATCGATTAGAGTGATACAATAAAATAAAAAGGTGGTGAAACTATCATCTGAGACAAACTAATTATACAGAGTAGTTAGATACTATCACAAAGACAAAACTAAGAAGAAACAATATCAAATTGGTCAATATAATCACCAAAAAAAAGAAAAAAATACCAACTATATAATGCAAGTTGATACACTCTAATATAATAGGGGTTTTGAATTGAAATAGGTAATATTCTACTCCAATATACTTAATGCATTCTACAAAACAAAATTTTGAAGATTGCATTGTATCAATCTAATCAATATAGTGATAGGGATAGGAAAATGAGATATGGTTGAGAGACAAGATTTATTGATTTAGTTGATATAATTTTTTCTTATAGTATTGGAAGTAACATGAAATAGACTGAGTTAATTTGTTTGATATAATCTATTAGATAAAATTATGAGAAAAATAGTCTTAAAATGAACTGTATCAAGTTGTTTAATACAATTTCATAAACATATATGATATACAAAAATATAGTATATTGAGTTGTTAAATACAGTCAGGGATACAAACCAAGGAGACTATATTAATCTAGTTAATGTATTCTACACACATAGGTAAATATATCAACACTATTTGATGTAATTATAACACACAATTGTATCAATGTTGGCCAATAGAGTTTTCAATATAAAATTTAAGAGTAATCCATAAATTAAAATTAGTTTACTTTTGATAACTATTTTTGATAATAAAATCACATAGATGTATTAAAGTATTTGACTAATATGTAGGCTCTCACATATATAGACTCATTTGTTGGATAGTGTCATCTTAGTGTTTCAAATCAATAACTATGGAGGAAATACCATGCCCATATCCCACTAAACCCAATTTTGAGGGTAAGTTGAGAGTAACTTTCCAATACCAACTACTAACAAGTGCACTAAAAATTTAGACAAATGGATGGCTTCCTAAATTTTAATAAAAAAGAATCTTAGGATATACCTTGAAGCATGTGAAAACTAAAAAAATATGCTTTTCCCTATATTATGGATATGATTATTAGATAAATCCCCTCATGCCATGATGTTTGTAAATAATAAACAAGGATTATAAATAGAACACTATGTAACCCTTCACGATAGTATCTAAGTAGTTTTAAAACTTCTAGAACATAGTTTCTAAGGAAATTGAAATAAATAGAAAATAACGTTCAAAATTAAAAACTAATATGTAGAATTTAGTGAATTTAAATGAATAGTCAAATTAAATTGAAATGAAATGTGTGATTAGATTTTTAAATGAAAATTTAATTCACCTTGATTATGATTAAAAATAAAATAACATAACTATACCAGTGCCAGTGGATGTAGTTATACACATAGTGTAGAAATATATCAATTAGATCGATATAGTGTATGTAAATTATAACTATAGATAATGATATATGATAAGATATAACATTTGAATCGAATAGGTTGATATAGTTTATCATAAATAAATGAAATTCAAAAATAATTCTAATAGTTCGATGTAGTTTATTAAAAAAGAGATGTACTACAAAAATTAATCAGCCAAATTAATATAATTCACTAGAAATAATTTTATACATGATTTTAAATTTGAATACATAGCTATTTTAGACAAATCAATATATTTGACTCGAAATAGAGATAAAAATTAACAAAAATTAAAATATAGAACTATCCAATAAATCAATATAGTTGATTGTAAAAGTGAGTTTGAGATATAAATATATTAGTTGGTTTAATATAGCTTATTGGATATATGGTTAAATAGAACTAAATTGACTAGGTCAATATAGCTATCTAGAGAAGAAAAAATATAGATCTAGGAATAAAACTATGCCACACTAGTAGAAATAATTCACTGATTAATACATAGAGAAGATAGTATGTCATGCTATTTGATATAGTTTTATGTAGCTAAAAATTATAGCCAAGTTATATTGATCTATTTGATATAGCTCACTGATAGAAAAAAGAAATAGAACTACATCAAATTATTTGATACATTTTGATGCACAAGTGAAATCAATGGTTAGATTCACATTGAGTTCACTAGATTGTATGCAGTGACATAATATTAACCTATAACTATACTTTCTAAATATCTAAACTTGAAGAAGGTAAATCAAGTAAATCCCATTGATACTTAATAAAATCAAGATATGACCAATGGATCTGATACACCTAGCAAGAGGAGCACCGACAACACAATGTTAGAGAATAGATTTAAAAGCCTTTAGGCAATCAACACAATGTAATATCCATAGCTAGTTATTTATTTAAAAATTAATCAATTATCTTAATCAAGCGATGTAGGCACAAGGGTTAGAAACATATTAAAATGGGCAAGGATCCATGCTAGTAAAATAGGGGCTTAGGATAACATAACAAATTTAAATAATCTTATAGCCACACTGAGTTTAAGTGTAGATATAATTCAAACAAGTATATAAGCATTCATTAACTAAGTAATCATATAACTTCTATATATCAAAAGGAAAGAGATAGAGTTAGAACTTATATACCTTGAACAAAACATGCCAAACCTCAATCTCACCCTTGGCCAATGGTGATTTTCAATAGATTATTGTGGTTATAAGGATCTCAATAGGTGTATCAAGCTATAGTAAAAAATGAATCCTCTTATTACGTCCAAGACTCCACAAGACAAGTTTTTCCTTCCAATAAAATATCTAAACAATAACTCCTCCAAATTTAGACTTAGGGCAGAAGTAAGAACAATAACGATTTAAAATTAATGTTAATATCTATTGGATTGAATGGTGAATTTTATTTATAGTGATGAATGACCTTAATCCTTCCCAAATATTTATCCAGTAATATCATCTAGTTTTATTTAGTCCTAAACAAGATGACTAACCTTGAACTAGGTTAGCCAGGCCAACCTAGTAGTGAAGTGTATGCCAAAATATTTGTATTTACATCAGTTTGATTGATGTATTTGGGATGATATGGATAAAAATTATAACTACATAAAATGGGTTGAAATTGTAAGAAAATAGAGGTCTTTATATAGTTATAGGATATAAAATGAAAGGATATAGCTTAGGGTATCACATCTAGGGAAGCTAAAATGAATATATGAATGATAAATAAACAATAATGTCTCTCACAAAGCACCATCATTATACCCACCAATTTACAAGGTCACCCTTCAAGGAAATCACTCATAGATATTAAAACTTTATAGGTAGCTACAAGAGAAAAAACGTTAGTAAATAATAATTTTTAAAAATATTTTTTATATAGATTTCAACCCATTTCACATCTCAAGGTTACATATACCATCTAAGGTAAATTAAGGTTTCACATTACTTGATGGATGTCATTACTATTCTACAATTTTGGGTTTGATCACTATCAATCTTATCCATTGGTTTCAATAAGGAACAATATTTACCATGTGCTTCATAAGAGGCACTGGTTCTCTAATGCTTCAAAGAAACATCATCACAAAGAAAATTTACAAAATTAACAATATCATTTTTATGCATATAGGTGTACTCCTTCCATACTCTTATCTCAAGTTTTCAAATTTTCAAAGTACAAACAAAAGTTCCAAATTATCAATGTTTAAGTAAATTTTCAAATGATTCAAAAATTTAAGTAATTTTTAAATTCAATCATTTTCATATTTCATTATTAAAAAGGAAAGAAGTAACTACTTTATGTGTTTTTAGGGTTTTACAAGCATATGGTGCCTTGAAAAATTGAAGTATGTATCTCAAATACAAAGTGTGTTCTTACACACTAGGTTATACACTTTTATTTAATCTAGTAATTTCATTTCTAGATTAAAAGGGGGAATGTAATAACTAAAATCTAACTAGGAATATTTGACCGTGTCTAATTATGTCCTTTTAATCCTTTATTAATGTTTGTACTTAAAAATGCCTATATTTATACCACACTCTATCCTAAACATAAATGAATACCTATGTTTCTTCAAATATCATCATCTATAGTATATGAAAAGATTCTAATTGATAAAAACACCTCTATGCATCTGTATACCTTATTCTAAATTGAAATCTTATTACTTACCCTTAGGGATAGAAATTTCAGGTAGGGTTATAACCATTAGGTGGTCCTATACTCATCTTTATTCAATTTCCATGTCACACAAATGAAATTTTTTTTAAATGAAAGCCTCCCTTAGGTTAGCCTTTATATCCTCAGGTTTCCTAATGTGTGGTCATCTCCTCGGAATCACTATAAAATCAAATTTAATTGATTCATTTTAGAGGTCTTGGTAAATATTATCAAATATATTACAAAATTTTACCTACATAAGTGTATATTGAGCAAAAGTTCCCTATTCTTACCAAATTATCTTTCAATCACTTCAACTAGTTATGAACCAAGTTTAAATTTAATTTTATGTAGCTCTAGCCAAACATGATAAAGTATTCAAGTCAAATCTTGATGCATACATATAGTAAAAGGAAAAAAATTACACAAATCACTTAGGTGTAATAAATGCATGAATATTTGATCTATCTTCAAATTATTGGTATGTAGTTAGTGCTCAACATAGTGGGGTGTTGTGACCTAGGATAACTCCAACCTATAATAAATTTTTACTCCTCCATCTTATTTGTCTCCCTATGTCACATAAGCTGGCATTTTAAAGTTCAAGAAGTTATCTATTAATATATCTCTCAACATAGAATAAAAAATTTACACTAGCATATTTTATGTATTTACATAGGATTGTGCCCTAAATTTTAGCATTTGACAAAAATAAAAGAATGTCAGCCCAAGAAAGTAGTGCCCACTTTGACCCTACTAGGCATACATATCCATTCAACATCTCAAGATCATCTTTTATGACTATTCTAGGTTTTCATCTTGATCATTATTTCTACTTTTTTCTAGTTAACACATCCAATTGAATGTATCCAAAAACTAAATAAATCTCTATTTTACATGATTTAGTCTTTTTTCATTAATTATATTTCATCAATTTCAATTACTTGATTTCAATTTATTTTTTTGTAAGTGTGTTTGTAACATCATTTATATATTCTAATTATTTATCAGAATCATGATTAATCCATCATAGTTAATTTAGTTTTGAATAAAATAAGATCCAATAATTATATCATGAATTTACTAGAGGGTAAAGGCAAAGCTCAAAGTTGTATTCCATTTTATTATTTTCATGATATTTTTGAATTTTTAATTATGGATAAAATCATATGTCTCATCTCTAAAACTGGGATATTGACACCAAAAAAAAAACAAAACAATAGAACATGAATACGGAAACCACTTAATTTTTTTAACAACTTGTTATAAATAGTTTAAAAATAAACTACATTCCTATATATGTTAAAAAGCTACTTAAATTTCAAAAATGTGATAAGTATGACATTGCATTTCATAAATATTCATGTTTATTCATAAGTCATGATTCACATTGAGTATATTAAAACTAAATCTTGGAAGGCTTCAAAAACATTGAAAGATTTGTACAATGAACAATTTGCATGCCAAAAAATTGATCTCCTCATGTAATTGTTAAATGATAAACTAAAGGATGATGAATATATATCTAAATACATTTCCAAAATGAAAAAATTGTAATAGTAATACATTACTACAAGTGGTAAAATAGATGTTATGTTCATCTCCATCACTTTAAATGGACGTAGTTCTAATTACATAAATTTTGTAGAAATGTTGTAGACTAGTGACAAGCTCAATGATGCAACATTTGATTCCATTTTTTAATTACTCACTCAACATGAGAGATATTCCATAAATAATAAGATTAGTAATCCTATATAATATGCATACTTTAAAAAATCAAGAACACATCAGTTAAAGAAAATACATGAACAAATAAAGCATTTTCAAAAACATTCTTCAAATCTTTCTTGATAGAAGTCCTAAAGGAATTATCTAGAGTCCTAAAAACATAAGCATAAATATTATTCTTGTGGTTACTCTAGTACCTTTTCCTCATCTTCCAATTCTTGTAAGAAATAACCAATCTTCTATAACTACATGGTATAAGACATTATGTTGATGTGTGCCTTTATAGAAAACAGCCCTAAAAACATAGAAAGAAGGTAGAGGACAATTATAATTCTCATTTAAGTATTTATTATTATAATTAATCTAGTTACCCAGCTATTTTGACATATAATTTAATCAAGAAGATTCCTACATGGCCAAGGTAAGTGGTCCAAAAGGCCCTGACTCCATTGTTAAAAGTTGAAAGTTACACCCATAACAAGTGATCTGCTAACTCAAAGATCGGGTTTTACTATAGTATAAATTTTGATTAGATTTTTTGTATTTATATTGATTTTTGATCTTTATTTATTTGATACCATTGATGAGGAATAGACAAATTTGTTTGGATTTATTTTCATGCTATATATAATTATCACCTCTCTTGATAGGGGAAATAAATTGGCCTTTTATTAATCAATGATTATTTTATGAGTTAATGATACTAGTAGTGTTTATCAAAGGTTAATTAGCATCATTTAGAATTATATATAGAAAAAAATACATCACTACCCTTCACATTAAATGATTTTATGTGATTTATATTGTCACCCTACCTATCACCCATCATCCATTCAATGATAAGAGTAGACAATTGTGTGTGTGTGTGTGTGTGTGTGTGTGTGTGTGTTATGGTCCTGGTGGGTGGACTTCACTAACACCTCAAGGTTTTGGTGTAGCGGTTTGTTACATGTGGTATCAGAGCCTCCACCTGGGTTCAAGTCACAGAGCGGGTGGCTATGCCGGCATGGCAGTGTTCATCCAGGGCTCATACACATAGGGAATCCTGGTGGTATGGGCACAAATCCAGCCCAGAGTTTGGGCTTTGGAAGCGTGGTGGGATGTTATGGTCCTGGTGGGCAGACTTCACTAACGCCTCGAGGTTTTGGTGTAGCGGTTCATTACTATGTGTGTGTGTGTGTGTGTGTGTGTGTGTGTGTGTGTGTGTGTGTGTGTGTGTGTGTGTGTGTGTGTGTGTGTGTGTGTGTGTGTGTGTGTGTGTGTGTGTGTGTGTGATAAAATATGCCAAATAGTCATAGATAAGTATCTATGTGAGTCCTTATGTAGGTTGATTTAGTTGAGTAAACCTTGACTATGTGTATTCTATAATACAGTACAAAATGGACAAAGGGGATGAATATTTCCATTAGGTTTATCATTTTTCATGTCACAACACCTAAGGTGGTGGTATTATATGTGGAGTGACATAATTTGATCAGTACCATAATGTATAGTGTGTCAATTTGCATGTGTGGTAGAGACTTTTAGGCATCTGCTCTGAATAATCTTAAATACCCCTTTAGATCAATGGGGTTTATTGGATTTATGATCCAATGTATTTTTTTTTTTTAAGTTTAATGTTTATATTGGGAATATACAAGCCTTTAATAATAGGTTTTAGTATTAATAAATATGTTATTATATAAAAATGTTAATTTGTGAGTAGTTAAAAGGGGTTGGACTCATAAGTTAATTGAAACCTGTAGGAAAAAACACCCTTGAAATTTTATAAATATTAGGTTTAATGTAAATAAATTTATATAGATTTTACCTTTTGATAAATCTTTAATAAATTCAATTATTTCATTTACCTTTGTTTTGTGATCATATCACTTTAAAGTTATAAATCATTCAAGCTTTCATTTCTCAGTATCAGTCATAATTAATTTTTAATTTACTATATTTATGTTAGATCTTTCTTGCCCCAATTTTTAATGTGATTTTTCACTATTGAGTCACATTTTTAGTAAATAAAAAAATATACACATGGGAACATCTTTCCCCTAATGTAAATATATAGGTGATAAGCCCAAAAAGGATAGGAGAAAATGATATTTTTTAATATAACTATAAAGAGGGACAAGTGATATGCCCCAATATAAAAATATTCCACTAGTTAGGTGGGATATAAAAATAAAACACATAATAATAATAATAATAATAATAATAATAATAATAATAATAATAATAATAATAATAATAATAATAATAATAATAATAATAATAATAATAATAATAATAATATGCCCTAATTTATGCATGTTAGATACCATGGAAACATAGGCACCAAATATAATATTCCACAAGTAATAGTGTGCATGATATGGATTGTGTCACCAAGCATATGATATCACATAATATATTCAATTAATGTAATTACACACAATCATGTAACCATTGACCTAATAAATGCTACCAAAATGAAATAAATCAAATGAATGTGATACAACATCACAATTAGATCATCCTCTATAGAAAACATAATATAAAACATGATAATAAATGTGCACAAGCACACAATGCATAAACATGAACATACAATCAATAAATTAGTCACAGGGCATGCAAGAGAACATACAATGTAGCCATTTAACCAAACATGAAGTAACACAATGTATCCATATAGATAATAATGTAATATGTTAAATAGAGAATCATATTTGTAAGTAACTATATGAATCTCTAAGTGAAAATTTTAAGTGGGTAGGATAGTAATTTAAACCCACTAAAAAATTCCCCTTGGTATAATTATTGAGAAACTATGAAGAAATTATCATAGTGGGTCACAATCAAGGATCTCCTAGATAAGATTGAATTCACAAAGGTAAATAAGTGAAATATAAAGAATAAATCAAAAAGGTATAACCTTGTCTTTTGTTAGCATGGGTAAGGGAGTAAGATTTGGCTATATATGCCATTTTGTAATGGAGTATGCTTTATTATCTATAAAAAAATATGTCATTAGTTGTAAATAAGAAAATAATACATAAATGGAATATTAGATATGAAGAGTCAAGGAAATTTAGATCCCAAAAATCAAGGGAATTATTGAATGAGAAATGGAAAAAGTCTATAAAGTATTGTATGAAGGAGAAGAAGTTAGACCATTTGATTTAATAAAAGCATATATTTTGGGTCTCATCCTAGTTGTTTCTTATCCACTATTAGTTTATTATTATATTTTATTTATTTATTGTGTTCAAATGTATTTTTTTCATTATTTATTCTAAACTATAACTAACAATGGTGTGGCTACTAGGATGATTACAAGTCTCAAGATCAATGTTATGCAATGTGTTTGAAGGTATGACTTGATGGGGAAACAACTAAATATAACATCCATGGTCCTTAACTAAGTTGTAGCTAGATATTAATGGATTATTTTGGATAAAAATGTATTTGGGTTGTTGATTAGGTATTTAAATCACTCTTGTGTATCACTTCATCAATTTGGCAACATGTTTAGAGTGGTCCTTATGTGGGTTCAAACCCGTTACGTATTATAGCTTTTAATAAACAAAATAGAGTTTTTCCATTTCAATATTTTCCATGTTATTTTAGCTAATCATGTGGTAGAGGAGAGGGGATGAGGCCAACTTGAGACAGATGAGGATATTATAGTGAGGAGGAAACTAAGTAGAATCAAGCTTGATATTAGGAAAACATCTGCATTTCATCAATGTTATGTAAAGATATGCACCTCTGTTAGATAAATGGTCTATTGAGAGGATGGATGACTATGATATTTTATTTCTTTCAATAATTATCTAAGGAATGGTAGATTACTATATTTTGGTAGAAATCAAAGGGATTGAGTGATTCTATTGGATCTGCACTATATATAAATCATTGCATGTAGTATTAGTACTTCATCAATGATAAGGTATCACTTTATCCTAGTTGTTGGGTTAAAAGATATATTTATAATTGATGCTAGCATCATACAAATAAAGGGAAAAATCCTCAAATTCTAAGAATGCCCAAAAAAAGAAGAGTGTGCAACGATTAGCTAATAGTGAGAAAGAGAGAGTGTTCTAAATCTGCTCTTTGAGGTTACATTGTTTCTACTAAGAGTCACATGTGTTGGTAATTCCTTCAAAATAATTGATATCCTAAAAAAGAATCCAAATTAAAATTATTTTAATAATATTCTATCAAAAATGAAGTTGGTAGATAATATCAATAACATACAGTTGATAACAGTTCTGGTAATGAACAATGCCACCATATGGAGCCTAAACATAATGCCCCTTGTAGATATCAATCAATTCCTCATCCTCGATGTCATGCTCAACTTATTCAACCTATATAAGTTCCATTAAATCACTAATGCCACCATGTTATCCACCATGATATACCAAACCACTAGAAATACACCCAACAACATAGGGTTCATCAACATTAGGGATCTCAAGGGTGACAAGGTCAATTTTAGGACCTCCATTAAGGACACCAAGATAGACTCCATATATGTCATATCTATCAATTAGGTGGGCTAAAAAAAATTTGTCATCAAGGTGAGTTAGACAATCAAAACTAATGTGGTAGTTGTGCCTACACCTTCACCCTCCCAAATAAAAATTATTATAGTTCTATTGAAATTTGGCTTCACGATCTTCACAAAGTTGTTGTCATCCACTAGGGTCATCAAAAATTATGATGAAAACCTTGAGGGGGTTTGATTGTGTTCTCCCCCACCAACATTAAATTTACAGGTGTGATTAAAAATTTCAACAAGATCACCACCAATGACAAGTAATCCATATTTTTATTCCATGCATTGTCACCTTACAGTCCTTTGGTGACCCTTGAGACCATGGAATGGAGAAGCATAGAATATTTCAAGAATCATATCTTCATTCTAGTGTAATAATTTTCTCTTTTGGATTATATGTTTTCAATTTCCCTTGTCATGAGTTTATTTTGGTTATGGAAAACTACCAATCAGAGATATACTATGGCTCCTCAATTTCTTTGCTTACTCTTACCCAAGGATGAAGTACTTAAATTATTATGTATGGTCTAAAATAAAGGAAAATGTTTATGATTTTTTTGAAATTATAAATGTATTTGAGAGATTTAGGGGAGTTATTTGGTATTAGAGCTTTAACATGAGGTTGTGGAGAATAGATAGAAGTAGTTTATTTTTATCAAATAATTGTATAATAGTGGAAAACTTATGAAGCCTTGATTTATCTTAGCTCTTTTTGTGTCTCAGGGTGAGACACATATTTGGTCCAAGAGAGTGTTAACACAGGTAAGGGAGTAATATTTAGTTATATATGCCATTTATAAATAATTATTATTTATTATCTATAAAAAAAAATGTCATTATATGTAAACAAGAAAATAATACATAAATGGCATATTAGATCCCAAGAATCAAGGGAATTATTTAATGGGAAATGGAAAAAATCTATGAAGTATTATATGAAGGAAAAGAAAGTAAACCATTTGATTTAAGAAAAGAATATATTTTGGGTCTCATCCTAGTTGTGTCTTCTCTGCTATTAGTTTATTATTATATTTTATTTCTTTATTGTGTGCAAATGCATTTTATTTGTTCTTGATATTAAATTACAACTAACATCTTCACAACTAAATTTTTTTATTAGCACCATTCATTAGTTTTCCAAAAATTACATAGGAAGGTACATTATATAGTGAGGAATTAGGTCACCCAAAAAGGTAATTAACTCAACTCAAAATTATAAAATGACTTAAATCACATTTTCCCTAATGACTTATTATTAACCTAAGCAAGTTAATTATATTATGTAAGTAAAACCACATAGTGGGAAAAAACCTACACTAAGACCCCCTTAAGCATAGCTTAGGTGGGAGAAGAATTTATCCCAACACAAAGGCATGATGAGGTACATATATGTATGCAAATAAAACATGCTAAAATGTGCACTTGACTTCCCAAGGGTTGGATGAGGAAGATGATGTAATGTATGGGCTAGGGGTTCAATTGATTATTTGGTGGAATAGGATTTGGTGATGGAACCATAATACTTCAGCAACATCTCAATGCTCATTGAGAGCATAAATTTATGTTTAAATAGAGCTCCAAGGTCCTTAAATCTCTAATATCACAAAGAGGTGAATCTCCTAGTCAATACTAGGATTGGAGAAATGAGAAAGATTAGGTTGGATGTGTATACAAGGGAAAGTGAAGCTAAACTATAAATCAACCCTAACCTAGATAAGATAAATCACACTTACCCTTATGTTTATTGGTATATTTATATAATTAAGGTCATGATGAAGATGGATCTATTATACCTAACCAAGGGGCCCCTTACCACAATAATATCTCTGGAGAGGGTTCCAAAGCCTCTAGTCAAGAAACATAATGAAATAACCTAGTCAGGTCCTATGTTTTATTATTCAAAAAATAAATGACAAAGTAAATTAAAATTTAACCTAGTTCCCACCAAAACTTGTGGCATAAAATAGGGGTAATAAACATAAAAGTAAACATGCATATAAGATCTCTATGTAAGTCAATGTAGAGGGTATCCTAATGTAATGAGAGCTAAGCATATAAGCTAATAAATGCATATATATCTATTTTAACAAGGATTAAAAATATTTAAAAATACATACCTTTGAAGACAAACTCATCAAGCCTCGGTCTCTCCCTTGGCCAAGGTGTTTTGCAATAATTTGTTGTGGTATGTAAGGATAAAAAAGATAGGCCAGCTCTACACTACATGAATTCTCTTATAAATCTAAAATACTTATCCATAAGACAAGATTTGTATCTCTAAGTTTAGTATTAAAATTTTAAGAAATGATCCTTAATTATAATGATGGATAAGCAGGTGCATAAATAATGACTTGATTATTTCTCTCTACAAGATGATGGAGATAGATGTGTATATATAGTTAGATCTAACCCTAAACTCTTCCAAAATTTTAGTTGATAAAGTCATCCAAATTAGACTTGTATCATTATTAATAAAATCATTTAGGTCCTATATTGAGTCAGTCAAGGTCATCCTAGTCCCATAACATGATCATATACTTTAAGTACAAGTTCAGCCCACATCGACTTTGTTCAGTAAATGTCAAAAAGAGTTATTGGCTTAGGTAGGGGTTGTCTAAGGTGGTGAATTACTTGGATGAGTGTGTAATGGAGGTTTCAAATCTTAGGTAAGTGTATAATATATGTTTGTGTTAGTTTAAAGTTTTATTATAGGGTAAAATAATCTTATGAAGCACCAATAGTATGCCCATCCCTTTCTCGATGAACCCTTTAAGCCATACACTCAAAGAGATTGAGACTCGATGGGTTACTATAAGATAGAAAGCATTAGTAATTGATAAAGTTTGAAAATATCATGTGTATACATATACCCCACTCAAAGATCATCACATGTAGGCATAATAGGGGATGGTGCTTCAAGAAAAGAACATAGTAACACACAATGTTGAGTTAAATAAATTCGGGTAAGAAGAAAATAAGATAAATTAAAGGGTAGAATTGAAAAATCCATACCTTAGTGTTGTATAAGAGGAAGTGAGACAAATGTGAAGGTTTCCAATATAGGGAACATTAGGTGAACCTATAAAAATAAGTGAAAAATTTAAAATAAAAAATATACATGTAATATGTGAAAAGATTCTCTACAATGTCAAGATTCTAAAACATCTTGTGGTTCAAAAAAAGAGCTAGTAGAAACAAAGTTATGGTCAAAAAATGTAATCTAATTATAAATAATTGATAGGTAAATAATTTTGAATAGTAAATATAAATAGGTTGAAAATTAATTCATTTTTTATTTTTACTATTCTGAGAAAATATTGCTTTGAGCGACCAATTAAGCATAGAGAATGACCATGTTGGGGAGATGAAAAATACAATATGGAGGATGCCTAACAACCATGGTGAGTGCAACTCAGGTAAGTGAAGCATTAATTTCAAATTTTTGAGTAATTTTAATTAAAATTAAGATAATTGTATAAAAATATATGTTAAGCAAAATGTAGAAATTGAAAATGACCTTAGGAAATTTTTGGGTAGACTAGGGGTAGAATGGGGTACTGGGTAGGGAAAGATCAGACCAATAAATACCTAATGCATTTATGGTAAATGGTCAAAAATTCATCACAAACTAAGAATATAATTGGCCTTGTCAACTTAGTTTATAAGGTAAGAGAAATCTAGGGGCAAACTGCATAGTAATGGGCTGATGTAGTGTTGTTAAAGGTGGTCAACTGCATAGTAGAGGGCCAATTTAATTATAAATTGAGAAATGGTTGGCATAGTATCTTTTAATTGATTTAGTATGTAACATGTGGCTGATATAGTATATTTAATGAGTCTAACTATGAGGTATATATCTGATGTAGTATGCCAAAAATAGGAAAGGGTTGATTTAGTACTAAATAGGTCGATTATGTAGGAACAATTGACAAAATAGAAAAATAGGTAAAACAAGTTGATGAAGTAGTTAATTTGTAGTTTTTAAAATATTTAATAATGTATTTTGTTATTATGACATCGACATATGATGAATTCTTTGTTATTTGATATTCTTTAAATGTGATGGAGATTTTGGCATCTAGTGGATGCATCTTAGTTACCACATTTATTGGAGATGGGAATGGTTGACCAACACTTTCTGATGGGAGGTGGAAGGGGAACTATAGAGGTGGATATCACCTTCAAAGATGTTCATGTCTTGATTTTAATTACTATTATCAATACATTGGTGATATGTGATGCACTAAAGGCAAAGAATGAGAGATGAACCCTAGCCCAGTGGACAATAGGCTTGGATAGGATATATCTTAGTTTACATGTTAGGTTGTTTGATGTTTATATCATGGTCATTCTAGATGTTCAAAATAGATTAATAGGGATTATGATATCATGAGTTATGTGTCAAAATTCCAATGGGAAGGTTTCACTTTATGTGATAGCTTTGTGTCAATCCATCCTAGAGTAGGGTACCTTTTATGATATTGGTTCTATCATTTGGGTACATCTCATGCATGATATGTATGGGATATTGACCCAAGTGTAGAATATGATGGTCCCCATCATTTTATTTATTTATTGGATCTATGAGATATTTATTATGTACCATTTAATTAGGTTACCCCAT